>CM035102.1:61721789-61935811 GCA_020205505.1 Panax japonicus
ACTTATTCACCTCAGCAGGACGGAAATTCCCGTATGTTGTCACAAAAACCCAGAAATGAACTTCATTTCAATAAACCGATATCATACAAACATTGAAGTTGCATTCTACTTGATCCGTCTTGCAAATTACTTTACATGCAGCAACAAAATGAGCTTGATACACATTTAACTTCTTATCCCAAAAGAAAAACAAGCATACTTAACTAACATAATGCACGAAAACCATAAAATTCAGGACGACAGCACCCTCAACTGTTTTAAAGCTTAGATTGTTATAAAATCCACGGCAGGGCATCGTCGTGTCATGAGGGGCAAAAAAAATGTAAATTTTGGGCACAACTCCTCTACCTGCTTGCTTAGAATTGTTTAATACTTGAACAAAAGTGGATAAGTGCACAAAAAAAACACTACTATAAGTAGAAAATAATGCAAGCATTCTTCTCATTGCTACTCGGACAGAAATTCTGTTGTGTTCATTCAAAGCAAAACTGGAGATATTTATGTCCCACTAGTGTAAACTGCATCCACATGAGAAGAACTCAACTCCGACAAGATCTTACAGGAGTGCATAGTATACAAATGCTCAGTGATTCTAAAATCAAAAACTTGGAACAGACCCCCAATCCTTTGCAGCTTCTAAACAACAAAAACTGGATGTTCCCAAGAAACCAGCCTTAACAAGAAGCAAAGTATAAACCTGAGTGCCGAATTGCCAATCAAGTAAAAGCATTATACAAATGTAAGTTGCGTGGTGATGATTTCTAGAAGATTTTCAAATTGTTCCATGGATCCTGAAAGATTGTGTAAAGTTAACTGTGGTCTTTACAGTATGAAATGGGTACAGGTAAAGTCTACACATAAGAAGTGGTTGCTTAATATAAGACGAACCAAAAACCAACTTATCGATCTTGAAGATATATTCTCACTAGAACAGACTTGACATTCTCAAGAGAAATAATATAGTTGATAGAACTGGCAGTTCAGTAGCACTACCAGCTCTAGAAAAAGGCTTCTGTCCAATATGAATGTCAACAGCGTCAAAATCTATGCAAATCAAAAGATTTGTAATGAATCATTCAACCTTCAAGTTCTCAAATATAAGAATTATTGTTTAATTAAATTGTTCCTTCTTTGTTTTTTTCTACAAAAATTAGCAATGTGCAAAATGAGAATGGAACTGGAAAGACCAGGGGGGTGAAGTTATGAACCAAACAGAAACCTTGCTCCTCTCAAGTACAGGTGGAGATTCCAATTAAATATAACTACTTTGTTCAATTATTTTGTGTCTAACCCAAAAACTTAATATCGATAAGCCTTGTATATCACTATTGCTAGCCCTAATTTCATAAGAATTCTGCTAGTCCAAGTAGTGATATTCCCTAATTAAACTAATTAAAATGTTAATTATTGCACCCTAATATTGCCACTGGTAGTAGCGACTTTGTTCCATTTGAATTTTGTATTCCTCCAATGTCGCAACAAAGGCTTTTACATAGTGCGCAGGCGGCCTCTTGATTCATCAATCCCATCTCTTCCAACGGGCAGATTCCAGTTTTGGAGTTCATTGCTTTGATGATTGCAGGAATTTTCTATTCTTTGGGCTGCATTTTCTAATTAGTTGTTCTCCAAGAAATTTCTCATTTGGTTCTGATCAAAACATTTTTCAAAGGAACCATTATATTTTCCTTCTTTAGATCTTTGAATTCAATGTCCTTATTAGTTATTTGCCATTTGTATTCATACCCAGTTAGCTAATTGAATGTTCATTTAGATCTTAGATTTTTTTCCATATATTAATTTGTAACAGTGAAATCTTAGGAAGAGACTTGGTGCTAATCTTGTTTCGAGGTATGAAATCTAACACATTTAACAAAAATAAAACTCCTACAATACTTTTACAAACTCACCTCAAAATTAACCTAGACCTTAAATGTAATACCCAGTAAAAATAAATAAATATATATTTTAAAAATATATTATTTGGGCTTTTCTTTTATTTTATTTGAGTCAAACTAGTCAGTTAATTTGTATGGACTATAATAAATTAATTGGGTTTGACTTATATTTATGTAAATTTAAATCCTATTAAAATTAAGAGAAATAATATGATATAGTAATAAAGAGGTAAAACCTAAACTAAAGCGTTAGTTTGATACAAACTGAAAGAAGAGGAAGAAGTGAAGGAAATCTTGGAGGGGAAAGTTGGGTCCTGTAATCAAGAAAAGAGTAATTTATATCTCTTTAACTTTCAGAAGGGAAAAAGGTACTGTTAGATATGAAGGACGAAAATGAAGTTTATAAATTATAAAGTAATATTGTTCCTCCCGTAAGAATTAAGCATAAAATGAAAAGTAACTTCAGAATCTACCTAATGGAATGGGTAAAGTCAATAGCCTGTAAACAGAAATTGGGGCAGTGAACTATAAGCCTTAATGTATATTTAAATAATAAAATATATATTTATGGGGGTGGATGAATTTAAAAAAATAATAAAATATATATTTATGGGGGTGGATGAATTTAACGTTTGGCAGGGGAAGATTATATTAATTAATGTTATTAGTATATCAGTATGTTATTATAGTATATAAATAGAAAGGCTATAATAGTCAGGAAGTCATATGTATAAATATATTATTATTATTATTATTATTATTATTATTATTTAAAATTCAAATTCTAGTTCTGATACTATACAACAAGCATACATTAGCCTTTGTAAATATCTTGGTAATATAGATCTTGATGGGTATATGTTTTAAATTATTTAAAAATAAAGTAAGGAGTAATTTAATAAATGGGGTTATAACATGGTTCACCAAAAGAAAAATAAATAATAACAAATAGACATGATTGGGAAATTTCATTAAAGGTCATATTGTTTTAAAATTTGCATAATATTATAATAAATATAATCATTATAAAATAAGATTATAAAACCTGTTAAAAATGAGTGCAATATTTTGTAATTGTACTTATACTTTTATTTATTGTTTAATTAGTTTGAAAGAAGGGAGTTTAAACGAGTCAAATTTGGAATATAAATATTTGGGTATTACATTGCTTGTTCTAGGCACGGATTCCGTACTTTTTCAGCGAGATTCTTTTAATTTTAATTCGTTTGTCTTGTTACTCGTTTAGAAATTTGGTATTGCCTCTCGTGATTATTATTTGTCAAATTTATTGTGATAGTTTCGTTTTGACATTGATATTAGAACTCGTATTTGTATTCTTTGAACTTTATCTGGTTTGTATCCTTCTTCGTATATTTTTCCTTCACATTCGGAGTTATCTTGATCGTTGGTATCTTGTGATGGTAAGGTATGTTCGTATTTGAAAGAATTTTATATCATTTGAAGATTGTCATGTAAGCCTTGTGATTTGAACCCCCTTTGGGTTTACATTTTGTAGTTTGATTCTTAGGTTATATTTAAGCTAACCACCTGTGGGAGTATCACAGACATGTCCTCTTGACACAAAGACATGACACTTTCCGTGGCGGTACGATCAGTACACGGCGTACCCTTTTGTTTTGTGTGTTGCTCTAGTGTGAGCATTGGCCATTTGATTTGTTTGTTCATGATACGTATGAGTCGATTCAGTATTTGATTTGATTTGTTTAGCGGATTAGTGAAGTATTTTGTCGTGCGTACTATCCGATTTGATTTGTATACATCATGATACCGATGTATTTTGTTAGCCTTTGGCTATTTGTATTTAAGCTCAGTATGAAATTGTCACCTTACAACCATTTGATTTAGCCTTATTTGTTTAGGATTTTTTTGGCTATAATTATTCGTTTGATAGTATTAATCATTTGTAAATGGTCTCACTAATTCTGATATATTCGTAATTCATTTGTAATTCACATGTGTTCATTCATTCGACTCTTTTAGATGTATTATATATTGTGATATATTTGTTCATTTTTATATTCGTTTGGGCAATTGGCTCACGATGTGTTTTTTTTTTTTGCAGGTAATCAGGGGTGATCAAGATTTTTGTGGCATGAGAGCTACCTTTGATCCAAATGAGTAGATTAGCTTTTTAGATTATTATTAGACTTGGTTTTCCTAATATTTTGTAGATGAGTGTTTGAGCCATTTTGGCATTTATTTTTAAAAGTAGAGACTATGTAAATGTGGAGTTCCTTCTATTTAAATTGGAGTATGTGACAATTGGTGTTCAATTTCATTGGAGATATTTTGAGATTTATTTGATGTTTGTATTTATTATATTTGTGCATGACATCCCTTTCCCTTTGAAAAAGGGGGTGTTACAGAGACCTTTCGCCTATGCCCTCAGCCCTCTAACCTCTGCACTCTTGCCTCTTCTCTAATTCCACAGGCAGCCTCTCTTGCCTCCTCTTAAAATAATTAGGGCATTTAGGGACTATTACTATCACCCTCTCATCCTCTTCGATTTGGGATGTTTAAAATTTGGGATTAGTGCTGCGACACCGGAGGAAAAAAGAATTCAAATGCAACAAAGTGATATCCCTACTACCAGTGGCGATATATCGCTACTATCAATAGCGATATACAAGGCTTTATCTCTATTCCTAGAAGCGATATTAAGTTTTTGGGTTAGACACAAAACAATTGAACAAAGAGTGGTACTGAACGAGAAAGGAAATAATATGGCCAAGGCAAAACTAAAAATAATCCCTCGTTATGCATCAGTTCTCCTTCGTTGCAAACAACTCCGCAGAGTTAAACACGATGATTCATGTCTGATCACCTACCAATTCTTCACGATCTTTAAAATTGGCATGTCAATAACACAAGTAAGAGTGTATTTGGTGTTACATTTAATAATCAAAGTATTAGCACTGGTATCATGTTGTACGTGACTATCCCATCCCATAACCATATGCATCCTAAGATAATGTGTCAAATACTAAAGGGCAAAACATCACAAATAACAGTATCTCGAAACTTACCAATGGAATATGTGACCAAACATATCTGGTAATCCACAGTATTAGTAATCCATGCAACATAGCTCCAGAAGGGTCTCCACCTCTAATCCAATTTTCTTAGCGGCTTACTCATAAATAACATCAGAGCAGCATCCAATATCCATCACAAGAGAGCATACTTATCCTGGACATTTGACCCTTGTCTATAAAATATGCCCGCGATGAATTTTAGAATCATCCTTCCATTTTTAAGTAATATGTAAAGGTCGAAGAACACCTAGACATTAGTCCAAATGAGCATTAGTATCCAAATTCTATTCATCGGGCACATATTCAACATCTGTAGGATTGCATACTTCTTCGTCCAAATCGGTTTTCCCATGTTCCTTTTCAACTATAACAACCTGCCTAGAGGGAGGAAGAGGAAAAATTCATCCACGAGAAGGATAATCAAAGGATATGTACCTAAAACCATGACAATTATAACACCTAGATGTTGGCTACTAGCATGAGAGGAACCTGGAGTGAGTGCGATTGGACCTGCTAGTAACTAAAGGGCTTTCTGATGATTTCTTAATCGATCTGTTTCTAATAGAATCCACAAAAGTACATTCATTTCTAGTCTGGGCTGCCATTTAAGGCCTAATAGAAGTTGTCCCCTTCAAATTATCCTCTAATTGGGAGACAATTACAATTGCATCATCCAAGAGCAAATGTTTGCCTGACCTGCAATCTCTAGATTCATATTAATGGATATTAACACTTCTTTAACCATAGAAACTCGGATCGTGTAGCCAGATTATAGAATGCTACATATTTAATTCCTTGCACCAACTCAATGAACTTAAGATATGCTTCATGTTTATAATCTGAAGGCACAAAACATATGGTCATTGCAGCTTTCATGTCTTCCTATCTTTTTGCAGCTGCATATGA
Organism: Panax japonicus; assembly: GCA_020205505.1. Taxonomy (NCBI): domain Eukaryota; kingdom Viridiplantae; phylum Streptophyta; class Magnoliopsida; order Apiales; family Araliaceae; genus Panax; species Panax japonicus. The sequence continues at coordinate 61,727,647 of CM035102.1, forward strand.
AATTCGATGATGTCGATCCCACTAAATTCGAGCCACTCCTATTAATTTCGCTTCAGGAAATAAAAGTTTTCTCTCATTAATTAGCTCATACCAACGAAAAAAGTGAACCCAATTAAAGAATGCATCAGGGCCATGATCGCCATTAAATCTCCAACATCACTAATTTATGGATTAGGACGATTTATGGATTAGGATGTGTTGCTGTAGAGGCACCATATTATTAGGAGGTTGACCTTCCAATTGTTTATGAGCAGCTTCTTTTCCTTTATTTGTGCGCTCGTACATCAACTTTTGCTAAAAGTGTTGTAATGAATGCTTGAACATTTTTTGCGAGCATTGTGACAGAATCTTCAATTCTTTTAAGATGCTCATCTTATTGTAGCATATAAGCATTCCATCAACTTGTGCATTGACTTCACTAACATTTACATGATTCCTGCAAATAAAATGAGATCTTTTTCCCACTACCCTTTTTTTTGGCAGACTAAGGGCTTAACTGATAGAAAATAATTAACATGGACTAAATATATAAAACTCAGGAGCTATGGATGCTTACTGAAGGGGACGACAAGACAAGAATCAAGAATTTTTATTATTATTATTTATTTCATGAAAGTCTTGATATGTTTAATTTGGAGAAAATTGATGTAATTATTTATATATTTATTAGTGGGGATTTAGGATATTTAATATTGATTCGGATTATTTTAGTCATTTGTTATTTTATGCTTTTCCAAGTAATATTAGGATTTTGAGTATCTGTAAATATCAATGTAATCCCCACAAATTAATTACAGAATAGATTATTAAAGTATTGATTATTGAATGAAGCTAGCTATTTTTCTCTCTTCTACAACTGAAAACCCCTAGGATAATGGTATACGGAGCATCAACCAAGTAAAAGATCATCGGGTAGTGAGGTGCAAAGCCTCACCCTAGTTAATTTTCCTTTGTTTCACAATTATTTTCAACAATTGTTCTTCTTCAATCTTGTCCTACATCACTTACCTATGGATCTGTTTGGTTGTCATTCGACGTTAAGCTGGGTTTGGGAAAAAAAACAGCGGTGGCACAAATCTTCTTGATGGGGACTCCAAGTCGAGAACAAAGAAGAGATTTTTTATATTTATTATTTGGAGTTTTTATTATGTTTAATATAAAAGTAGTTGATGTCAATATGTATTTTATTCATTAGTGGGATTTAGGACATTAATTAGTTATTAGGAATTATTAATAAGGGTATTTTAGTTGTTTAATATTTTATTATTCCCCAAATAATATTAGGGTTCGACTCTCTTTAAATAGTGATGTAATCCTCACAAGTCTTGTAAACTACATAATATTGATATTGAAATTGATTATTTTATTCATACAGTAGAGGTATCCTAACGTGGAGGTATTTATCCATTTTGGTGTTGATACGTGGAGTTGATACACTTAAAAGATCCTAATGGTTTAATCGTGGAGTTTAAATTCTAGTTTATTTTCTATTAATTATTCACCCTAGATTTGTCCTGCATAATGTACCTGTATTAAATTGGTCATGTATTTAATGTTGCCGATCTTACTCCATATCATGGACCTTCTAGTCCGTCGACCCCATCACCTGCTTCTTCATATACTAACCTTGTTAGAATGTATTTGTTCCTCCTCTTTACCTAGTCCACCTACACCTCCTCTTGTTTCTTTGCAGTCTACGGTAGATGGTATCGAGGATATATTGGATGAGAAGTTTGTATCGACTAGGCGCGGGGGATATCGCCAATTTTTGATTAAGTGGCGTGGCAAGCCTAACAGTGATTGTATGTGGATTGGTAGGGACGGTACATTGTCGGAGCGTTACAAAGATTTCATTTTGACAGAGCCGAATTTTTCCCAGCCAGGGAGAACTGATGGGGATAGATGATATAGTTTCCTTATTTATTTATTTTGGTTATTTCATTATTATGAGCTTGTTTTAATTAATTTAGGAGTATTTTTGTCTTTTATTATTTTATTGATCTCTAAGTCTAATTTAGGGTTGTTTTTTGTTTAAATACCGATGTAATCTTTACACGGAGTACATTCTGATTTTATTGAGATTATTATTGTTTTCTTTATATCGTAGAGATATCTATCTAGAGTTAGACGCCAAGTTGAAACCCTAAACCTTAGAATTTAAGCGCAGAGCTTAGATCCTAGTTCTATTTATCTATCAATCAATAACAAAATTCAATTTACAAATTGTCCTACATCACTTATTTTCTTCTCCTAGTCGTGTTCTGACAATCGACGACTAGGATTTACGATAGGTTATTTCCTTTGGATGGCAGGCTGCGACTTAGTGTTTGTCCGAAGGTTGATGTGTTGCAACAGCTATTCTCCACTGATCACTTCTTCCCTTTTCTTTGGAAATGGCTGTTGTGGTGGGTTGTGATGGTTAGGACTAGGTTAGGGTTTGTTTTGATTTAAGGTTGTGCTTAGCAGTTGGCTAAAAAATTGGGCTTTGGTGTTTATGGCTAGGCAATGATGGTTTGACAATAATTTTGGGGTAGATGATCTAGAGATGAGGCAGTGGCAAGTTTTAGCGTTAGAGTTTGGCAGCTGAAGGTGTTTAGGAACCGGACTTTAGTACCAAATAATGGGGACGATGGGTTTTGGGGACACAAGTTCATCTCACACAACACTCATTTATTCTCAATCTCAATTAATAGTTATAATGCAATGTATCAAACTAATAGAGTACATCCCTATTTATAATATTTCTAGCCAACTTTTCTAACTCAAATTGACTTCAAATAAATAACTACTAAAATTATTAATAAAGTAAATTACAGAAATACAACTTCTAAAATTTTATTTTCATAGGCTTCCAAAGCTTTTTATATTGCTCCAACCAAATCTCGCTGACACGTCTTGCTTCAGCTAGCAAACTAATAATATAATTAGAAATATTATATATAATCACAACAATGTAAAAAGAAGAGAAAAATTCATATACACTTTATACATATATACATATATACATATATGGATAATGATCCATATCCAAAATTGGATAGGAGCCCTTGTAATACAACTCATCTCTAACCGTTTAAAAAAAGATCAAATAACCTAAAATTTACCTCGTCCGCACCATTATGCAGTTGGGAACCCAAAAATTATATCCCAACCGCACAATTATTGTGAGGATGGGATATCTTATCCGAACAACTGTTGTGCGGATAGGGTCCACCATTAGCATAACTGTTACGCGGATGAAATAATTACAAAGTTTGGATCACAAAAATGAATGGTGAGATCTGCGGTGAATGGATGAGGCTCTCATTCAACTTTGACTATGAATCACTCCCTTATATATATAATATATATATATATACACACACGCACATATATCAAGAGATGTTCTTTCCAATAATGGTTCATACTTCATAGTGTGCCAATCAACAATTCCTTAGGTTTTGTTTGGTTACTAGCATTTGCAGTGGTAGAATTTGATGTGTTTGAACTTCCAAACGCACTGCACCAAAAAATAGTGTGATGTGTTTGAGGCTGCATTTAAAAAAAGTTGTTTTAAGGTAAACAAGATTTTAGAGTGCATTTGAACCGAACCTAAGGCACCAAACGCCCTCTACCCAAACAAGCACTTAGTGATTTGATACGTATTGGTAAAGACTGACCTAATATTCCAACAACTGAAAACTATATTTACAAGCTAATGTCTTTTCCCCGAAGCACCCATTCATAACTACATCAATACTTGAAGAAATCACAAGCCAGATCATTGGGTACAGTACATTCAGATTAGTGTTAATCCGACTACTAACCAGTACAATAACAGTGATAAATGATAAGGAAACAAAAAATTACATAAGCTTCCGACCCATCAAATACCTAATCATGTAGCATCCACTCAATTCAACTAGTAAATATCAATAGTTCCATAAACTACATTTGGAATTCAATTTAAACTATTCCAAGGTCTTATTGTAAAATTCCAAAATTATAGCCTAATTAAAATATACGATATTTTGTTCCTTGAGGTCTCAAATAACAAAAACCTAATAATAATAAATAAATAACAACAAAACAAACTCAATTCAAACACTCACTCGATCAATTGGTCTTGGCATCAGGCATTGGGAAAAGCCCAGCTCCGGCAGCCCCACGAGGCGGTGAAAACCCTAAAAACTTCTGCAAATTGGTGCGAATACTAATCGAACACAAAAAGTACAAAAACGCCATCGAACAATCCGTTGGATCGTCTCCCTGCAACCCTCTGTGGCTCATTTTCTGCACAATTCGGATCGGCACAAAGGGCAATTTCGCCACAGCTTTGCCCTCAAACAAATTATTGAGAAACCCAAATACCACAAACAGAACTAGGGCAACAACGGCCCCAGATTTGAACTTAAATAGAGACAGATCACGGCTGGATTCCTTGAGACTGGTTTCGACGCGGTCAATTTTCTTGGTTTTGGATTTTTTTAGGGAGATTTTGGGGGCGGCGTTTGGATCTGTTTTCATGGTTTCAAGTTTCTTGGAGGCTTTGTCAATGGTGGATTTGAGGGATTTGTAGGAATTAGTCCGGTAGATTAATAGCCATGAAATTGCTTCGCAGACTACCGCTGTGCAGACGGAGATTCCAACAACGGTCAAGCTATCGGAATATCTGAATTGGGAGAAAAGATTTGATGTCATTATTGGATTGTTTTGAGATAAATATAGAGAGGGAGAAAAAGAGAGATCTAAGAGAGCGATTATTGAGCTTGTATATATATGTGTGAACGTGAGAACTGAGAAGGTCAACAATGGTGTTCTTCTTCTTGTCTAATGGAGTGGAACTGCTGAGTACCAATTTTCCTTTCGAGGTAAAGATTCGGATTCTTATAAAAGGAGGTGTTTGGTTGCGGATGTATTGATTTTTACTACTTACTTTCATCTAAAAATATAAGCTTAAATATGATTTACTGTCCTAAACTATATCTCATATTCCACTTCGATGATTCACTTTTTAATTTTATCAATTAGATAATTGAACTATTAATTTTTTTTTATTTCATTCAATTGGGTATACCACGTCAGAATCCTAATAAGCTAAATGAGTGCTTATGTGTAAAAATAATATATATTTTTAATGAGATCAAAGGACAAAAATATAAAATAACAAATAAAATAACTAAAAATTACACAAATAATATAAATTAGTTGTATAATTATTTTTTTATAGTTATATAAATAATATAAATTATTTATATAAATATTATAATAATTGTTTTTATTAAAAATAATTGTTTTATTTTAAAAAGCTGTGTTTTATTATTTTTTTTATTAAAAAAATTGTGTTTAATATTAATGATAATAAAAATAAAATAAAACTCAGTTTTTTTGTAATAATAATAAAAAAGCGCAGTTTTTTTAATAAAAATAAAAAAATTGATTTTTTTATTTTTATTAAAAAAAAACTGCGCTTTTTTTATTATTACAAAAAAATTGCGTTTTTTTATTACAAAAAAACTGAGTTTTATTTTATTTTTATTATCATTAATATTAAACACAATTTTTTAAATAAAAATAATAATAAAACACAGTTTTTTTATAAAAATAATTATTTTTAATAAAAATAATTATTATATTATTTATATAATAATTATATAAATAATTTATATTATTTATATAATTATAAATAAATAATTATACAACTAATTTATATTATTTGTGTAATTTTTAGTTGTTTTATTTGTTATTTTACCTTTTTGTCCTTTGATCTCATTAAAAATATATATTTTTTTACACATAAGCACTCATTTAGCCTATTAGGATGCCACGTCAGCAATTTCTGACGTGGCAGACCCAATTGAATGAAATCGAAAAAAATTAATAGTTCAATCATCTAATTGACAAAATTGAAAGATGGATCACCGAAGTGGAATATGGACCTATAATTAGGGTAATAAATCATATTTAAGCCAAAAAATATACTCCCTCCGTCTCAGCACTTTGGATTTTTCACGCATATTAAGAAAATAAATAAAATGATAAAATTGTCTATAATAATATTTCATTAATTATTTTTAATGCAGGTGAGAGAATGACTTTCTAACTTTTCAATTCAAAATATTTTCAACACATAACTAATTATACTTATTAAATATGGAGAGAGAATTAGAATAAGAAAAGTATCAGATATTTAATGCTAAGGGTATAGTAGGAAAAAATGTGTAAAAATTTGGTTATTAAAAGAAAGTGGACATTTAACATAAGACTACCCAAAATAGTAATAAGAACTTTTATCTCGAGACAGAGGGAGTAAATGATTAAATTTTAAACTAAACCCTAAACTTTAATCCTAAAATCGATTTGCACCCTAAATTTTATCTTGAAATAAATGCACCCTAAACTTTGAGCTTTAATGCAATTTGCACTATGGGTGCAAATTATTTTGATGTAGAAGGTGTGGGGGTGAAAATTGTTTTAAAACTCAAAGTTTAGGGTATATTAATTCAAAATAAAATTTAGGGTACAAATCAATTTTAAAGTTAAAGTTTATGATACATATTGGAGATTGGTCAATATAAAATTGATATGTTTAGTTGGTAGAATACGCACTTGAATGAATCATTGAAGTTAAATTAATTTTTAATTTTTTCACTCTTAATGCATAATTCAAATTACATTTTGTTGTATTTTTAAAACAAGCTTTATAACCCTTGCTTTGTATGGGTAAGTTTATAAACAACTTATTTGTAAGTTTTAAATTTGATATATTTGAACGACAATATTTATAATCATAATAATTTATTTAATTTAAAATGAAGGTATTATAATATGCCATTTTAAACCATTGATTAATAGATTAAAATATATATGTGCATCTTCATTTAATAGGATAATATTTGTGTTGACAATATTGTTTGCTGGTGTATTTATCCCATTCTAAATTCTAGTGATTTTGATAGTGAAATCATTTTTTCCTAAATATAGATGATTCAAGAAAATATGTTGTTGATCCATATTAAACTTGTAGTACTTTTCTGTGTAATTTGGTGTATAGATAATCCTATTTATAATGAATTAGAGTAAGTTGAATGAGATAACTTATACTCCCCCGTTCTTAAAAGATTGTCGTTTTAGAAGAAAATATTTGTTCTAAAAAGTTTGTCGTTTATAACTTTCAAGGAGAATAAATTATTTACTTTTCTATATTACCCCTACCTTCTCTCATTGTCCCAAGAAATCATCTCCCCTATATTAATAATTTTCAACTTCCCGTAAAGGGGTAGTGATGGAATTTCAAATAAATTTTACTCCCTCCGTCCCAGGATAAAAGTCCTGGTGGACTTTTCACACATATTAAGAAGAGGAATAAAATGACAAAATTATCCATAATAATGTCATTAAATATGGAGAGAGAATTAGAATAAGAAAAGTATGAGATATTTAATGCTACGGGCATAATAGGAAAAAATGTATAAAAGTTTGGTTATTAAAAGAAAGTAGACATTTAACATGGGACAACCCAAAATAGTAATAAGGACTTTTATCCTGGGACGGAGGGAGTACTTGGTAAATGATACATGACAATCTTTTAGGAACGGAGGTAGTACTAATTAGGTTCATGAATCATGAAAACTAATGCAAAATACTACGGGTCAAATGTATATCAATCATTAATTGATATATTAATATTTTTATCCAATTTTTAGTGACAAATGATACATTGTATCTTTAATAGTAAATGTGTTCTAAAATTTTGTGAAAAAACCCTGACTTTTGAGTTGTTGAGTCAATTTTTGAGAATATCAAAATTTATGACCCGAAAAATAAAGGAAATAAAAAAAGCCTTTCGGGCTACTGAGTAATCAAACTTAGACTGCTGAATTAATGCAAGACCACTAAAATGACTATGTATTTATTAAATTATATTTTGGTATTGATGATGGTCCTAATCTAGCATATGAAGACAATGAAAATAGTTGTCTTTATATCATTATATAGTAAATACGGTCCGGATCTTAAACTTACCCCTTATCTAACATACCTTGCATACCCTCTTTCAGCGACGGATCGGGCGACGATTCGGTCTGGCGCTATATATAGAATTGTCGTCTTAGTTTTTAGCGACGGACAACATATAGCGACGGACCGAATCGTCGCCTGGGGAGGTATGCAAGGTATGTTAGATAAGGGGTAGTCTTAAGATCCGGACCGGTATAGACATGTTTATTCAAGGTACTCGATGGAAGGACAGTTTAATATTCTAACATTCCCTCCTCTCACATGTAACTTGATGTATCTAGTGTTTTCATGATGAATATGAGACTCATACAAGATAAGTAAGCACATAAGAAAACATTCATTGACCCAACTCATAAGTAACTACCGGTTAAAAAAGAGAGTAAATTTGACCCTTAAAAAATAGACTTAGGTTGTGTTTGATAAACTTGAGAATTAAAATCTGAATGATTATGATGTCTTAATAAATTAGATCATCTAAATGGTTATGAGGTCTGAATTTAAAAAATTGTTTGATAATTAAAAAGTAAGTTGTCACTTAATGACACTATTTTACCATTTTAAAGGGTAAAATTTTATTTAATAATTTTAAATATTCAATTTAATAAAAATGAGTGCATAATATTGTTGAATATATTTATATAAAAAAAATTATCAAAAAAAATTCATTAAGAGGCACCTCCTAATTTTTAAGATTTTATTTTCTGTCTTACTGATTAAGAGGCATTCAGAGGTAACAAAAAATAAATAAACAAAATCATGTCTCTTAGCGAATAAGAGGCAGTCAATGAAGAGTCAATAAAATATAAACAAACAACACCTTAATGTGTGTAAGAATGAAGACCAGGAAAAATGTGAAGAGAGAAGAGTGTTATAGTTAGGCAAGGACAAACCTACTTCAAGACCATATTAGATTTATAAAATAGTCTTGATTCTAACATATAAGACATCAAACTTTCTAACCTAAAAAATAATTGGTAATGATAATTTTATTTATACTAAAATTGCAATATGTTACAAAAGTTGGAAAGATTACAATACGAATGATTAAAATAGTTATTCTTTTAAATAATAATAAATAGTAAAGAGATGACATGACAAACACTTCGACGTAACATGAATCAACAACGACGAAATGACAAGATGAGGTGCCCCGATCTTCCACAATAATAATAATAAAAAAATTCTACCACTAGACTATAATCTTTGATATTTTCACCATGCAAGTTAACTGACTCTTGTCCTAAAGATTTATTTTTTTTATTTTTTTTAACAAAGATCACCAAGTTGTCACTTGTGCAAGCTAAAGTTAGTGTGTTTATTGTACCCCCTAATTAAATTAATTAGGAATTATGTTATTGTCTACTTGATTGCAAAAACTGGAATTGAGCACATAGATAGAAACCTAACATCAAATTTCGACAACATGACAACATTATGTTGACTTAGTCATATTCTAGCCTTATGTTTTGATGATGAAATGTTCAAGTACTAAATTGTTTTATGGCATTTCAGGTATTTTGATGATAAACAACTTTGAGTGGATATTCAAGAAATTGAAGAATTTTCTCTTTTCTAGGAAAATCAATGTAAGGTCAATTGCATAATAATTGATTTTTCATTTAAAGGCTCTAGGATATATTATTGCATTATATTTTATTATATGTCTTAAATGAAAAATATTTTTGTACTACATATATTAAATATCTTATTACAATATGTGCATATACTGTTGGAATGTGATATGTGGATATTTAAAATGGTAAGTATAAATAATGTACATCTTGTTAATGGACTTGAATTTAATCTTATTAGTATTAGTCAATTAATGAATAATGGCCATCAAGTTAGTTTTGATAAAGAAAAATGCACTATTTCTCATGGTACTAACAATATCACTTTAGTTGCACAAAGAGAAGAAAATATATATACTATTGACTTTAAGCAACAGGATGAAGAATTATGTCTAGCATCTGTACAAGACGAGGCTAACTTGTGGCACAAGAGGATGGGACATGTTCACATGGACTTAATCAAGAAATTATCCTCAAAGAATCTTGTCAAAGGGTTGCCGAAAATCAAATATGAAAAGAAGGGAATTTGTGTTCCTTGTCAACTCGGAAAACAAGTAAGAACATCATTTACGGCAAAGAACATGGTATCAACTTTTTCTCGTTTACAACTACTTCATCTTGATCTATTTGGACCAGAAAGACATTCTAGTATAAATGGTAAGTTTTATGCTTTTGTAATAGTAGATGACTTCTCTAGATACACATGAGTATTATTCTTGAGAACTAAGGATGAAGCATTTAAAGAGTTTGAAAGATTAATAAGAAAAATTGAAACAAAATACAATTTCAAACTCATTAGAATTAGAAGTGACCATGACACTGAATTTCAAAAAGATTTTATAACCTTTTGTGATCAAAGTGGTATTAGCCATGAATTCTCAGCACCAAGGACTCCTCAACAAAACGGAGTGGTTGAAAGGAAGAATAAGACTCTACAAGAGACATCTAGAACTCTATTACAAGAAAGTAAGCTTCCAAAGAAATTTTGGGCCGAAGTTGTAAGTACATCGTGTTATGTTTTAAATAGAGTACTCATTCGTCCTATTATTTTGAAAACATCATATGAGCTTTTAAATAACAAAATTCCCAATATAAGTTATTTCAAAATATTTGGTTCTAAATGCTTCATTTTAAATACAAGTGACAATTTGGAAAAATTTGATGCTAAGTCATATGAAGGAATTTTTATTAGCTATTCTCAAAATAGTAAGGCTTATCACATCTTCAATATTAAAAAGTCATGTGTGGAAGAATCTGTTCATATTACTTTCAATGAGACTAACAATGATTTTCCAAAAGAAAGTGAAGATGATGCAGGTAATTTGGAGATAGTCAACATTTCAGCAAACCGAAATGAACAAAACAGTAGGCCGGATGAACAAATTCAGCAACCTAAAATGAATGATCAGCATGAACATGAACCTGAAGATTTGCAGGATGCTGAAAATGAGTCTAATGATCAAGTGGAAGTTATGCATGATATCCAAATACCAAAGATAGCTAGATACATCGAGAATCATCCTCCAGAAAATATTATTGGAGATATCAATAAAGGTATAACCACAAGGAGATGTTTACAAAATCACTGTTCATTCTCTGCATTTTTGTCACAGGTTGAGCCAAAGAATGCAAAGGATGCTATAATTGATGAGAACTGGCTATTGGCAATGCAAGAAGAACTTCAACAATTTGAGAGGTGCCAAGTATGGGAACTTATGTCTCCTCCAAAAGATGTTTCTATCATTGGTACAGAATGGGTTTTCAAGAACAAACTTGATGAGCACGGCACAATCATTCGTAACAAAGCTAGATTGGTAGCTCAAGGATACAATCAATAGGAGGGGATCGACTATGAAGAAACTTATGCACCAGTAGCAAGGCTGGAATCAATTAGAATTCTGTTAGCTTTTGATTGCTACAAAAAGTTTAAGCTTCATCAAATGGATGTAAAGAGTGCCTTCCTCAATGGATACATTAATGAAGAGGTATATGTAAAGCAACCTCCTGGATTCGAACATGAAAAGTATCCTAATCATGTGTACAAGCTAAAGAAAGCTCTTTATGGCTTGAAACAAGCTCCAAGAGCTTGGTACGAAAGATTGAGTAAGTATCTCTTATCAAATTGGTTTGTTAGAGGTAAGATAGATTCTACATTATTTATTAAGCATAAAAATGTCGATATTATTATTGTTCAAATATATGTAGATGATATAATATTTGGTGCTACTAATGATTTCCTTTGTGAGTGGTTTTCCAAGTGCATGCACACAGAATTTGACATGAGCTTATTGGGAGAGCTTAATTACTTTTTGGGACTACAAATCAAGCAACCAAAGGACGGAATTTATATCCATCAAATCAAATACACAAAAGAATTACTTAAAAGATTTGGATTTGAAGGATCAAACTCGAAAGGTACACCAATGAGCACTTCAATAAAACTCACCACTGATGAGAAAGGTATTGATGTAGATATAACAAAATATCGAGGTATGATTGGATGTTTACTATATTTAACTGCTTCTAGACCCGATATAATGTATAGTTTTTGTCTATGTGCAAGGTTTCAGGCTAATCCAAAAGAATCTCACTTAAATGTTGTTAAAAGGATTTTGAAATATTTAAGTGGTACAATAAATTTAGGGTTGTTTTATCCAATTTCCAATCATTTTGAACTAATTGGCTATTCAGATGCTGACTATGCAGGATGTCAAATTGATAGAAAAAGTACGAGTGGTGCTTGTACTTTCTTGGGACAAAGTCTCGTGTCATGGCATAGTAAGAAGCAAACCTCAGTGGCTCTTTTAACTACTGAGGGAGAATACCTAGCTGCAGGAAGTTGTTGCTCTCAGATATTATGGATGCGTCAAACTCTATGTGATTTTGAAATATTATGTGATTGTGTGCCTATTTATTGTGATAACTCTAGTGCTATAGACATATCCAAAAATCCTGTGTTACATTCACGTACAAAGCATATAGAAGTAAGGCATCATTTTTTAAGAGACAATGTGTCAAAAGGTTTTATAAAATTAATCTTTATTCCTACTGAAAATCAAATTGCAGATATTTTTACTAAACCATTGAGTGAAGATAGATTTTGCATGTTACGTAAAGAACTTGGGATGTGTATTGCATGATTTCTTTTGTTATCCTAGAATTGTATGTATATCGTATTAACTGATATTTATTAGGATAATTATATTTTCGGCTGGTTACTTAATTAATGGTCGCTAGCATCAAGACGTCATAATTAGTTTTGACAACCGAAAAGACCGGACGGCTGATGGGTTTATTGGGAGATGTAAAGCCTCTTGAGAGACGTAGAAATACATGCATTGGTTGTTTAATTTAAAATCATGAACGCGAGATTTTAGGAGTCCCTCATCATTGTTTTTGAAAATTGAAACGTTTAGACGGCTGAGAGTCTTGGGAGACGTAAGTATACAGGAAGGTGTATAAATTTCTATCTAAATCTATTTTCATCCTCCTTAATATCTTTCTAACTCTGGTTCTGTCTTTCAGTTTCTCTTTCTTCTCTTATATTATTCTTTATTCTCACCTTACCTTCACAAATCATCTTAAGAACTCGCACACATAAACGCTCGATGATGGATTCCGACGACGAAAAGATGACAATTCCTCCCCAATCGACTGCTGGACCATCGCACAAGCAAAAAGAAAACTGAAGAAAGTTGTGGTGTCAGAAACAGAGTACGTGGACTCTTCGTCTTCTGACGAGTCCACCTTCAGTCCCTCTCTGCCGAAATCTACTGGACCCTCTCGGCGACATCAGACATCGACTCCATCTTTTAAGCCAGAGGTTACCCCTCCTCCGATTTCGGTAAACCCTAATCTGTCTTCTGATCTGCCTGAAAACTATTTTCGCAGTAACGCGTATAAAGTTCGTTTTAAAACCATAATTTTTCCAAAACAATTTGTGTATGAGAAGTCTGTTGATCAGATCTGTTTTCAATAATCTCCTTTAAAACCATTGTTTGAGTCCTGTGGTTTTTCGTCCATTCTTTTTCCTCCGTCTGTGGCATACCATAGTCTTGTCCAACAATTTTACACAAATCTCGAATGTCATGGTGATTTTTATACTTCTTTTGTCAAAGGAAAATCGTTGTATTTCATAGTCGTCGATTTTGGTAGTATTTTGAATATTCCATCTTCTGGTGTTTGTCCTTTTACAAAGAAAGGTGCTGTTCATTTTCATTTCACTCCTTTTGAACAACTTCAAATTGTGATGAACAACACTTTGTTGACTGATATTTTCACTCCTAAAACTGTTGATGTCTCTCCTATATCTTGTGTCATTCATCATCTTGTTAGATACAATCTGTTGCCTCGTTTAGGTGGAGGAACAGATTTCTGTTTTCACCTATCAAGACTTGATCATTGTTGCTCTGATTTTACGAGGTGTGTCTTTTAATTTATCTCAACTTATGCTTCATCACATGACTACATGTTTGCGTAAAACCAAGACTTGTTTGCCTTACAATGCTACTCTTACTACTTTGTTTAGTCATTTTAAAATCTCTTTTGAAAATGAAAATTCTGTTTCGGTCACTGATTCTATCAGCGTTACTTCTTTGAAAATGTCACATATCAGTCTACTTGATGGTCTGTTTGTTCGAATCTCGTCTGAAAATCCTGTTCCTCCAGTCTCCATTCCATCTTCTCCTGTTCAGCCCATTACTCAATCCTCTTCTGAAATCATGGAAATGTTGAAAGTCATTCTTGGTAATCAAGAAAAAATGCAACTTGAAATGATTGCTCTTCATAATAGAATGTCTGTGTTGGAAAAAGGTAAGTTGCCTTTGGGTGTACCTGAAATCAATAAACTCTATCATAACATTGAAGATGAGTTTATTGATTTGTAAGCTGGTTTTGAGGTGCAAACAACTGCCTTGGTTGAGTTAATGCAACGACGTCTTAATCGCAATTCGTGTCAGCTGAGTCAAGAAATGAAGTTTATTAGTAATCAAATAGGGGAGCTGACCAAGTTTATTTCTGTTCGTTTCAATGATGTGGGATCCAAATTGCATATGCAGCGTAAACATTCGACTGTCCTGGAATGGGTGCATTGCAATTGGTTGGCTGAGTATCAAGGAGAGTTTCTGGATGTCCCTCTACCCCCTGCCACTGTCATTCCCAGGCCTCCAAAATTTGTTGATGACCTTAACATCGCTGAAAAGGTTCATCGTGCCTATCACAAACCATATTTCACAAAAAGGGTCGCTCAGCGTACAGCTGTGGTAGATCTCGACGAATGAACTACTTTCTCTTTTTGGTTGATGACAAAGGGGGAGAGTTTTTATGATTATTTTTGGATTTGGACAACTTTTATTTAAATGTTAGTTTTTTTGGTTTAATTATTTTTGGGATTTTAAATATTTGATATATTTGTTAGCAGTAAATATTTTGATATTTGATAAACTAACAAATACTACAGGTACAAATGTTTACAAAATTCAGGTTTTTGTAACGTTACTGAAAATCGAATTTCAGTATCCTGAAATAAAATTATTGCAAGGATTTAGGGGGAGCTAATTATGTTATGCATATATTCAGGGGGAGTTTATAAGAGTTAAACAATTTTGGGTTGTCATCATCAAAAAGGGGGAGAATGTTGACTTAGTCATATTCTAGCCTTATGTTTTGATGATGAAATGTTCAAGTACTAAATTGTTTTATGGCATTTCAGGTATTTTGATGATAAAGAGCTTTTAGTGGATATTCAAGAAATTGAAGAATTTTCTCTTTTCTAGGAAAATCAATGTAAGGTCAATTGCATAATAATTAATTTTTCATTTAAAGGCTCTAGGATATATTATTGCATTATATTTTATTATATGTCTTAAATGAAAAATGTTTTTGTACTACATATATTAAATATCTTATTACAATATGTGCATATACTGTTGGAATGTGATATGTGGATATTTAAAATGGGAGCTAGATTTTATTGCATGTGAGGGTTTCAAGGAGTAAGTATTTCTCATGCATAAAATGATATGAATGCTTTTAGTGATAAGATGTGTGCGAGAGATTCAAGGAAGCAATTATGATTTTAAGGACCTTGAGTCTTGGAGACTATTACACTCTACTACACGCTTCTTTTGATAAATTGAGATAAAGTCAAATGGTATTATGAGTTATCTACTTATCTCTAAAGGAGTTTTTTATTGGAAAAAGAGTTTGATATCAAACATAACTCACGCCACTTTTATCAAGTCTGTTACTTAGATAATTATCAATTGTAACGTTAATCTTCTTTCTTGCTGATAATGTCTATACCGTTTGAATATTTGAACATATCTTAGTGAAACGGTAATTTTGATTATGGGCTATAAATAATGCTTCTTGTATAGAGAAAGAATACAACTCACGAATTAATACTTGCATTTATTATTGTTATTATAGAGCAATCTGATTTTGTCAAGTGCAAACTTTTGAGAAGCTAAGCAATTAATTTTCTGGTATTATTTGAGCTGGTATTCGGTAAGAAATTAATTGTTTATATATTGTGTGCTACTTGATCATTGCATATAGTTGAGCCTTTAATTGTTAAATTGATTATTCTTGCATTGATCATAGACCTCTATATTGTATTGATTTTTCTATTGTTAGACTAAGTGTAGTCTAAAAGTTTTTATTATGGTGGATTAGAAAAGTAGTTTACAAACAGGTTCAAGGAAGCAAAGGTGCTAGAAGGGTGCATAGGTGCACAAGGAGCAATAAAGCTCAAGGGAAATTAATTGTTTATTAATTTTTGAATCTGTTGTGTAATCTGTATTTATTTATAAGAAAATAAATAAAGTGAGTCTTCAATACTAGTTGGTATTAGACGTGGACTAGGCTATTATCATAGAGGGTAATAGTTGAACCACGTAAAAATCTTGGTGTTGATTTTATTATTTGCTTTACTATAAAATCACATAAGTTACTTAATTATCTTAATTTGACTACTTGCATTATATTAAATAATTCTTTACAAATCAAATATTTTATTCAAAATGCTATATTAATTCAGTAAACTGATTTCAATCATTTTAGTAGCCTGAAATTAATAGTTTTTTAAATTTGGCCATAGATTGCTCCTACACTTATTTAACCCCCCTTCTAAGTGTGCTTAGTTAAATTTCACATTATCATTACAGAAGTAGAATGACAACATTATTACATTGCCACCACAAACATGCAATATCTTAAATCTATTTTACAATACAAAAACTATTAATGTTACATAATAATATATATATTTTTTTCATTTTAAAATATAGCACAAAGCTTGATTTTTCAAAATTAATATAAGATATTTTTAATTTTAAAATTAATATAATTCCTTAACACTCTGTTTCTGAGTTTTGAATAGAAAAGAAAAGAATAGAAAATTTAAATTAGAACAGAAAAGAAAAGAATAGAAAACTTGAAATTTTCCTTTATGTTGTTTCTGAGTTTTTAATAGAAAAGAATAGAAAATTTAAAATTGAGGACATGAGTTGTAATTTATAATTTATTATATTAAAAGTTGAGGATAATAAAAATATTACTTATTTCAATGTCTTTTCCGTCCAAATCAGGCCAATTTTGGACGGAAAACTTTGGTAGGAAAAGTGGCCAACTTTTCTATCAATTTCTTTTCTTTTCCATTTATTAAAAAACTCAGAAACATAAGAATTGAAAAAAAATCTTAAATTTTTCGTCCATTTCTTTTCCTTTCTGTCCATTTTAAAACTCAGAAACATAGCGTAAGAGTGTAGGAAGTGAGGGCTTATAATAATACTATTTTGAAAAAGCCCTTTTGTATACAAAACATAGATGGGAGGGAGTTTATTCAATTACACAGACAATACGATAACTCATGTCAGGGTCAGCCCTGAGTTTTGAAGGGCCTAAAGCGGACAACAAAAAAAATAGGCCTTTTGCGAATTGCTATTAAGACAGACATAAAAAAAGAATAACTTTTCTTGAATAAAAGAGCATCAATACGAAAGAATATCAAATATAATAACTGATTATTTCAATATTTCTAAAGCATCATTTAGATATCACATTATCACCAAGTCAAAAAAGTAATTACCAAATAGGGCCTCCTTTATTAAGAGTCTAACACTACTCCCAAACAATTAAAAAAATCCAAAAAACTGAATCTGATTATGAACTCCCAGGTACATAATAATTAAATTATTTTGTACAAATTATATGCTTTAAATATGTAGAATATTACAATAATCAGTATATGTAGAATATTACAGATTGATTATTTGCTTTAATATTTAAGTATTCTATTTAAGTAATAAAATGAAGAGAATATTTAAGGGGGCCCTAAAAATTTTTGGGCCTAAAGCTCGGGCACGTTTGGCTTTAGCGAGGGCCGGTACTGACTCATGCAATTATATGCGATGTCCCTCACCTCTTTTTTTTCATAATTTATTTAACTTTTGAATACAGTAGATCATATACTTTTCTTTAAGAAATCTATACTATAACAATTCAATTTTAGAATATTTTTTATACTAAAACCCTAGAGAAAAACGTTTAAAACCCTAGAGAAAATAATTTTATTAGTACAAGTAATATTTTACGAATAAAAATACTCTTTCAGTTTTAAATTATAAAACCACTATTATTTTCTTGAAACTTACCAAATTTTCAAATTCAAAATTGACATATTTTTTTTAATTTCAATTAATGGTATGAATATCGTAAACTATTTTTAATATATTACTAATTATAATTATAGGAATTATTATTTTATAATTTTTATTAAATTATCTTAATTTTAAATTTAAAAATATTTTAAGGAGTACAATTGAGTGGAAACAGGAAAATTATAAATGGTGACAAAAGCATACGTGGACACGGTAAATTTGTAGTGTTTACAGTTGCTGCTGCTTTTTTAACCCTGCGCAATCCATTCGCTATGGTTGTTTTAGCTCACAAGGCTTCAAATCCCCTTCTCTCTCTCTCCAGAACCAAATCTCATCAGGCGAAAGCCCCTTAGTCGCCTCTTTCTTTATATATATCTCGATTTTTCTGTCTAAATTTTCTCCATTTTGTTTAGGTTGTTCTGAATAAAATTCACAATAAGATTTTGATAGGTAGATAATCGGATTCACCTATAATAATCAATTCACCTATATATATATACGAATCGATCCAAAATAATCATTTTTTTTAAATTTCGATGCGTTGTTCAATAAATGATTGCATAAATCATGCATATAGGTGGAATTGTAAATGGAAGGATTGGTGAATGAATCTAATAGAGTTTGAAAGATGCCAGGAATAGCGCAGCGAAATGATAATTACCAATTCAGTAGCTTCACGACGTCGTTATCGAATGGATCAGTATCTGTCAATGGATTCTGGTCACAACATGGTGGCGATGTTAGCTACAATCAGCTCCAGAAGGTACTTGATTATTTTATTTATGTTTATTTATATGTCACTATGAGTGTAATTGTCTGCCTGCAGTATATAAATTTTGCTGTTTGTCTCAAGTAATTTTGATTTAAATTTGGATATTAAAGTCAAAAAAGTTTGGATGGTGGTGTTTTTGTTAGTTGGTTGGGTCTTCTGATTGAATTTTGAGTTTGATTTATCATATCTAAGACTGTTTAACGTCCAAGGCATTTCATTTTAAAATAAAGATCTGGGTACAGTTCTATAACCTTAAACGCATAGCACGGATATTTTTCATTTGTTTGGAATCATTACCATTTGCAGAAATAGAATTTTGTGATGCATTTGCTTTTACAGATAAAAAAGTGGAATTATTGAGGTGTGAGTGTCAAGTTGCATTCTTGTTTGAGTTTTGTTAGTAGCCAAAATGTGAAAACAACTAACCTCCATCCTTACATTCCACATAAAAAAGCATGGATTATCATAATGGTCTTGCCTTGTCTTTTTCCTTTGAAATAGTACCCCATTGTAGTATTTCTTCTATTCATTTACTTATAAATGCACTTTGGATAGATGTAGCAATCATTTCTTAATTGGTCAGGGTTGAACAGGATGCACGTTTCTCTGCAGATATATTTAATGGTAAATTCAATAAAGTATGCAGTTAACAACTGATAAGAAATGTTTCTTTTGTGCTGTATTGTAGTTTTGGGGTGCGCTGTCGCCACAAGCACGTCAGGAGCTCTTGAGAATGGATAAACAAACCCTTTTCGAGCAAGCTCGTAAGAACATGTACTGTTCTAGATGTAATGGGTTGCTGCTTGAAGGTTTTTTGCAGATTGTCATGTATGGGAAGTCTTTGCAGCAGGAGGGAGCTGTTGGGTATCTTCCTTGCAACAGATTGGGAACCTCAAAAATTCAAAACAGTGGTGATTTGTGCATCGCAACTGAGTGTCACGATGATGTTCAAGATCCATCTGTCCACCCTTGGGGAGGTCTGACCACTACTAGAGACGGGACACTTACTCTTTTGGATTGCTATTTGTATTCAAAATCTATGAAGGGCCTCCAAAATGTAATCACTTATTTAAGGTCGTTGATCAATTGTCTTCCTTCTTTCAGTCTGTTGGTAACTTATTGTAAGCCACCTTTCGCTTGAATCAGGTCTTCGACAGTGCTCGTGCAAGGGAAAGGGAGCGGGAGTTGCTTTATCCCGATGCTTGTGGTGGAGGAGGTCGAGGATGGATAAGTCAAGGAATTGCTAGTTACGGCAGAGGACATGGCACAAGGGAAACATGTGCATTGCATACCGCCGGACTTTCTGTTGACACATTAGTAGATTTTTGGTCAGCATTAGGAGAAGAAACTCAACAATCTCTTCTAAGGATGAAAGAAGATGATTTCATTGAACGACTGATGTTCAGGTTTGTTGTGGTCCTTGTCTCCTCTAGTATTCATCAAACTGCTTCAAATCAGTGGAAGAATTATGTAGCGGTGATGTGCAATCTTCTGTTATTAGAAGCGATAATACAAAGGCAATAGTCTTGATAAAATGAAGATATAAATTAGTTCATGATTAGTTCTGTAGTGTGAAAGACATGTTTTCCATTATTGTGTCATTGAAATTCAAATCATCCTCAAATTGTGTTGTGTCTTTGAGAACAATGACATCTAATCACGTGACTTTCAAATCAAACTATAGTTGAAGTTGCTAACGAGTAGCAATTAAAAGAAGTATTAGCTATCGACTATCGTAGGAATAGACAATATAAAAGCCAAAATGATAGTGAATTGTATTAAAGTGGATAAGGAATATGCCTGATTAGATTAAGATTGTCATGTTTCCAATCGATTTTTTTTCATGTAAAAAGACAACGGCCGTCAAAGATCACATGCCAAGATCTTAATTTATGATCAAGCACTAAATTCGATGAGATATTAAATGTAATTAAATATCTTACATGTGCCACATGGGGTTGTATCTTGGTTTTCAAAATCTAGGGAAGTAGTCTTTTCAGGATTCATAGCTATAGACCCTGTTCAGAGGTAGGGTTTCCCCTTTTTTTGCGTGATTGTGGAGCTTGGTATTCCTGAGTAAAGTTAGCACTTTGGATAGACGATGACTTTGCACTTGTTTACTTGTGAAAATTGTAAAATTACAATTATTAGCCGTGAAAAGAAAAACACATTGATATGATAGAACCTATGAATAGAACTAGTAGTTAAGATGTCTCAGAAGGCAAAAGTGTCCGATCATGCTATCTTATTTATGTGTGGTCATAGCTATTTGAAAACCAAACAAGAAGAGTTTAGATAGGATATGATAGATGCACATGATGGGAAATTGCAACGTCAATACCAAGATAAGTATAAAAGTATTGAAGAAAAGAAGTATAATAAGGACAAATAAAAAAGCGTTAAAGTGCTATATTTGAGTTTTCGTCTCTGTGTTCTTTAATTAGAAATGATTTTAATAAATTGCTGACATTTGTTAAGGCAGAGCGAGAAGCTATGAAAAATTCCAAGACATAAGAAACTGATATTGCCTTGGACTTGTTTCTCAGTCATGTGATGTGCCAACTATATTGGAAGTTTCTAAAGCCCTACAAGTTGAAAGTGAGATCGTGTGAGATGAGAGTAGATTGAGGAAAATTTTGAAATTGCTTGAGTAGTCCGTCGACAGAAGTGAAAGTTGAAACTGCAATGGATCTAATGAACATCCAACTTACATGAAGCACCGAGTTGATGCTACAATTCATGAAAATGAAAATTATATTGAGTTCCTCATTCTAGATACAGTTGCCATGAAAGAGAAAACGGTTCGAGAACTTTCATCTAGTCAAAGTTGATCATATTGAGTTTATCATTTAGAAAAATCTACTTGCAGTGCCTTTGAATGTAAAACCAGTGCTTTCTCCGACTCTTTAAAAAAATTTCAAGACTTGTATGAAGATGTTGTCCAAGGCATATAAATTTTTTCTCTTGGTGCAAATGTGTTCATGGATTATTTTAGCTTACTACAAAAACTAAAGGTCGAGTTTTCTCCAATTAAAGGAGAATGACTGAGGACAACAAGTCAAGAGTCAATGCAGAAATTAATTAATTTGTTTTATAAAAAATGTATTATGTCCAGTTGGGTTTTAATTATTTGTTTTATTTATTAGTGGGGAGTAAGTGGCTAGGAAATATTATTATTTAGGGTCTTTTAGTAGATTAATTTTTTCTTATTTCCCAAGTAAAATTAGGGTTTAGTTTGTATTAGATTTCGGGTATCCAAATGGAACGCCCATGGAGGGTCCGACCCATTTTGTTTGTTGGTCAGATTACCCAGCAGATTTGGTCAATTCCTGTTTAAGTTTTAAACAATGTTTTGACTTATTTGTTGGAGAGATTTTAGGAAGTGGTTTTAACCACTTTACCCATATAAACCCACGTCTTCGTGATTAGGGGATTGATGAGTTTTTAGAATTCCAATAGAGCAATAGTATACTGCCAATAAAGAGAGCTCCCAAATACTGAGATTTTCTAGTTGTTTCGTATCGTGGAATTGAGTTTCGTTCTCATCCCACAAGGATTGTAGTTCGGAGATGTCGCTGAGTTGTATAGTGCGTAGGATTTCACGAGATTCTTCTGCATCAAAGGCTAACACGCTTCAAAAGGTATGTCCTTTAGTTCTCGTTTTTGTGAAAACAAGTCATAACATGCATCTAATTAATCATTTATTGGTATCAGAGAATGTGTTTTATGATCATATGTATGCCGCCATGCCATGAATGTATGTTTAAAAGCTTGAAAAACATCTATGGCAATCTGCGTTACAGTTGTTGTTAGGGGCTAATATTGCGGTATGTTGTAGCCTACATAGTGTATATGATCTGCATAATTTGGGTTCAATCGAATTTGAAATTTGAAAATAATTTGGAACCCTAGTTGACAAACTGTCTATTTTGACCAACCATAATTTTCTGCTTAGTTGTCTGTTTTATGCAATATTGGTATGTATGCGTAGTACGTCTTGTAAGCTTTCCAATGACATTATATGCATGATTCGAATAAAAATTGAGTGATATATGATCAATGTTCTAAAAAGGCGCTAGGCGGGAGGCAGGCGGAAATTTTTATTATAAGTCAATTTTAATATTTTATCTTATATTTATTCAAACAAAACAATAATATAAAGCAAAACAATCTATAATAAAAAGGCTTAAATATAATTTACTACCTTAAACTATAAGCCATATTCCACTTCAGTGATTCACCTTTTAATTTTGTCAATTAGATGATTAAACTATTAATTTTTTCCACTTTCATTCAATTGGATATGTTAGGTCAAAAATTGCTGACGTGGCATGTTGACGTGGTTAATTACTACATAGGTGTAATAAAAAAATATTATTAAATTTTTTTTTGATATATTTTTGAGTAAATAAGGGGTAAACATGTAAATGTATAAATATTACATACAACACTAATATCAATACCACTTAACTACTCATTTATTCAAATTGAATCATAAAACCAAAAATCCTTTTATTAAACCAAATTACCAAACCCAAAAATCTCATTCATCCACACAAAACCCAGATCTTCTCGAAGGACATCATCCCCAACGAACTGGAAGCAGATGTACCACCATCCGTGTCCCTTCGTCGCCAAAATATCATTCTCCTTCCTTTCTCACCTACAAATTTCTATCAAATCCAAATCAACAAAACCCTAAAAACACAAAACAATCAGATCAATATAAATTGATTCATGAAAAAAGAGCATAAAATCCTCCGCCGCCACCATATCATCTTCCTTTCTCACTTACAAATTTCAATCAAATCCAAATCAACAAAACCCTAAAAACACAAAACAATCAGATCAATATAAATTGATTCATGAAAAAAATAGCATAAAATCCTCCGTCGCCACCATATCATCGTCCTTCCTTTTTCACCTACAAATTTCAATCAAATCCAAATCAATAAAACCCTAAAAACACAAAACAATCAAATCAATACAAGTCGATTCATGAAAAAAGAGAGCATAAAATAAGATCAATTTACCGAGAACATTTTGAGTACGAGTAGCACGGATGATAATTTGAGTGGGCATGGGAGTAACTCTGACCTCAACGCCACAGTATCCGTCCTCATCTAGCTCTCTGATCGGCAAAGAAAACTCCATCGGAAAGGGAGAAATTCCTATATGAGATCTAATGGAAAAAGAACTGACCTTTCGTTTCTTGCTCATCTAAGTCGCCGTTCCCGAAGAAGAGTAGCGGAACTAAATCTGAGCTAATATGTATGTGGAGATGTAGATGGAATCTGATCTAATATGTAAGTGGAGTAGCAGACTTTTCGCTTCTTGCTTAATGATTTGTACTTTGAGAAGGAAATGTAAATTGATGATTTACTTTCCATAAATATAAATTGAAGATTTTGGCCTTTAATGTATAATAAATATTTAATCAAAAATTAAAATATTCTTTTTTTAATCCACATCAGCTGAGTTATGCCCCACCCAACAGCCACGTCAGCAATTTCTGACGTGACAAACTCAATTGAATGAAATTAAAAAAAATTAATTGTTCAATCATCTAATTGACAAAATTGAAAAGTGACACCGAAGTGGAATATGGCATATAGCTTAGGGTAGTAAATTATATTTAAGCCTAATAAAAATAATAAAGGCCTTTGCTTAAAGTTCAAACACATCCATATTGTTAATGTCAAAATTCAAACACATACATGCAATTGTTCAAAGTTCAAACATATTTTTACCGTATTAGTTTTCTATATTGCTATTAAATAATAAAATTTAAAATTTCAAGAATTTAATTCAATATTAAAACTTAAGAAACTAAACATAAATTTAAGAATTATATTGAATTAAACTAAATATTACAAATGTATCATCATTTATATAATTTGAAGTTGGTACAAGTTCAAAAAATTATAACTATAATAAAATTATCAATTTTGACTTGATATTGTTCACTTCTTGTTGTGATTTGATATGCTACTACCTGTATTATGAATATGGTAAATCATTAGAAAAATAAATATATCAAGATCTGGTTTGGGTAGTTATTAAAATAAAAAAGCCTCTCCGTCTAAATCCCGTCTAATTTCCTAAGTGATTTTTTTGCCGCCTTGGGCTGGTGAGGCGCCAGGGGGGTCTAGTGCCTAGGCGGTGATTTTTAGAACACTGTATATGACTTGCCAAAGTATGGGTCGCGAAATTGGTTTTCTTAAATTTTGGTTTTTGTTTTTGCTAGTTCAAAATTTTTGGTTTTCAAAGGTTGAAGATGAAGTGAAATCCCACTCTCAGTAGGACTCACATTCATCACACACTATGGCAACTTCCATAACGATGGTTGAGCATACCATTGGACTCAGAAAAGAGAGTTGATCAGAGCCATGAAAACCGCGTCGCGAAAAGGTGCTGGTAAGGCAGCGCGGGTGTGCTGCACACGTCTAATGGTCGACCCGCGCTCTGACCCACGCGCCTTGACCCGTTTGTCCGACTCTGATATCTACACGCGTTCTGACCCGTTTGACAGATTTTTGTTTTTTAATATCCAGGAAACTGTTTTATTGATTATTTTATGCTTGAAATTTAATTAATAGATAATTATTGTGATTATTAAATACGGAAAATTTAACAGAAATTAATTATTGGCATACAAATAATGTTTCCGCTGAAATTTTTGGAAAATTAATACATTTGGATAATTTTAGTTAATTACCAATTTAATTATACAATAGTTAATTAATTGTGATAATTATAATTATCAGAAAAATTCCAGAAAATTATAGTAACCTTTTGTGATGTTAAGCTAGTGTTGTAAATTTTTTGGAAGTACATTAATGTGTTAATAGCATACTTGGTATATTAATTGAGTAATATTGCCCGTTATTTAATTACTTTTTTGTTAATATTTTTAAAATATTAATTGTTGGTGCTTGGAATTAAATTATCATGCTATAATTACACATGTACCCTTCTTCCTAATGGGAGTAATTTAATTAAATTATTCCTTAAATTACACGTCTTATGCGCTGAAAAATTAAATTTAAATATTTAGGCATTCATACGGATTGTTATTCCTAAGCTTGGCGAAGTCTCCGTTTTGTATTTATGTTATATTATTTTTGTGTTAATTTGATTTATACTGCAAAGATTCTCTTATACTGTGGTTCCCCCCCCCCCTCTCCCCCCTTTATTTTTTCCAAAAGAAAATGGGCATGACTAGGTTACATCTCTTAACTATCAAATTCGACAGTTATAAGAAGATAGTTGAACACGCTTTTACATAACATCTTCGGATCATGTCGAATATGATTGAAACGTTAGGAGTTTCTGGCAATCCTTTGTCAGATGTACTGCAAATTCGGGCAGTGATAAGCTCATTTCGCGACAATTGGGACCATCTCAAGGTTAACATAGCTCAAAATGAAAACACTAAGTCTTTGGAAGATATTTTTCATCACCTTAAGCGCTTAGAAGTTGAGCAGCTGGAGGTTGAGCATTTAAGGGCTAAACGACTAGAGGATAAACGACTAAAGGCTCAACAAATAGAGATTGCCAATACTAATGCGCCTCAGAAGGTTGCAGAGGCTGGTACTTCCAAGAGGAAGAGAAGTAAACGTGGTTTTGGCAAGAAGGACAAGGCCAAGTTTATTTGTTCAATTGTGGCACAGCAGGACACTTTGCTCGTGACTGCATTGAGCCGAAGCAGGTACTCACTTGTCTTGATCAAACTATGTATTTAGTGTCTTCCATTGTATTCGTAGCTCATTTTCTCTCCATATGTGGATTGTAGATTCCGGAGCAATGGACCACATAGCGCGTGATTGGACCGGGTTCGTGGAGTATCGTCGAATTCTAGTTGGCAGAAAAGTACTAATGGGGATGACTCCGGTGTAGACGTGCTAGGAATTGGCACTTACAAATTGGCGATGTGAGGATGCTTTGCATCACACTCTATGCACCAGATGTCCGACATAATTTATTCTCTTTAGTTTAAGCTACTCTATTTGTTTTGAGAATAATGGTGCTGTAATGTCTCGTGGGACTGAAGTTTTTTGATATGGTTTTATCTCTAATGGTTTTATAGTTTTAGATACTATTAATTTTAGCGTTAAAAGTAATGATTCTTATTCCATGCTAGTTGAAAATGATCATGATAGTTCAATCCAATGACATGTTAGATTAGGCCATATTGACATGATAGAATGACTAGGTTAGCTTGAGCAGGTCTTTTAAGCCTACTCACTAAGGTCAATTTACCCCACTTGTGAACATTGTGTAATAGGGAAATCAACTAGAAAACCATTCGGTAAATCCAGTAGGGCAAAAACACCCTTGCAACTCATTCACTCGGATATATGTGGCCCTATGAATGTGAAAGAAAGGCATGAACGTTCTTACTTTTTCACAATTATAGATGACTATACGCGCTTCGGGTACACTTTCTTGATTTCTCATAATTTGACGCATTAGAATGCTTTAGACGTTATTTGATTGAGGTTGAGAAACAGTTAGATAAAAGTGTTAAGGCACTTCAAACTGACTAAGGCCGCGAGTATCTGTCCGATAAGTTTAAAGAACTATGTGAGGAAAAAGGGATAATTAGGCAACTGACAATCCCTAGAACTCCGCAACAAAATGGTGGCATAGAGAAGAAATCGGACATTATTAGACATGGTTTGGTCTATGATGGTGCATGCTAATTTGCCTCTCCTATTGGAGTGATGCATTATTGACTGAGATGTATATACTTAATCGTGTGCTTTCAAAATTAGTTCAGTCCACCCCATATGAAATGTGGACTGGCAGAAAGCCCGAATTGGGCAATATGAGGCCTTGGGAATCGGCAACTTACGTGCACAACACTTCTCATAATCATGGGAAGTTGGGCCAGAGGGGTAAGAAGTGTATCTTTGTAAAATATTCTGAACACTCCAAAGGTTATGTGTTCGTTGGAGAGCAGACTAATGGGACTGTATCGAGATAGTCATGAGATGCGGATTTCCTTGAGATGGATTTCTCTAACAAATGTGATGTGAACAAAGAGATGGACTTTTATGAGATGGAGGATTATTTGGGCACCCCAACTCGTACAGTAGAGACCGAAGAGGCTATTCTTCAGGCTCCTGTAGATAGTGGGAGTGACATTCTTTGAGCAGTTCTCTTCCATCGAATGAGGAGTCTCCTATTCCTCAAATGCGTAGAAGTCAAAGGGGTAACATTCCACATTGTCAAAGAGATTGAGGGGAATGCCTTTGTGGCTGATGCGCAAGATGTTGAGGAACCTCGATCTTATTGAGATGCTCTATCATCTGCTACAAGTGATAAGTGGATTATTCCAATGGAAGATTAGATGGAGTTTATGAGGACTAATAAGTCTAGGACTTGGTTGACCTTCCACCAGGCCTAAAGGCTATTAGGAACAAGTGGGTTCTTAATTCTTAAAGTCAAGCGCAAGGCGGATGGTTCCATTGAACGGTACAAAGCTCGTCTTGTAGCCAAGGCTACACTCAGTAAGAGAGAATTGATTACGAGGAAACTTTCTCACCAGTTGTGAGGTTTGTCTCGATTCGCCTCATTCTAGCAATTGTCGCGCATTTGGATGTGGAGTTGTATCAAATGGACGTTAATACAACTTTTTTCAATGGAGATTTAGTTGAAGAATTATACATGAATGAGCATTTCATCGTAGAAGGACAATAGCGCAAAATATGCAAGCTCAAATGTTCTATTTATGGTTTAAAACAGGCGTTTGTACAATAGTATCTGAGATTTTATCGAGCCGTTATTAGTGATGGGTTTGCGACCATTGTGTATATCAAATGGTCTAAAGATAAATTCCTTATTCTATCGATGTATGTTGATGACATTCTACTGGCTGGAAACGATAAGGAGATGATTGTTGCCAACAAAGGGTGGTTGTCCTTTAATTTTGAGATGAAGGACGTGGGGGAAGCAACTTATGTTCTTGGAGTTGAGATTTATAGAGATCGCTCAAGGAAGCTTCTTGGTTTGTTTTGGAGCAATTCCAAATGAGCAACTGCAAACCCATAGGCACTCCTATCACTAAAGGCGAAGCCATTGGACCTGAGCAATGCCCTAGTTCTCCCGAGAAAATTGAGAAAATGTTCCATTACCCGTATGTTAATGCTATGGAAAGCTAATGTATGTAGTTGTGTGTATTCGACCTTATATAGCATATGCAGTCGTCAAACCTGGGATTATTCATTGGAGAGCAATCAAGAGGATCTTGCGATATTTAAAGGGTACTTTGGACTACATGTTGTGTTATGGAGGACCGGACCTGTGATTGATTGGTTACTCCGATGCCAATTGGGGAGGTAACTAGGGGATGCGCTAGTCGACTTTATGATATGCATTCTTGTTACATGGTGGTGCCATCACTTGGTGTAGCTAGAAACAAACTTGCGTTGCTCTTTCGACGATAGAGTTTGAGAGTTTTAGCATGTACGTCAACTGTTCAAGAAGCCATGTGGCTGAGGAGATTCTTCGAGAATGTTGGAGTCGTCTCTCATGCCTCGGAATCCTGTGACCGTTTACTATGATAGCACGGTGGCCCTGGATTACACCAAGGACCTTAAGTATCACAGCAGGACGAAACACATTGACTTGAGGATTAACTTTATTAGAGATAACATAGCAAATAAGGAGATGATATTGGAGTACATGCCCACTGGCCTTATGATAGTGGATCCCTTGACGAAGCCGATTCCCAAAGATGCTTTTTGTATGCATGTTAGTTCGTTAGGGCTTCGTAGGGTTTGATTTACTTTTTTGTTTTCTTGTATGTCACTTATTATTTGGCGTGTATTAGAGATTCATTATTGTTTCAAGACATTTATCATTTATGCAAAATTCATTTGTTCACACTTATGATTCTGCGCATATGATAAATAGTAATAGTTCACACAGTTATTATGCATATTGGATAGTAAAATACATTGACACCCCCTGTAGATAACTATAATAACACTCACCATCCCTCTAGTTTTTCAAGTAACAGTCAGTACCCCTCTAGTCTATAATATATAAAATTCACTACCCCTAGTGTGGTTAACCAACTAATATTCAAAAATAGTTTTAATATAATGTCTAATATACCCTTCAAGTTATAATGTTTAATATATCCACTAAATATAAATTTGTATGTTATAATTTTTACTTAACTTGATCTAATTAATTAAATCATGAATTTGTGCAATAAATAACATCAATGTCAAAAAATAATAAATATTTATTTTGTCAAGAAAAAAAGTCATGCACTTTTTGCTAATTAAATTTCTTAAAGATTAAAATTTATGTAATATACATTCAAATATATTTTTGTAATTAATAAGTAAAATTTTAATAAGTATAAAAGTACAAAATTAACGCAAAAAAATTATAATTATTTTTCCCAAATATTAAAATTTACGTAATATAAACTTATTATTACATAACGAATCTTATAAATTAAAACAACACAAATTGTATACTAAAAATGTAATTAAAATAATAAACATCTTAAATTTTGACATATGCTCAAGAAAATTTAGCATATAAAAATCATAATATGAAACTAAGAATTCAAATAGTAATTTTTGTTGTTAAACACCAAAAACTAAACTATCAACACACTCAATCACTTTAATTAGAAAACCTCCATTAATAATTTAATTTAAAATTCTTAATATTTGTATCACTTGTCAAAAAATGTGTTAATTAAATTAAATTATTTGAATGAAATAGTCTTAATTACAATTAAAACTATAATTAAAATGTATTGTATTAAAAAAAGATAATTAAACATATATATATATATATATATATATATTATTCAGGAAATAAAATTTGATAACATACAAGGGTAAATATATAATTTTATCTATTTAGTCAACCCTAAAAACTTTGCAAGGGTACTAATTGTTATTTAAAAAACTGGAGGGGAGGTGAGTGTTATTATGGTTATCTAGAGGGGGTGTCATTGTATTTTACTCTATTGGATATGCACACTAAATATATGTCAACATGTTGATTGACTCGCTCACATGAGAGCGCTTTGAAAAACGAGCAAGGTTGAGACAATTTATTTATTACCGCTTTGAGTAGCGACCATTGATGCTTTAGATAGCAATCAATTGGTGCTTAATAGCGAGCAAAATAAAATATTACATCACCTTGGCATGTGTCAAGATGAGGTTAGTTTGGATTAAGCGAATATTGTATGCCCCGCCATCTATATTAACCTGTACTGATAGCCGGATACAAAGTTTTAGAGTTGGCGCTTGGGAAAGCGAACAATTTGGAATTTCGAATTAGGCGCTTATGAAGCGACTGAACTAAGGCATGACCATAGGACATATGCTCATATAGATGAGATTGTCTGCTGTGACATGATAACCGGACGCGAAATTTTAAATGTGGCGCTTTGATAAGCGAGCAATTTGAAATGTTCGAGTTAGGCACTCTGGGAGTGACTATATTGAGGTCCACACAAAATGGATATAGAATAGTATGTTGTGAGAGTATTACATGTGCTTAGCGACCATGTAAAGGAGGTGAGAGAATGAATCCCTGTTTTATTACCGTGTGAGTCCTGTAGGACAAGATCTTTATTCCTACATAGATTAGTGTTGCTACTTTGGTTTCGATTCATAAGGTTAGGATTGATGAGACTATAAGGACCGATTATGGAAAAACAGTTAATTTATATCTGAGTAGTATTAGGGCGAATGGAAGACAATTTGATTTCACCTCGTTCTGCACTTATTGTCGACAACTATAGCGCTTCGATAGCGATTATTACACGATATAGAAATAAGTGAGAATGTGAGATACGAAATGGATTTTGGCCCAAAGGTGGTTAATTATGGTTCTCTGAGGGATTAGAGATACTTAACCTAGTGAAAATTCAAATGTGTGGGGTACTCTGAGTTTATGGTGCCTCTACGTGAACTAATTGAGTTTGGCGTGAGAGCTCTCACACTGTTTTCTTTAGAAGGGTAGATGTCTTTATGTTGGCCCTAACTGGTTTGATATAGAGCTCTCGCATTGCAGGTGAACTAAGCGGTCACACGGTCCGGTAACTAAAGATTTGTAAGTTTTGGTTTGAGTTGGTTTTGGCGGATGTGATGATTACGTCGTCCGCGCCTTGGGAGAGTTGGAGATGTTGGATTTTGGGTATCCAAATGGGGCGCCCCCGGAGGGTTTGACCCAATTTGGTTGTTGGTCAGATTATCCAGTAGATTTGGTCAATTCCTTTTCAAGTTTTAACAGTGTTTTGACTTGTCTGTTGTAGAGATTTTAGGAAGTGGTTTTAACCACTTCACCCCATGTCTCTGTGAATAAGGGATTGATGAGTTTTCAGAATTCCAACAGAGAGTAATAGTATACTGTCAATAAAGAGAGCTCCCAAATACTTAGAGGTTTTATAGTTGCTTCACACCGTGGAATTGAGCTCCGTTCTCATCACACAAGGATTGTAGTTCGGACACGTCGTTGGGTGAATAGTATGTGGGATTGCACAAGATTCTTCCGCACTAAAGGTTAACACGCTTCTAGAGGTATGTCATTTGGTTCTCTTTTTGTGAAAACAAGTCATAGCATGCATCTAACTATTCCTTCAGTCAGCATTATAGTAATGTAATGTCAACAAAGATTACTAGACTATTAATTATTGAAATTAGAGACAAGTTTTATATTGCTCTCTTTTGTTTGCGGGCGTGAGTGATCTTTGTGATATGATCTCAGAACACTCTGTGAGTGGCTGATTCTTTTCGGAGATGGGCAAAATCTATCATTTTCAACTATTTTAATCTGCATTATTGCGAATGTTACGCAAAAGTTTTGATTCTCTATTCCATAAAACGTAGGTACAACAGGGTCTTGCTTCAGTTAGGAGAGTTGCAAATGCTAGGCATCTCAAAGTTAACCCTAATCTCTACTGAGAAAGCTTCTTAGACCAGAGAAGACATGTAAAATCCTTTCTCCATTTGCGCAACAGTATTCCCAATTTCCCAACATTCAGTTTACTCGTATTGACAAAATATCTAGATACCAGGGGTTTCAAAAGATAAAAAAAGGTTATGTGGAATTACTGGGTTGAAGATTATGAAAGCTAGGCTTGGTTTTATTAGGTATCATTTTCAAAAAACTGACATTGATATTTTTGGAATGGCCTATGAAAAACTATAAAGTGATATTCTGATTCCGTTGTTCTACGGATAAGAGTAGAGGAATAAATTGGAGTGCCACTTCATAATTTTATTTTTTATTGAACTAAACTGAGTCTTGATTGTTGAAGGCTGTTACTTTACTTGCAGCCCAAGTTCTTGAGGTAGACCTCCAATTTCTGGATTATGAGAAGGATAATCAATAGAAGAAAAAAAAGCAGGACTATAGGAGTTTTGCACATCTATGAAAACCAACACACAAACAAACCCTTAGACATATCTATATTGTAATGCGGGAGAAAGGAGTTGTAACTAACTTGATCGATTAGTCTGTTCACTGTCTGATTATTTTTTCTATCCCAATTTTTCTCACCCATTCTCTCTTCAAAAAAAAAAGAGGCTTTCTGTACCCTTCCTAATGTCTCTAACCTAAATATTTAAATTTTACTTTCATATGTTTGTGATAGTTTTTTTTCGTCACATGAATGCAGTTTGTGCCCGGGAGACTATACACACACACACACACTACAGTAGAAAGAGAGTTACGTATTGAAAAAATGTGTAGAGAAAGAACACAAAATACATATTTTGGCAAATAAAGGCATGTGTATTGAAGCTGTAATTAAGTTAAGGAGCAAGTGAAGTCATGTTCTAGTTGTAGGGGATCCTTCATTTGTTTCCCTTATTGTCAACTAGTAGAATGAAGTTCCATGATGTATGCTATTGGCTAATAATAATGCTTCAAATAATAAAAACAAAGCAGGGATCCTACTGGGTTGGGAGTGTAGGACAAAAATGTAACACATGGAAGTAACTATTAGAGGAATACAATACCACCGAGGAGAACCCCAAGGGGTAGGAGAAATGGCAGAGTCCTAACCTTAAGGTCAGTGGTTCCAAACCCCATACTTATAGCCAAAATTACCTACCAGAAGAAAAAACCATCGAGGTAGTGCAGATCAAATGTCGAGCAAAGCCAAAGAGGTTTAGAATCGCTTAAGAATGTAGGCAATTAAAATAACTTATGTTAAGTAACTTTTAGAAGAGAGAAAGTATCACCTAGTAGGTAGTACAAATCAAACATCAAGAGACGACAATGAGGTAACGAGTCAACTATTTAGTTCAGATAAGACTCTTGTTGAGTTGAGTTGGTTTGTAACTTTGTATGTCAAATTGAAAGCCAACAAGTGAGTCAGAAAAGGTTGGTTAGCAGTTGTTTAGGTAGAGTTGTGTGGATACAAAAGAAAGGCTGTGGGAAATTTTAGGGAAGAAATTATACTTGATGAGGATGGGTCATAGGTGGAGCATGGACTTTTCAGAATGGGGAAGCAAGTTTTTTGGGATGACCTAGAGGCTTAGCCAGTGATGTGAATGTTTTGTGTGTGCTTTTTCTTACATCATTTTATGGAAAAAAGTGGGTGAGGGTTGGGGAGGGGGAGGGGGAGGGGGAGGGGGGGGGTTTGGGCCTTGACGGGGCATCTATATCTTCTCTAGGTCAATTTGGCTAGGGTACAGTTGGTTATGTATGCGGTCACCAAAGTCATTATGAAGTAGTTTAATAGTCTGTTAGAAGAGAGTTAAAACCACACAATTATTTTCTCCAGATAACTTAAAGTTCTTTGAAATAAGAGGAAAGGCTAGAATTTAGAAGTTGGCCATAAAGTTTTAGTTTATAACTGGTCAACCAAATGATGTAGTCTTATGTGACAGGTTTGATAGCAAGAGGTTTTGTAGAGACTGCAGAAGGAATGTTATTCGGGAGTTCAAGGAATTAAAGGAGCTAAAGCGCGTACGAAGAGAACCTCGCTGCACCAGTTGGTTTTGTGTATCAGATACAAGCTTTCAGTATGAGGTGCGTTTCTTGCTTACACAGGCTCATATCTCACACACTCATACGTAGGATTCAGTAACAGTTGGATCTCCATATAGTTTTCTATAAATTAGTTCAAATAGGTAAAACTGTGGTCTGGATGATTCAGTTGCATGTCAGAGTCGTACCAATTTTGCGACTGGTCTGATGCAATTGTATTTTCTTGTTCTGTGTAGGTATCCCACGACACAGTCCAAGCTGATTGGCACCAAACCTTCACAGACACTTTTGGAACATACCATCACTTTGAATGGGCAGTTGGAAGTGGAGAAGGAAAATCTGACATTTTGGAGTTTGAAAATGTTGGCTTAAGGGAAAAGGTTCAAGTGAAGGGCCTAGATCTTACTGGAGTAAATGCATGCTATATAACTCTAAGGGCATGGAAAATGGATGGACGCTGCACTGAACTTTCTGTAAGAGCTCATGCATTAAAGGGGCAACAATGTGTTCATTGCAGGCTAGTTGTTGGTGATGGTTTTGTCACAATTACAAGAGGAGAAAGCATTAGAAGGTTTTTTGAGCATGCTGAAGAGGCCGAGGAAGAAGAGGTAATCAGGTTTTGTGAGGCTTAGTATCTCTCTTCTTGGGTGTTAAAAAATAGCTTTACTTTTTCTTTAACTCTCTTTCATGATGTACAATGCCATTTCATTTGCAGGATGATGATTCCATGGACAAGGATGGAAATGAACTGGATGGAGAATGCTCCCGTCCCCAAAAACATGCGAAGAGTCCTGAACTTGCACAGGAATTTCTTCTAGATGCTGCAACCGTTATTTTCAAGGAACAAGTATGTTCAGTCTACTGAAGATGTCATTGTAGTCGTCATTTTTTGTTTTTATTTGATTATTAGATAGATTTTAGTTTTTGCTTAAATATCATTTATCTCTCCTGTCTCTTTTAGTGCATGTTTGGTAGAGGGGTGCGGTGAGATGAAGATGCTTCTAAATTTAGATTTTTTAACAAAAGTACTTTCATGAGAAAGTTAAAATAGTATTTGGTTATGTAAAAAAAATTCATTTACAAACTTATAGGCAAGTGCATGGTATGATTTTTATTTTCCTTAAATAATTTTAGGATAAATTTTTACGTTGTCCTTTTGCCTAATAGTGCTTCAGCCAAAAGCACAAATTCACAAATCTTCTGCTTCAACCATTAGTGCTTTGAGTCCAAATCTCTACTCAAAATGATCTTGGAGAGTCATCAAATACCAAAACCTTCCCAATTTTAATTTAAAAGTGCGTTTAGTCCATCGAGAAGCTCAGCCAAAACGGGCTCTGAGTGGGGAAGGCCAATCAACTGACACCAACGTTGAGATCTCGTGACCAGTAAATCACAATTCAAAAAACTAGGGTGTGTTTGGGGGGTGGGGTGAGGAGGGGGTATATTTTTTTAGATCTTGTATATCGTCTTGGAACCAGTTATTATGGTGTCTCCATTTCCCAAATGTCTGAGCAATGGCTTTGTGCTTCGCTATGCAACTGTATAGAAGCAAAGTTTCCTTTATAAGTCCTAGCCTATGACTCTTTATATACTGAATTAAAAATAGTTGCGGAAAGGCAAGCATTGCAGGGGTGTTGAGCTGTTGGCAGCCTTGTGTTTTTTTTTGTTATGATAAATACATTATTCAAATATTTGTTCCTTTCTCAAATTTATCAACTTAGCGAACGCGCATGAAAGCATTCCTATGTCAACTATTACATTTTATGTTGGTTTTTGCCTATGCATCTGCAATTGTATGCATTCATGTATGTATATTTTAATAATGCAGTGGCATATTTTCTCTGCAGGTTGAAAAGGCTTTCAGAGAAGGGACAGCGCGTCAAAATGCGCACAGCATTTTTGTATCTCTTGCACTAAAATTGCTGGAAGCACGTGTTCAGGTTGCATGCAAGGAAATTCTCACATTGGAAAAACAGGTAATAGTAACTATTCATAGAGTGATCTATTTTCAGAAGGATAATCCTGATACCTGTTTAATTTTTGTCGTTAGATGAAACTTCTTGAAGAAGAAGAGAAGGAAAAGCGTGAAGAAGAAGAACGAAAGGAAAGGAGGAGAATGAAAGAAAGGGGAAAAAAACTCAGAAGAAAAGAGAGATTAAGGGAGAAGGAAAAAGAAAGAGAGAAGAAATGTTCTCAAACAAACCAGTATGTAGATCCTGATGTTGAGCCTAATGCCATTGACAATGACAATCCAATTATCAGTGGAACAGGTGATGTTATGTCATCCAGACCTGCGTCCCCAGATATTCAGGATGAACAAGTTTTAAATGGGTATATCAGTTCAAATATGCATGATCACTCTGATGACAGTCCTGATGGGGTCTTTAGCTCTATTAAAGATGAGAATGGTTCATTTGGAGTCTATCACTTAAAATTTTCTCGTCGTAGACCGAAACTTCAGAAAGAATTTCAACCGGATCCAACCTCAAAGTGGTCTGATAGAAGGCGATTTGCAGCTGTTTGCGAAAGTGGGGGCATGGTTAACAAATTTGAGCAACATGGATTGAATAAGCAATCTAGAAGTAATGCTGGAAAGTCCAATCCTAGAATCAGTGGTCCTAAGTTTGCCAATAGGTTAAACTGTTCCAACAGACTGAGCGACAGATATGACTTCCATGCTTGTAGCTGCTACCAGCACAATGATTACAGAGCGAAGCTAGAGTCTCATTGTTCAGTGACCCGAGTAGGACAGGAGCGCAAATCTGTTTGTAAGTCTGAATCTGCTTCGGATATGTCCAAACCATATAATAGTGGAAACAAGTACACTCAAGTAGATTACATGCGAGAGTGTGGTGGAAGACCCAGAACCAAGTTTTTTGCAGGGAACAATTCACCTCATACTAAGCAAGTCTGGGAACCTATGGAATCACAGAAGAATTACCCCCGGAGCATCTCAGAATCTGATGTTACCCTGAGCTGCACTTTCAATGCTGGAGTTACTGAACCCGAAAACCCTCTTGAATCGCCTGGTGCCATTAGCTGTGATGAAGTCAATGGGAACACTGTTGGAATCAAATGCAAGGATGATAATTTAAAAGAATCAAGACAATGTAGGCCAGAAATGGACAAAAACTGCCAGAATGGATTCCATTTTGAATCAAAACCCCCTCAGTACTCGAAGGAAGCAATGGGTGAGGAAGCTAAGATGTCTCCTATGACATTACCTTCTTTAACTGGGACTACAGACCCGTCTATGAGCAGCACATCGAATTCTGATAGCTGCTCATCGTGCCTTAGTGAGGGAGACAGCAATGGGTCATCTTCAAACCCCCAAAATCCCGAATTCTCGTCCACATCTGATTCAGAAGATTCTAGCCTACACTCGGAAGGAAGAAAAACTTTACGACGCCTTCGAAATGGCTTTCATGAATGTCAAGAAATTGGGATGGATAAAAAGAAAATTGTGGATGTAGAGCCTTTCAGAAATAGTGCAGTGGACAGTGGAGGAATCTACACTTCAGGAAATTTAGCAAAAACAATTGCCCAAAAGTATGACGATGGAAAGCCAGATGTTAGTAATATGGCTTCACAACCTCAAGGTGTTCTTCCACCGATGCACTCCCAAAGCATACCCTTTCCAGTGTTTCAACCTCCTTCAATGAATTATTATCATCAAAGTCCAGTTTCTTGGCCAGCAGCTCCTGCAAATGGTAAGATGCCTTTGCCCCACCCCAACCACTATGTATTTGCTAGCTCTTTTAGATATGGTACGAATGGGAACTCCCATTTCATGCAATATGGTGGCCTACAGCATTTGGCTCCTCCCATCCTTAACACTTCCCAGTTGCCATTTTACCGGCCAGTTGCTCTGACCAATGGCATTAACTCAAAGGATGCAAAAATTTCCGATCTAGGTGGGGTTAAAGAAGCTAATCGTGAAGCTAATATGCATAGGGTCATTCCAACCAGAAAGGTGCCAAATGCAGAAGGTGAGCAAAATGGCAAATCACACACTGGAAATACTGGCTTCTCCCTTTTTCATTTTGGTGGCCCAGTAGCTCTCGCAAATGGTTATAAATCAGATCCTTTGTTATCGAAGGAAGCTGATGCAAACCTTTCTTCAAATAAATCTGCTGATGATCATATTGAGGGTGATCGCATCTGCAATAAGAAAGTCACTACTGAAGAATACAATCTGTTTGCAGCTAATAACGGGATAAGATTTTCTATCTTTTGATTTAGGGTCGAGAAGGTTTATCCAAGTAATGGAAGTCTGAGCACTTTGTAATTTGGTACACAATAACTCCCTCAAAAGAAAATTTTAGCAACTTTTTATGCTTTAGTATTTGATTTTTTCCTTGCAAACAAACACAAACATAGCTATAGGAGAATAAATTATACAAGGATTGGATTTCAAATAATAGTTATATATAATATATATTTTTTTATCTTAGATACATGCTCATCTTCATTTTACTCGCAATTTTCTTTAGGTTTCAATGTCACACTTTATTATCACGTAGTATCTCAACAATCTTCCCGAGGATCTTATATTTTTTTGGAACAGAGTGGGTATATAAAATATATAGCACTCGTCTGGGTGAGAAAAAAGTTCAAAATATTTTGGTGTGATTTTGCTTGGTAATTGATTAGGAATCAAAAGAATTCAATCAAAGTTTGACAAAAATGACCTTCTACAGAAGAATATAGTCATTGAAGCTAAACTAATTGTTTTTAGACAAGTAGAGTGGACTCTCGGTTCACTTTTAAACTACAGGTGACTATAAATAATTTTGAGTAAACCATGGGTTGAGAGGGGTCCGGTACATGTTGTACCGGACTAACAACCAGTACAATGTATTTTTTTTATTTTAATTTTTTTAACCATAATTATCAGAATAATAAATAAAAAATAATAGAACAAATTTGAACAAAAAATTGTAAAAAATATATTTTTTATTAAAAAACATAGTAAACAGTGTTTATTGCAAGTTTACGGTATTTTTTCAATAAAAGATATTTTTTTTATAATTTTTTGTTCAAACTTGCTCTATTATTTTTTATTTATTATTCTAATAATTATAATTAAAAAAAATTAACACTGTACCGATCGTTAGTCCCCCCAATTAGTAAACCATAGGTTACATATTTGATCATACTTAGCTTTTTATTATATTTATTTTGTCACAACAAATGACATAACCGCGCGGAACTGCCCCCACAAAGAGAACACCTGATGACAAAATTTATGTATGCATGCAATTTGTTCATATATCAAATCCAAAAGAAATCTATAAATTTATATGTAATAAAGAGTTTGTTAATTTATATGTAATACTTTTAGTATTTATTATTTAGTAAGCAAAACACTACTACTATTATTTTTATATTTGTTTTACTATCAAGTAGAGAAATACTTTTTCTTTTGTTCAAAATTATAAAATTAATATTGACCTTTTAAAAGTTAATTTAAAATATTTTAAAATTTAAGATTAACACGATTCATTTAAGTTTTTAAAACAATAAATTTTATAATTAGTAATATTTTTTAATTAATTTATTATATTTATAATCATATTGACTTAATGTAAATGAATACATGTTAATTTTAAATTTTAAAATATTTGAAATCTTATAATTTGAATTGAGGGAGCATAAAGCAAAAGCAAAAAGTTTCTTCATGTTTGGAACTTTTCTTTTCTTTTCAATTCATTTATCATTTTTATTTTTGGTACGTTTATTTCAAAAAGTCCCCAACGCTGCCAAATCTTTTGTTCTGGTCACCAGGTTTGGCACACAATTTTAAATTGTTGATCCAACTTACCAATCATTAATAGTAGTAACACTCCATTTATTCTAAAATTAGAGAGATAATTTAATTTTTAAGGTCAAATAAGAACATATTAAACTTTAAATTAATGTGAATTT
Organism: Panax japonicus; assembly: GCA_020205505.1. Lineage (NCBI taxonomy): Eukaryota > Viridiplantae > Streptophyta > Magnoliopsida > Apiales > Araliaceae > Panax > Panax japonicus. The sequence goes on from CM035102.1 coordinate 61,768,560, forward strand.
ATTTAATTTTAGTTGATATAATTATTATAATTGTATAGTATATAACAATAATTATTAATCATAAAATTTATTTTATTCTTAATTTTTAAATGTCATACTGATTTTAAAATTTAATATGTCGCTGTTTCACCTCAAAAGTCAAATTATAGAGCTAATTTTGGAACTGTTAACGCCAAAATATGTCCGCTCGCTGAATTACCAAACAACGAATTTAACATGCACAGTGAACAAATGATCACACCGTCGGGGAATAACTTCGATATGAGAATAAGTACAAACCAGAAAACGTTAACAATGTAAACTTACAAGTGCTCTAGTGCGTAAAACTAGATAATGTGTAGATGCCTGAAATCTGGATTATGGCTATATTTATAGTTTGATCACACTCCCAAATATACCACATCCAACCCCCAATTGGAATAGAAATTCTATGTAGAGATTATTTATATCTGTAATAAGTCTCGAAGATTTAATTTCCTCAAAAATAGATAGCCAAATTGGATAAGGGAATTATAAGTTAACTTGGATTTTAATCTTTTTAGAATATCAAACTCTTTAATGTTATTATAATATCCCGCCAGATAATGCTAGTCCTCTCGAATCTCTCGAACCCACCAAATCACACTAACAAAGGGAGTACTATTTTAATTGTATGACAAATATCAAGATTACCCGTAATTATTACTCTCTGTCCTCGAATGAATGTCATAAGTATATTTTTTACACAAATTAAAAAAAAATAAAACGGAAAAAAAAGAATAATTTTTTTTCATATTTATCCTTAGTGACTCTACAATATTACATAAAAAATATATTCTTTTATACTATTAGATCCTAATAAATGACATACTTATTTCTTACTTTTAATACCTAAAATCATCTATTTGAGAAAAAAAATTATAATTCAAGTCATTTTTTTGAGGACAAATGGAATATTATTATTTGGGTGTTGAAAAAAATATTATAATCCCCACGCCACTAGCCACTAAAACATCTCACCAGTACTCTTTATTATTTATAATTAAGCATCTCAATATGTCAAAATTAACCTTATTTATGGTTTGATGGCCATAACTTTACTTAATTAATTAATTGAGTATGATATTTATAAGGAAATTGATATTTCCACAACATTTTTTAATATTTTTATATGAAAAGTATTGTTATAAATGTATAGCGACGGTAAAAATCATCGCTATAGATCTATAATGACGATTTTCATATAAAAATATTATTTTATGTTGTGAAAATATCAGTTTCCTATTTATAATTGTTTAGTCTTGGACATGTTAGGTATATAATCTATTATATCTATATTTGCAGCCTGCAGGTTGTTCACCTAACTTTTCGTTATTATTGTACCTCAGATATTTCATATACAATTATTGCGAGTAGTTGATTTGGAGAATAAAAAAAAAGTTATATCTTGTACCGTTATTGTTATGGGTATTTATTTTTTGAGTCACATCATTAGTGGCAACTGAGCCAATTTTGATTTTAAATAAGAACATTTTGTTTTTTTTGTTCGGCAAACTAAATTTATTTCTGAAAAAATTATTAATCCAAGAGATTTGGATTAATATAATATACAAATTGATAAGGCTAAACAAACCAGAAAAATGTAAGAGTCCTGCTATATATTGTAAAAAAATTTAACCGAATTATGATTGCGATGTATGTCCATACATACATGAGATAGATAGGAATTAAGAAGGGTCTCACTTTAATTTATTTTATCTTATCACATATATTTTTACGTTAGTCTCAATTAAGGCTGTAAATTGAGCAAACAGTTCGGGCTTGATTCGTATTCGATCGACTAAAAGTTCGATTCGAATTCGGCTCGAAATATAAATGATTCAAATATGAGCAAATTTTAAAGTTCAATAAATTACTCGAACCTACTCAAATTGTAATTTTTTATTGATACTCGAATCGTATTCGTTAGAAAAGTTCAAACTGCTCGGGCTCGATTCGAGATCGTGCTCGATTCGATAGTTAAACAAGTCTCAATTAAACCTTATTTTGTACTTGATAAATTTTGTGAGTCAAATCTAAATAATTCAATACTCGGCTCGACTCGGTTCATTTACACCATTGGTCTCAATCTAACTTGATTAATATTTGTCTGATATATATATCATTTTAATTATAAAATAGATTAACATTAACTGGTGTTTAAGTAAGAACATATTAGTAGTTAATTATAAACACATCTTCCTGATTTCATCTTTTAACGGTTTGAAAAAAATTATATTTATGTGAAACCCCAGATTTTATGAATAAAGAATTAATTTTCTCGAAATAATTTTTTAATATTATGGTGTGAATTTGAGATAATATTATAGTTGTGGGTAGTATTTATAAATTTTGCAAAGTATGCAAGTTGTTATATTATATTTGATTGGTCAGGGAATATTCTTTGTGTCGGAAAATATTCGTACAACGGTACAATTATTGGTGGACCCCACAACGGAATTATTGTCGGATTGAGAAAACGACAAAAATATTTTATTGAAAATAACAGCGGAAGTTTTACCGTTGATACTGTTGAACTACTGGGTAATAAAAGTACAGTAATACGCATTGTTGCATAGTAACACACGGTATTGATTATTGATATTTATGTGAGAAGTCGCTCAGTTTGATTCAATTATTGTCGATTAATAATATGAAATATTATAGCGATGATGACATTTTGTTTTATTCGTATTATTAACGTAATAAAACAGAAACATCTTTTTATATAAAACAGAATACTTTATTAAAGTTATTCTATAAATAGAATATATTATATTTTATTATGCATAGTGTTACATAGTGTTTTGCATAGTGTTGTATAGTGTTTGCATAATAAAAATCTTTTTATATAAATAGAACATATTATATTTTATTTAAAAGATTTTTCTTTAAATATGGACCGTCAGATTAAAGTAAATCAATTTGGACCGTTCATGGATTAGTTACTATACATTCCATTTTCCTATAAATAGAAGCTCATTCCTTCATTATTTTCTTAAGAATTCACTGAACTCTAGAGAGAGAAACTATAGAGAGATAGAAAAAAAACTTTTTGCTACTTAACTTTTCTTTTCATATATCCAGTTTCTGTTACGGTAAGGGGTGTTATTTTTTCTTATTAATGAAGAGAACTGTTGTTATTCCATTTCTTATTATTCTGTTGGAATAACCTGTATACGCGGTCTACCCTATACTTGGTGACATTCTTCTATTATTCTGTTGGAATATCCTGTCTGTGTGTTTTACACCGGACTGGTTCCGTCTTTATTATTATTCAGTTGGAACATCCTGTCTGTGTGTTTTACACCGGACCTGGTTCCGTCTTTATTATTATTCCGTTGGAACATACTGTCTGTGTGTTTTACACCGGACCTGGTTCCGTCTTTATTATTCTGTTGGAACATCCTGTCGGTGCAAATTTTGCCTGACCTGGTTCTGTTATTATTATTCTGTTGGAATAACCTGTCTATGCGAAGTACCGCATGCATGGTGATTACTGTTGTTATTCCATTCTTTATTATACTCAGTTGGTTAAAGTTTTGTCTTCTATACTCCATGAAATTAGTAGAATATCCTTGATATTTGCGCTTCATCCAGTATCTTTTCATGGAAATATTCTTCTGATCATTCTTGAATTTTACTCTACAAAGCAGTATCATGTGAATAATTTGGACATTAGTAGTTCTTGGACAAATTAATTCTTGAACTTGTTTTATTGAATTCTTATATCATTGTCATCATCCTCGTGTTTATATTTTTTTGAAAGTCATCTATGGCCTGTACTGCATGGATGGTCTTGTTATGATTATGACCAGGGATTATTCGGTGTAATCATGACCGTAATGTTACAAATGATGCGATAAAAGTCCTCATTGGCCCGTAGTGCATTGATGGACAGTTGTTGGCATGATCATGACCATTGATGAATACACAAATGTCCTTGGCCCGTAGTGCATGGAATTTGTGGTCGTGACCCTAATAAATATCCTTGGCCGTAGTGCAGGGATGATGTGGTTTATTTATTAAGCTGAGTCTCAGCGATAAAAGTGATGAAAAACTTTTTAAATCACAAAAGATAGTAGATTCTATTCTTTACTTGACTCTTTTAATGGATTGCTTGATCCGCTGCTGTTAAACTTGATGTTGTTATATTTTATCAGTTTAATACTGTTGAAGGCTAACGATAATTTATTCTGCATTATCTTAGTCATAATATTTCTTACTGGGCTAGTTGAGCTCACCCTTTCTTTCACTGTTCTCTTCAGAAAATGAGAACATAGCAGGGACTAGTCGGGGAACGGAGTGACGGTCCAGAGAATAGCATTAGTAGTACTCACTATTATGTGAAATAGTGTATTAATAATTATAATGAGAACTCTTTTTGAGTTTGTATAATCTCTAGTAGACAATAATTGTATTCAAACTCATAGTTATATTTTGTCGTATTGTACACGACAGTTGTATTAGTAAGTTGTATTTAAATTATGTACCATGTATCTGACGACCCAAGATGGGTGATGTATACCTAATTTTGGGGGCGTCACAGTTGGTATCAAAGCTTAAGGATATGATCCCTGGCTAATATGTGAGACTAGAACTAGGAGGGGAGAGACGGTGAATTCTTTCGCTAATATGACCTACTTAAATTTATTTTGTATTTAATTGGTCGGTCAAAGTATAGGGATAATATGTGATATGTTAATTAACCCTTGTTTTGTGGCAGTGTTTGAAAATGGCATCCGAGAATGTTGAGATTATCAATGGAGCACAGGAGACCGTTGAGTCTCCACAGATCAATAATCAGGATAATGTGCAACTAGAGGACAATAATCCTCATGAAAATAATAACACCGATGAAATGGTGAATGATGGGATGGTCAGAGGCTTTATGCAATTCATGCAACAACAGGCTAAGGCAGCTCCTGTCCAAAATGCAGGTAGAAATACTGATAACTCTCGGACGGTCACCACTAAGCAGTTTAAGGAGTAATTCATGCAACAACGGGAGAAGGCGGCTCCTGTTCATAATGTAGGAGGAAACAATGGCAACCCATGGTTGGTCACCGCTAAGCAATTCAAAGAGCTGGGACCACCAGAGTTTTTGGGAAAGCCAGAACCACTTAAGGCGGAGACGTGGTTAAAGCAGATCACCAAGATATTTGATGTCTTAGGATGCTCCGAAGAGCAAAAGGTTCCCTTTGCCACCTTTATGTTGCGTGAAGAGGCAGATTACTGGTGGGAATTGGTAAAATGTACTCAACCTGCCGTACTGAAGATGTCTTGGGAGAAGTTCCAAGAGCTGTTCAACGACAAATACTTTCCCGAAAGTATTCGTCACATGAAGGAGGTGGAGTTTATCAAATTGGAGCAAAACAATATGACCGTGTCGCAATACGAGGCAAAATTTGCGGAGTTATCTCGGTTTGCGTCCCACTTGGTGGATAATGAAGAGAGAATTACGCGATTATTTTTAAGAGGTTTGAAGCCGGAGATACGTCAACATCTTATTTCTCATAAACTGTGATTGTATTCAGATGTTGTAAATAGGGCTCAGTTGGTGGAACGCGATAACGAGTCAACCAAACTAAAAGAGAGCAGCCGGCAAAATGATAATACCGGTGATAACAGTCATCAAAGCTGTGATAATAAGCATGGAGGGAATCAACATGTCAGAAATGGTAACCACTTCGGTAATAATCATGGCCAAAATAATAAAAATGGACATTTCAAGAAGTGAAGGTTCAACAATGACGTAAAGACGTCGGTACCAGCACCCGTTTTAAAGGAAAAAGAACGACCACCGGTCGTATGTTTCAAATGCGGACAGGAGGGACACATCCGTCCAAACTGTACGCAGCAGTCCAAAGCATGTTTTAATTGCGAAAGAGAAGGTCACCTAGCTCGATTTGGTCGTATGATGAAGTCAATTCCAGCTGGGATAATGATACCAAAGGATGTCCCAGACAAGCCAAAGCCGGTAGTTTAAGAGAGAGCGTTTTTTTTTCTCTCATGACGAGGAACCTGAATAAAATTATCACGGGTAAGTTAATCATAAGCTCTTACGAAGTCTATACCATGTTAGATATCGATTCTACTCACTCTTTTATTTCACCTAGTTGTGTTCAATGTTTGTACTTAACTCCGAAGAAGTTAAACTTTGATTTATCTATTGAAACTCCATTGGGAGAAACCTTCGTTACCTCCACTGTTTATAAATTTTATTTGATTCAAATCGACACTTTCACGTTACGTGTTGATCTTGTCTCTTTGAAAATACTTGCCTTTGATGCGATTTTAGGAAACGATTGGTTAACTACTCATCATATTTTTCATAAGGTTGTTAGCTTTCATATTCCTAACCAACCTATTATGCGAATTCAAGCAACCAAACCACTAAATTCAATCATTGTCATATCAAGCCATAAGTAAAGAGCCCCGATCCTTTTGTTGATGACATCCTTGTGTAGAATTCACCGAAGCCAGACTTCTGTAGGCGACGTCATGAATGACGATAACAAGTTGATAGGTATCATTGTGAGGTGCTATCTAGGTTAAGGGATAGAAGTCACAGTTGGTAACAATGTGACGTACTATCCAAGTCTTGGATGTGAGTAACAGTTTTGAATGATATTTTTATCATTAATAAATCTCTTGACGTATTCCTGAAGACTTCTTAGCCTACCCCAGAGCGTGAAATCGAATTTTGTATTGACACCAGTACAAAACCCATTTCTTAAACCCTCAAAATAATTTTTTCAACTAAAACGAAAGTAACATGCACCAAAGACGTTGACTCGAGCTGTTGAAGATTACGATCGTACTATTCAATATCATCGTGGAAGAGCGAACGTGGTAGCTGACGTGTTGAGTAGAAGATCGTATGCATTTACAAGTGCGATGTTGTTAACACAAAGACTCATTTCGTATAACTTGCAAATGATGAAGATAGAGTTAAAGACTCTAGGGACCCATTTGAAGATAACGAATATACGAGTAAAATTGACTTTAATTGATAAAGTTAAAGACGCTCAAGCTACATACCCGAATCTGATGAATGTGAATAAGAAGGTTCAAGAGGGTGTTATTTTAGAAGCAAGAGTTGCTGAAGAGAGGAAATCTTAACCCTCGATTTAATTGGCCCATTTGAAATCCTCGATTGAGTAGGAACTGTGGCTTATAGACTCGTTTTACCGCCAAATATATTGCGTGTTCATAACGTTTTTTTTTGTATCGATGTTACGTAAATATGTGGACGATCCGAACCACATTATTAATTTAGAATTGGACGAGATAGCGGATGATTTAATGTTTGAAGAGATACGTGTTACAATCTTAGATAAGAAGAATCGTATTCAACACTCAAAGGTTATATCTCAAGAGTTAGAATTTGAAGTGAAGTCAAGGTATCCTCACCTGTTCGGCATACCAGGTACGTACGTAAATTTCGACGGCGAAATTCCATAAGGAGGGGAGATTGTGAAACCCCAGATTTTATGAATAAAGAATTAATTTTTTCGAAATAATTTTTTAATATTATGGTGTGAATTTGAGATAATATTATAGTTGTGGGTAGTATTTATAAATTTTGCAAAGTATGCAAGTTGTTATATTATATTCAATTGGTCAGAGAATATTCTTTGTGTCGAAAAATATTCGTACGACGGTACAATTATTGGTGGACCCCACAACGGAATTATTGTCGGATTGAGAAAACGACAAAAATATTTTATTGAAAATAACGGCGGAAGTTTTACCGTTGATACTGTTGAACTACTGGTAATAAAAGTACAGTAATACGCATTGTTGCATAGTAGCACACGGTATTGATTATTGATATTTATGTGAGAAGTCGCTCAGTTTGATTCAATTATTGTCGATTAATAATATGAATTATTATAGCGATGATGACGTTTTGTTTTATTCGTATTATTAACGTAATAAAACAGAAACATCTTTTTATATAAAACAGAATACTTTATTAAAGTTATTCTATAAATAGAATATATTATATTTTATTATGCATAATGTTACATAGTGTTTTGCATAGTGTTGCATAATGTTTGCATAGTAAAATTTTTTTTATATAAATAGAACATATTATATTTTATTTAAAAGATTTTTCTTTAAATATGGACCGTCAGATTAAAGTAAATCAATCTGGACCGTTCATGGATTAGTTACTATGCATTCCATTTTCCTATAAATAGAAGCTCATTCCTTCATTATTTTCTTAAGAATTCACTGAACTCTAGAGAGAGAAACTATATAGAGATAGAAGAAAAGCTTTTTGCTACTTAACTTTTCTTTTTCTATAGCCAGTTTCTGTTACGGTAAGGGGTGTTATTCTTTCTTATTCATGAAGAGAACTGTTGTTATTCCATTTCTTATTATTCTGTTGGAATAACCTGTATACACGGTCTACCCTATACTTGGTGACATTCTTCTATTATTTTGTTGGAACATCCTGTCTGTGTGTTTTACACCGGACCTGGTTCCGTCTTTATTATTATTCCGTTGGAACATCCTGTCTGTGTGTTTTACATCGGACCTGGTTCCGTCTTTATTATTCTGTTGGAACATCCTGTCGGTGCAAATTTTGTCTGACCTGGTTCCGTTATTATTATTCTGTTGGAATAACCTGTCTATGCGAAGTACCGCATGCATGGTGATTTCTGTTGTTATTCCATTCTTTATTATACTCAGTTGGTTAAAGTTTTGACTTCTATACTCCATGAAATTAGTAGAATATCCTTGATATTTACGCTTCATCCAGTATCTTTTCATGGAAATATTCTTCTGATCATTCTTGAATTTTACTCTACAAAGCAGTATCACGTGGACAAGTTGGACATTAGTAGTTCTTGGACAAATTAATTCTTGAACTTGTTTTATTGAATTCTTATATCATTGTCATCATCCTCGTGTTTATATTTTTTTGAAAGTCATCTATGGCCTGTACTGCATGGATAGTCTTGTTATGATTATGATCAGGGATTATTCGGTGTAATCATGACCGTAATGTTACAAATGATGCGATAAAAGTCCTCATTGGCCCGTAGTGCATTGATGGACAGTTGTTGGCATGATCATGACCATTGATGAATACACAAATGTCCTTGACCCGTAGTGCGTGGAATTTGTGGTCGTGACCCTAATAAATATCATTTGCCGTAGTGCAGGGATGATGTGGTTTATTTATTAAGCTGAGTCTTAGCGATAAAAGTGATGAAAAACTTTTTAAATCACAAAAGATAGTAGATTCTATTCTTTACTTGACTCTTTTAATGGATTGCTTGATCCGCTGCTGTTAAACTTGATGTTGTTATATTTTATCAGTTTAATACTGTTGAAGGCTAACGATAATTTATTCTGCATTATCTTAGTCATAATATTTCTTACTGGGCTAGTTGAGCTCACCCTTTCTTTCATTGTTCTCTTCAGGAAATGAGAACATATCAGGGACTAGTCGGGGAACGGAGTGACGGTCCAGAGAATAGCATTAGTAGTCCTCACTATTCTGTGAAATAGTGTATTTATAATTGTAATGAGGACTCTTTTTGAGTTTGTATAATCTCTAGTAGACAATAATTGTATTCAAACTCATAGTTATGTTTTGTCGTATTGTACACGACAGTTGTATTAGTAAGTTGTATTTTAATTATGTACTATGTATCTGACGACCCAAGATGGGTGATGTATACCTAATTTTGTGGGCGTCACAATTTATACTTTTCCTTCATCACTTATAATCTTTTTGGTAAATTATAATAAATTAGTAATTGTCCGTGTCTGAAAGCACGACATAACAAAAAATTAAATTAAAACTAGATACAAACCCCCGCGTTGCGGCGAAATTATTTAATTTTTTAATAATAAATGTGTACGTACAATTAAAAAATTAAAATATAATAAGAACATGGTAGATTGTTGTGCGATGATCAAATTTTACCCAGAAAAAAAGATGAAGTAGTGATTTTATTAAATAATAATTAAATTACAAGCGATAATATCAAAACAGTTGATATTATTAAAACATTTTAGATTTTTAATGATTTAGGGGATTATAAATCTAAAAAATTAAGAGAATGACATTATGATATTATCTGTTTAGATTTGTAGTGATTTAGAAGATTATAAATCTAAAAAATTAATTAATAACATAAAGTAGTGATTTTATTAAATAGTAATTAAATTATAAAAGATAATATCAAAATAGTTGATATTATCAAAACAGTTTAGATTTGTAGTGATTTAGGGGATTAAAAATCTAAAATTGAGGGGAATAAATTAGGATTTATTTTCATCCTCATTTGTTAGGTTAGTTGGACAGTTTTGTTAAGGGTATTAAGGAACATTAATTAGACAGGACACGTGTTGAATTATGAAAATGACATGTGTCAAATTATGGTATCATATACTGTATTTTAGTATATATAATAGATAATAGATAATAGATTAGTATAATATAAAAACCGTTTAGATTGAGAAAATAGTGATTTATGAGATTATAAAATAAATATAGTAAGTTATGATTGATATTATTTGTTATTTTAATATTGTTTTAAATGTTTTAAACTATATAATATTATGTTGTAATATAATTATAAATGGTATAATATTATGTTGTAATATAATTAAATTAGTAATGATAATATCCGCACAGTTTAGATAGGTAATTATTTTGTTATATACGTGTATTATAATATTATACCGTACAAGTATGATATAATGTATGGTATAATTATGAATGGTATAATATTAGAAAAGTAGTAATTTTAGGATATAATTATTTTAAATTGCTTTAAACAATATAATATTATGTTGTAATATAATTAAATTAGTGTGGAATGCACATTAATTATATAGAACATGTGTTACAATGTGGAAAAAACACATGTCATTCAATGGTGCTATGTAGATAACACATAATAGATAATAAATAATAGATAGATTCCATTCAAAATCTTACCACGTCAGCACAACCTCATATGAACTCACGTAAATTGTTCATTCCATTTTAATAAAATAATTAAACAAATTTCAAGTTTTATGACAAAATTAATTATACTTCCAGTATCCCATAAAAAACCTAGTTTAGATTCTTTTACTAATCAATTAGTGAAAATTATAATTTCAATTCATGTAAATTAATTTGATAATGTAATAGTTGATTTCTTGAATGTGACGCCCCAAAAATAGGAATACAACACCCATTTTGAGTCATCAAATACATAGTACATAAAGCAAACTACAACTTCAATAATACAAATGTCGTATGAAATATGACAATACCTACTGTGAGTTTAAATACAAATATTGTTTTATAGACAATATCCACACGCAAATAAGTCATTACAGTTATTCAAACACTATTTTATTGAAATAGTGAGGACTGCTAAAACATCTTCCTAGAATCATCACTCCATACCCCGACTCGATCCTGCTATGTTCTCACCTCCTGAGAAGAAAAATGGAACAAAAAGGAAAGGGTGAGCTCAACTAGCCCAGTAAAGATATTATGATTAAGATAATATACAACAAATTATCGTTAGTCTTCAACAAGGAAAAATCTGATAAAATATAATAGACAACAAGTTTTAGATCAACAAATGCAGCGAAAACAACAATCCATTAGAAGAGTCACGTAGAGAATGAATTCTACTGTCTTCTAAGATTTAAAAGTCCATCATCAATATTTCATCCCTGTAACAACAATCAATATACATCTTTAATCATCTTTGCACTACAGGCCAAAGATATTCATTTGTATCACCAGTTGGTCATGTTCATCTCAACACCTGTTCATCTTTGCACTACGCCAAAGAGATTCATCAGTTTAATCATTCATCTTTGCACTACAGGCCAAAGATATTCATCAAGTATCACCATTAAGGACTGAGGATGATGAAAAACATTTTTAAGAACGAATCCAGTGAGATAGAAGGACAAATATTAGGGATTTGTACAACAGTTTGTCCAAGATCAATAATACTTCATAACAACTGATTTTGAAGTAGAACTCAAAAATAACGATCAAAACATGGATACAATCAAAGATAGTAGCCAAAATAGATATTTTGGACAAAAAGAAGAAATTTTATTTTTCGATGAATAGTGTCGTATTCGTGAATAGCGCCGTATACGTGAATAGTAACTCCGACACCAAAAGATAGAAATTTCACAAAAATATCATCACGATTCGTGAATAGTACTCGTGAATAGTACTCGTGAATAGTAACTCATGAATAGTAACTCCGACATGAAAAAGTTTCAAATTGATAAAAAGTTCAGAACAATATTTCGGCATAATGATATTGAAGAAGATAATATCATTTAAGAAGAAAATAACATCCCTTACCTCAAAATAATCGTACTTCTGACTGAATTTCGGTATAGTGCTGACAGAAACTCGCACCGTATAGCAATACTCAAAGTATACTCACAAGAATATGCTCGATAATATAGAGAGAGAAAGAGAGAAAACTTTATTTCTGGTGTGATTTTTAATTCTAACAAAGCCCTCTATTTATAGGCAAATGCTAGAACGCCAAAGGAGACTAAATTAATAAAATATTAATATTTACCAAATATTCAAGCCCACCACCAAGGAATCTGATTTTAGCAATTCCCACATGCCCACCTTCTAGAAAAAAAAATAAAAAAAACGTTTTTGAAATAAAAAAATAATTAAACTTTCAAAAATTAATTATTTTGGAACCCCGGAACTTCAATAATTCACAATAAATAGCCCCTTTGTCAGAAAATTCGAATCTCGCTTTTTTTATAGTAATTTCAATTCTCTACAACTTTGCAGAAAAAAGTTTTTCTAAATTCCAAACAGAAATAATCCGAAATCCAAAAACGGGCGATTTTAAAGTCTATAATAAATTTTCGGTCAAGAATTATGTCCACCGACACACAAACATGTGTTAAACATTTAATGGCACAAAAATACTCTTCCTCGTCATATACTCATATATCCCACATTCATTGTAAAAATATCACTGTTAATATATTATTAAAATAATATATTTAAATGAATTATTTTATCAGAAAAAGATAAAATATTAATTTTCAACAATTGTCACATTAAAAATTTTCTCCACCTATATCCACATAAAATGAATATTTTCTTTATCATAATAATCAATAATTAATTATTTAAAAATAATATTACAGAATCACAGTACTGACAACCAGGCCGTTCCCAGGAAAGAGGGGGCTTTCCAATAAGGATTTCTCTTTACTGGCGCGCAATTAGGTGACCAAACCTCTCCTTAGACAGAATTTTCTAGACATTGCCAATAATGTTATCTAATAATATTATTAAAATAATATGAATTATTGATCTGATAATGAAAAATACTGTGCAGTGACAACAATAATAATATAAATATCAACGCAGTAATTATTGAATCAATAAAATAAAATAATGAACAGTAATTACTGTAACAATTATTGAGTAGTGCCTTCTTACGTACGAATCAATAATTCAACAATACTGTGCAATACCGTGTGCTACTGTACAACCACACGTATTACTGTATTTTAACCACCAGGTAACCCAACAGTGTTAACGGTAACAATTTACGCCGTTATTTATAAAAACCAAAATTTGTCATTTTCTTCATCTGACCGTTATTATGTTATGGGGCCCACAATTGACTGCGCCGTCGTACAAATATTCTCGACAAAAAGAATATTCCACGACCAAACGAATATTCCACGACAACAATGATTATTTTAATAACCACTTGTTTATTTTGTAAAAATTGCACATTTCACCCATAACCAAAGAATTATATCAAATTACCACCTTATTAATCAAAAATAATGAATAGAGGAAAATTTAATTTATTTATAATAAGTTGGGGTCTTACATTGAACTACTTTAAAAAATATCAGTTACTACAAAATTATTATTTTAAAGATAAAAATAAATATTCACGTGAATTTTAAATTGATTGAGTTTTTCATAAATTGGTTAAGCAAATAAACTTTCATATCTTTAAAATCAATTAGTGTGGTTCAAATAACTGGAAGATGTTTTGGAAGCTAATAGATTGAAGTTTTAAAATGAATATGGAAATAATTTTTAATTGCATGGAACTATGAAAAATAGGTAAAATAAATAAAAGTCTAATATTAAAGGAAATTTACTTTTCAAATAATTAAAACTAATTTTTCATAAAAAGCAAGTTGGCCCTATTGTGTTTAAATTGATCCAATTTGGTTGTTGCATAAGAGAGTTATCTAATTAATGAATCCTAAAATAACGTGGTTGTTGATAATATCCACAAAATAAGGTGATCAGTATATATATCAAAGTAATTGTTAAGGGTATTTTTATCAAGGGCAAGAAGAAACATTAATTAGGATGGACATGTGTCAATTTTATAGAACGACATATTTCAATTTATTGTGTCATGTACTGTGATTTAATATATATAATAGATTCGAAAAATACTACATTACCTAAAGACTTTTTACAATCTAAAATAACTTACAATCACACATAACAATTATCATAATTCACCACACCACCACAATAATTAATTTTCCTTTAAAAATAGATATCCAGAAAAATCTAAACATCTCTACAAAACTTACAATTCATCAATAACAATTTTCATAATTCACCACACCACCACAATAACAATTATTATTATTATTATTATTATTATTATTATTATTATTATTATTATTATTATTATTATTATTATTATTATTATGATTACTATTATTATTACTATTATCATAATTATTATTATTATAATAATTCTATTATTATTATTATAATTATAGTACTAAAAGTAATAATAATAATAATAGTAATTATTATTATTATTATTTTAATTATTATAATAATTATTATTATAAATATTACTATTATAATTATTATTATTATTATAGTAGTAATTATTATAATAAATATTATTATTATTATTATAATTATTATTATTTTTATTATTACTATTATTATAATTATTAATATCATTATTGTTATTATTATTGTTATTTGTTTTGGACGGAAATTTTTAAGGGTGAATTTGATTTAAGCGGGAATAATTAGTGTTAGATGAAATGTGAGCCTTTAGATTAAGTTGAAAGAATTGAGATGAAATTTAAACCGTTCTTGTGCTTTGTCATAGAGGTGCACAACAGGCCGGCCTGGCCTGGCCTGGCCTGGGCCTGCCAGGCCTTGGGCTTTGACCAGGCCAGGCCAGGCCGTTGACTTTTGGCCTTCAGGCCATGCCAGGCCAGGCCTTGGTCTCTGGGCTGTGGCCTGGCTAGGCCTGCAGGCCAGGCCAGGCCAGGCCCAGACCAGGCCCAAAGCCTTGGCTGGTCTGGTCCTTTTTTTTAATGTTACATATTTAATATTAAAAATATAAATAATAAAATATAAATTAATAAATTTTGTAAAAATGATGCAAGATTTTTGAGATTTATTTTATTTTAACATTCTACTACACCAATATAAATTGAATGATTAGAACAAAAATAAATATATTCATCTTAAATTACAAAAAAATGTAATTTAGATGTAACTTGAATATAAAACAAATTGATTTCTTAAATATATGTCTAATTGTCTACTATGCACTTCGTAGAAAATATTGTAGATTACTTAAATACTGTAGATTACACTTTTATTTTTTGAATATAAAGTTAGTTTTGATTTTATTTTCTTATAGTCCGTACTAGGATCGGTTGGACATATATTTTGTAAAGTTTAAACACACATACATCTTTTCATTTATGATCATTAAACTCTTACATGGTTATATCTCAAGAATTAATTCCAGTTAGTTTTCAAATTACTTTATGAAATTTTTATTTAAATTAGTACAACAGAATACCTAAAACATAACCAAAATCATAAATTCCCCCAAGAATTTAGCATATCCAAATTAATGAAGAACTTGAGTATTTACAAGAAACAACCTTATTATTAATATTTAATATTAAAAATTAGTTTATTGATGTATTAATTAATGTTAATATTTAACATTAAAGTAACAAAGAATATTACTAAAATTTTATTGTTAAATATTAGTACTTTAGTATTTACAATAAATTAACTTATTATTAATATTTAATCAACTAAGTAACTAACTTATTATTAATATTAAATATACTAACTAGTTATATTCATTGAATATGTATAGTAATTAAATATGTATAGTAATCAACTAAGTAACTAACTTATTATTAATATTAAATATACTAACTAGTTATGTATCAACAAGAAATCAAGAATAAATAATTAAAATTTTAAATTTTATTGATGTATTAATTAAAACTAATGTATTATACTTATAAATTACAACAATGAATAAGTAAAAATTTATACTTTATTGATGAATAATTATAAATTTAAAGTTCAAAAATTACAAATAATTAGATAAAAAATCTTGTAAGGTCTCAGGCCAGGCCAGGCCTCATGTCAGGCCAGGCCAGGCCAGGCCAGGCCTCATGCCAGGCCAGGCCAGGCCAGGCCAGGCCTTGCCAGGCCAGGCCAGACCCCAGGCCAGGCCCAAGGCCAGGCCAGGCCAGACTTTTTTGCAGGCCAGGCCAGGCCAGATTTTTATAAAAAAAAAGTGGCCTTTTCAAGCCTTCCGGGCCAGGCCTGACCGGGCCAGGCCTTGACCAGACCGGGCTTTGACCAGGCCGGGCCCAGGCCGGACCTAGGCCAGGCCGCGGGCCTCAGGCCTTTTGTGCACCTCTACTTTGTCAAATAAAAAATTCAAAATAAATTCTGTTTTATTAGGTAGATTTACATATTTAATATATTTTAATCTTTTTGAACTGATTAAAAAAACTACAAATAAATCCAAATATTGTGCTGACTGCCCCATAGGGAACCAACAGCTCGTACTGAGTAATAATTACGACGTCACATCAACTTGACTTATTTATAATCCTTGGTCTCTCAGTTTCAAAAGGATATTGACAAGTGCTGGGATAGCAATAATTGTTGTTGAAAATTATTTTTTTTTTAAAAAATAAATATAAAAATATAGCTAATTGTATATTTACTCTGATAATATAAATAATAAATTAGAATCTCCTCTATTATACCTATTCTTTAATTTTTTTCAATACACATTTAGCGACACTTTCAACGATATTCTTTGCGATAAATTTTGTTTTGCCACTAAATATCATATATGTGTCGCTAAATGTGTATTAAAGAAAATTGAAGGATACATGTAATAGAAGAAATCCTAATTAATTCATAAATATTACTACGAAATTATCAACAACCTTTCAAAAAACATCTCATTTATTAACTTTATAATTATTAGGGATATTCTTGCGTATGTTGATCTTTTTAAAAGATCATTAATAATGTCAAAGCAATAATTATGCAGCCAAAACAACAAGTATCTGTGACGCTCCCAAAACAGGTATACAACACCCATTCTGAGTCGCCAAATACATGGTACATAAAGCAAACTACAACTTCAATAATACAAATGTCGTGTGAAATACGACAATACATACAGTGAGTTTAAATACAAATATTGTATTCTAGACAATATCCACACGTAAATAAGTCTGTATTATAATTATTCAAACACTATTTTACAGAAATAGTGAGCACTGCTAAAACATCTTCCTAGAAACCTCACTCCATACCCCGACTCGATCCTGCTATGTTCTCACCTCCTGAGAAGAAAAATGAAACAAAAAAGAAAAGGGTAAGCTCAGCTAGCCCAGTAAAGAATATTATGACCAAGATAATATACAACAAATTATCGTTAGTCTTCAACAGGGAAAAATATGATAGAATACAATAGACAACAAGTTTTAGATCAACAACTACACCGAAAACAACAATTCATTAGAAGAGTCAAGTAGAGGATGAATTCTACTATCTTCTAATATTTAAGAGTCAATCATCAATATTTTATCCCTGTAACAACAATCAATATACATCTTTAATCATCTTTGCACTACAGGCCAAAGATATTCATTTATATTACCGGTTGGTCATGTTCATCTCAACACCTGTTCATCTTTGCACTACGGACCAAAGATATTCATCAGTAATCATTTATCTTTGCACTACAGGCCAAAGATATTCAACAATACCATCATTAAAGACTGAGGATGATGAAAAATATTTTTAAGAACGAATCCAGTGAGATAGAAGGACAAATATTAGGGATTCATATAACAGTTTTATCCAAGATCAATAATACTCCATAATAGCCAATTTTGAAGCAGAATTCAAAAATAACGACCAAAACATGGATACAATCAAAGATAGTAGCCAAAATAGACATCTTGGACAAAAAGAAAATTTTTCATTTTTCGGTGAATAGTGCCGTATACGTGAATAGTAACCCCGACACAACAAGTTCCAAATTAGATTAAAAAGTTCACCAATAATTCGGCATACTGATATTGAAAAAAATAATATCATTTAAGAAGAAAATAACATCCCTTACCTCAAAATAACCGCATTTCTGACTGAATTTCGGTATAGTGCTGACAGAAATTTGCACCGTATAGCAACAGTCAAAGTATACTCACAAGAATACGCTCGATAATATAGAGAGAGAAAGAGAGAAAACTTTATTTCTGGTGTGATTTTTAATTCTAACTTAGCCCTCTATTTATAAGAAAATGTTAGAACGCCAAAGAAGACTAAAATAATAAAATATTATTATTTTAAATTAAATTCTACGCATGTGCTAAGTTGCAAATCTAGACCAACCACTTTTGAAGAAATTTCCAGCAGCCCATGTGTTCAAACAAGAGTGGGTCCCACCCAAAAATTAATAAAAATTATTTTATTCTCCGAAACTTCAACAATTCATAGAAAATAGGCCGTTTATCAGAAAAATAAGAATTTTATGTCCATTCTACCTGAAATCGAATTCTCTGCAACTTTATAAAAGAAAATTTTTCCAAATTCCCAACAGAAAATATCCGAAATCCATAAACGGGTGATTTTACAATCTATAATCAATTTTCGGTCAAGAATTGTGTCCACCGACACACAAAACATGTGTTAAATATTTAATGCCACAAAAATATTCTTCCTCCCCATATACTCATATATCCCACATTCATTATAAAAATATCACCGTTAATATATTATTAAAATAATATATTTAAATGAATCATTTTATCAGAAAAAGATAAAATATTAATTTTCAACAATTGTCATATTAAAAATTTTCTCCATCTATATCCACATAAAATGAATATTTTCTTTATCATAATAATCAATAATTAATTATTCAAAAATAATATTACAGAATCACAGTACTGTCAACCAGGCCGTTCTCAGGAAAGAGGGTGCTTTCCAATAAGGATTTCTCCTTACTGGCGCGCAATTAGGTGACCAAACCTTTCCTTAGACAGAACTTTATAGACATTGCCAATAATGTTATATGATAATATTATTCAAATAATATGAATTATTGATCTGATAATGGAAAATATTGTGCAGCGACAATTATTGAAACAATAATAATATAAATATCAACGCAGCAATTATTGAATCAATAAAATAATGAACAGTAATTACTGTAACAATTATTGAGTAGTGCCTTCTTACGTACGAATCAATAATTCAACAATACTGTGTAATACCGTGTGCTACTGTGCAACCACGCGTATTACTGTATTTTAACCACCAGGTAACCCAACAGTGTTAACGGTAACAATTTACGCCGTTATTTATAAAAACCCAAATTTGTCGTTTTCTTTCATCCAACCGTTTTCCGTTATGGGGCCCACAATTGACTTGGTCGTCGTACGAATATTCCCGACAAAAAGAATTTTCCACGACCAAACGAATATTCCCCGACAACAATGATTATTTTATAACCACTTGTTTATTTTATAAAAAATTTTACATTTCACTCATAACCAAAGTATTATATCAAATTAACCCTTATTAATTTAGAATAATGAATAAAGGAAAATTTAATTTTATTTATAATAAGTTGGGGTCTTACAGTATCCCTGAAAATACATATTGTTGTTAAAACAAGTGTAAAAATATTGTTAAATGTATATTTACTTTGACAACATAAATATTGTTCTGGTATTATCAACGACCTTTTAAAAACTTTTATAGATTAAAAAAATAAAAAAAAATTGTTATAGTGGAGTAATACTTAATACTGTGTTACGTTTGGATTGCAGAAATAAAGGTAAGAATGGAATAATTCATTCATATGGAATTAAAAAAATTGTGTTTGGTTGTTTCATTGGAATGGAACGAACCATTCTCATTCATACCAAAATTTTGAATTTTATTACTTGATTGAGGGTGTGAAATGACTGATTTCAGTTAAGAATAGAATAAATCTTTCACTCACCATTTTATTACCTTCTCTATTTCATTCATTCACCAATTCCATTTCCCAATCCAAACGCAACAAAGGTGTGATACTTACTTCCATCCTACTTAATTTTGCAAACATCTAAAAATTAAAATTGTTATGTAAATTTATTTAATTTTCAAAATAACTAATTTGTATCTTTTATTAAGTAGTTATAATATTAACTTTTTTATTTATTAAAATCAAATAAATTCATATCAAATTTGAATTTAGAATTTTAAAAATTGACTTAAAAAATAAAATAAAACTCTTTTTGGAGGAACGAGAATCAATTGTTAGTTAGGAGGGCATGATAACGCAATTATAATAACAAATTTGAGTATATTATGTCATTTTATATATTATTGATGAAAAATTATTTATTTTATTTTTATAAATTAGATTTTTTTTCTAAGTGATTAACGCATTGATCGGCGATTAGAGTCGTGTTTCAATAAATATAATTTTTCACAATTATATATAACTAATTTTTAACAATTGATAGTTAAAAATCAAATGTGATAATTTAATGGTAAAGATCTCTTCCTTTACGCTAGGCCTCGAAAATGAATGTATCCTTAGAATTGAATTGTAATAAGATAGGTTATAATTATAGACCTGACAAACGGGCGGGCCAAGCCAAACGGACCAGGCGAGTAGCGGGCCGGGTCAAAAAGGTCTGAGTTTTGTTGGGCTAAAATTCTGCAACCCAAAGTTTGGCTCGTGGCGGGCCGGCTCGCGGACCGAGACCAATTCGTGCCTATTTTATGCTATTTTTTTGGGTTTGACCCAAATAGGCCGGGCTAAAAACGATCGAATTTTATTGGGCTAAAATTTTGCAGCAGAAAGCCCGACGTGTGACGGGCGGGCTGGCCCAGCCCGCGGGCTTGGGCTTGATTTGCCAAGTCTAGTTATAAAGAAAGAAAACGAAAAGAGTAATGTTTCCCCAATTCACAAAAATAAACAAATGTTACTTTTAAGTGTCGCTAAATGCATATTTAAAAGAGTTATGCTCTCCTAATTCACAAAAATACACATATATATTACTTTCCAGCGATGGTAATATACACATAATTATTTACGATGAATTTTATTATGTCACTAAATGTAATGTATCGTTAAAAATGTATCAAGAGAAATCGAAGGAAATATGTAACTAAGAGAGAGGATCCTATATGTCTGTATAGAGACATGCAGAGACACAGTCAAAGGGTTCTGAGGCCTTACTTAAGCCATGGCTACGAAAAAACAGGTGTTGCAAAACCATCAAAAAGCTCTTGCATGGCATTATATTTTTTAAAGTTTCCCAGACAAAAAATTCAAGTAATAATTTATCTTACAAAACATAAACAAATAAGTACTTAAAAACAACAAGAAGCAGAAGACAAAAAAAAGAAAAGGAAATCCATAAAAAGTTGTTCAGATCTCACATGTATCATGCACTAAAATACATGTGTGTTTTGGCTGTGTTCTTCAAGTGAGATAAACCTTCCAAGCCTAATCCTATCTTTTTCCTTCCTCTTCCAATTTCAAGCCTAATTCTATCTTTATCATACTTTTCAAAATATGCTCGACATGAATTCCACATCGGATAAATTCAAGAGTATAAATGTGTTAATTATAAGTATGGTGGAATCTCGACTTAATAAGTTAACCTTCTAGGTAAGGAGGTAATCCAACATGCTTGTTGGATCAGTCTACACATGGATTATGGATCGTTCAATTTCTACATGTTTGGTATGTATAAAAAAAATAAACAGAATTTACTTTTTGTCCTTCCAAATTATGAATTGTCATTTTTTTTGTTTATAAAGCACAAGTGAATGAATGAAGGAGGCATGCATAAACACCTCTCTCATATGGGACACTAATTTGCTTAGTGTCATTTTTCCCCCCTTATCTTTGCTTGAAATTGTGAGTAAAAATGGATGTCAAAGCTCCATTTTTGTCAAGTGAAGAGCCTCCTGAGCAAAACCTAAAGCGTCGCGAGATTTTAGTTAATCGCCTAAGATGTGATTTCTTCTCAAAATTGCCTGAAAAAGTTCGGTCCGGCATTGATCCTGAGGCTCCATTTGAACTTGACCTTTCCAAAACCACAGGCTTAATTGAAGGTAAGCCTCAAATTAAGTTCTCTCCCTCTCTCTCTCTCTCTCTATATATATATATTTATTGCCTTTGTCCACATTAATTTGTAGGCATACATACATATTGTTTGAACAATAAGGCTTGTATGGTTTATTTAATTTTTTATCAGTTAAAAAATTAAGGCAACTGTGTTGATCAGTTCCATTTTTTCAGGGGAGAAGGAGTACTATGAAAAACAGTTTGCCACCTTGAGGTCCTTTGATGCAGTTGATTCTTTAGTTTCTACTCATCATGTTAATGATGAAGAGTTGCAGCACCAAGAAGAAACACAACATGAAAGAGCAATCAACATTTCTAACTGGGCAAATATTTTTCTGCTTGTGTTTAAGGTAAATTTTTCCTTGCTCTAAAATCAACCAGTTTCACTAAAACAGTTACTTCTAGGAATATGTTTATGTTTCTGAAAAATAATTGAAGTGCAGATTTATGCGACGATAAAAAGTGGATCCTTGGCAATTGCAGCATCAACTCTAGATTCTCTGCTTGATCTAATGGCTGGTGCTATTCTATGGTTCACACATTTGTCCATGAAAAACATAAACATCTACAAATACCCTATTGGCAAATTGAGAGTTCAGCCGGTAGGCATCATTATTTTCGCAGCTATCATGGCAACTCTTGGTATGTCCTGAATGAATGAATTCCACCAGAATCATTTTGTATTGTTTGGTAAAAAGCTGAATTCGACCAAACTTAACATAGTGTGTGTTTTTTATGCAGGCTTTCAAGTACTGATCCAGGCTGTAGAACAACTGATTAAGGACAAACCTTTCGAGAAAATGAGCCTAGAGGAATTGATTTGGTTATCTGCCATTATGTTAACTGCGACTGGAGTAAAACTTGTCCTCTGGATTTACTGTAGAAGCTCAGGAAACAAGATTGTTCGAGCCTATGCAAAGGTCAGATTTTGTACCATTAAAGCTTAGTGTTTGTTTGGCTAGAGGGTGTTTGCTTGCTGTTAGTATACCCACTTTAAAAGTGGCTTTATTTCAAATGCAACATATTTAACTTAAAAACGCAGCGTTAGACTCAAACGCACCGCTCCATTTTGTGTGGTGCGTTTGATGGGTTTGGAAGCCTAAACTCCCTGACCGCTACCGCTTTAAAAGCTGGTTAGAGGAAGTTTGATGTGTTTACTGTTTAGTGTGTTTGGTGTTTTGAAACTTTAAATGCATTCATTCTAAAATCTTGTTTGCCTAAAAACAATTTATTTTAAACGCAACTTATTTAACTTACAAAGACAAAGTTTGCCTAAAATTTGTTTGACTAAAATCTTGGTAGGATGAGTTTAGCCGGGTTCGGAAGTCCAATCGCGCATTAAACACTTCCGCTGCAAACGCTACTACTACAAACATTTGTAATTAAATTTACCCTTAATGGCGTTTTAAATGATGAATTAATAACCTGCAGGACCATTATTTCGACGTTGTAACAAATGTAATTGGTCTAGTTGCTGCTGTTCTTGGTGATAGATTTTATTGGTGGATTGACCCTGCTGGTGCTATAGCTCTTGCAGTGTACACAATTTCGAATTGGTCTGGAACTGTACTGGAAAATGCAGGTAAGCTATCAAATCAAGGTTCATTTTAGTGCACAAACTAAACATAGTGTAATTGCAAAAGATGGGTAACCAATAGTTTGAACCTAACACCTTCAAAAGTTTTTGAATTTGAAAATATCTCAAATTAACTTTAAAAAGTAAAATTCATCCTATATTTTGGAAAGGAAAGAGTTACACAAATCTATATAAGAATTACAAGAATTACACAAATCTATATAAAATGCAACTTATTTTTATAAACTGTTCGTCCATTAGGATTAGTTGACTAGTTGATTACAAGCTGGTGTTGTGGTTTTTGGGTATTGCAGTTTCGCTGGTTGGACAATCAGCTCCACCTGAAGTTCTGCAGAAACTTACATATCTAGTGTTAAGGCACCATCCTGAAATCAAACGAGTTGACACGGTCCGAGCCTACACATTTGGTGTTCTTTACTTTGTGGAGGTTGACATAGAACTGCCGGAAGATTTGGCACTGAAAGATGCACATGCAATTGGAGAGTCGTTGCAGATAAAGATTGAAGAACTCCCTGAAGTAGAGCGAGCATTTGTACATCTTGATTATGAGTGTGACCACAAACCAGAGCACTCTGTTCTAATTAGGCTGCCAAATACTCAGCCTTAGTTATTACATATGTAATTACTAGTATAAATCTTCAAAATATTAATGTTATTTCTCTCTCGTCTTCTCATTTTTTATTGAAATTTTGTTGATATAAAATAGGATCAGGTTAGCATGAACTTGTCACATTCTTTGACCATCATTAAGTTATACCATACAATTTGACTTTTGAGGTCAAACGACGACATTTTAAACTTCAAAATTGGTATTGACTCGTAAAAGAATAGTTTGTGATATATGTAGCTTAGAGTTGTGCACAAGTATTAAGAAAACGATTATATAACATTAAATATAATATCGATTGTCTATATTTGTATTGGAAAAATAGAGTTTTATTTATTGGGCAAAAAATAGCGAGAGAACTAAAGTTATATTTAATACTTGGGTTAATATTGAAAACTAAACAATTAATATTTACTTGAAATTCTCAAACGACTTATATTAAGGAACAAAAACACTTCTCTAAAACGACTTATATTAAGGTACGGATGGAGTACTAGTATACAATTATAATAATTGTATCAATTAAAATTAAATAAATTTACATTAATTTGAAATTTAATACATCGTCGTTAGACTCGTTTGACCTCAAAAGTCAAACTGTATATCTAATTTTTGAACTGAAAGAGTGTAGTTTTTTGTTGCATTGATTATAGCCGATATCATATTTATGTTGAATGTAACATTTGTTATAACAAATACAACACAAATTTATAAATTTCAGAGTGGTCAAAGATGGGACAACTTCACCCTCACCAATATGTGAATATGTGATCCCTTTAGTTTGCAATGGTGTTTAAATATTGTTTAATTCAAGATTAAACATGATCCTATTCTATTGTGAAGTACAATTATTACTCAAGGACAAAACATATTGATATATAGAATCACTTTATAAGATATCAAGTTAAACAAGGAGATATTGATTTGATTTCATTTTTCTATATACAGATCAGATCAACAATTACGTGAACTTGGAACAGTGCATGAGATCGTTGAGCCTCTCTTCCCTTCTGTTGTATCCGTCTCTTAATATATGTCGTTTTAGGTAATTTTATTTTTTTCAGAATTATTTTTCATTTTATATAATGTAAAAAAATTAATTACAATCTTTTCAAAATTACTCCTCATGAGAATATATTACAGATGAGAGAGAGTATGAGATAAGTACGATAATTATGAGAATTTAAGAGTATTATAGACAATTGATATTATATTTAATATTATACAATCATTTTTTTAATTCTTGCACACAACTCTAAAACGACATATATTAAACGGCACAGAGAGTACCTCGTTACCTAGAGAACTGGAGCTAACGGTAATATAATTAGTACTCCCTCCGTCCCATAATATATGACGTTTTAAAGTTGTGCACAAGAATTAACGAAATGATTGTATAACATTAAATATTATATTAATTATCTATAATACCATTACCATATACTTATCTCATGCTCTCTCAGCTATAATATTTTTCAATGAAGGGTAATTTTAAAAAGATTGTGGTTAATTCTTCTAGATTATATAAAATGTCAAATAATTTTAAAAAAATAAAATTATTTAAAACATCATATATTATGAGACGTATAGAATAATAGATGAAAAAAATTGAAACTGATGC
Organism: Panax japonicus; assembly: GCA_020205505.1. Lineage (NCBI taxonomy): Eukaryota > Viridiplantae > Streptophyta > Magnoliopsida > Apiales > Araliaceae > Panax > Panax japonicus. The sequence continues at coordinate 61,794,878 of CM035102.1, forward strand.
ACGTCATTTAAATGAAATTAAGCGGTCCGTTTGGTAATAAGAGTTGGTAATAATTGAACAATGCAAAAGGAGCAGTTCTACGCCGACCGGCTGTTAGTGACATTCTCACCGACCGTTTTTTTTTGTAATGTCTCCCAAATAATTTATAAGATTTATTGGAACTGGAATTTTTACAGAATAACGTGATTTGGATGTCATTTGGATACATATAAAAAATATGCCTGTGCAGACTGTACAGGCATATTTTTTTACATGTATCCAAATGACATCCAAATCACTTTATTCTGTAAAAATTTCAGTTCTAATAAATCTTATAAATTATTTGGGAGACATTACAAAAAAAACGGTCGGTGAGAATGTCACTAAAAGCCGGTCGGCCTAGAATTTTTGATGCAAAAGGATGTCATGAAACCAGAAATATAAGAAAAATGAGCTTTAAAATGAGTTAACTGTATATCTGACTCTAAAGTATACATTGCTTTACAATTGATACCTCAAGGTTTAATTTTTCCCAATCTGCACCCTAAAATAACAATATCTCCCGATCTGCACTCTCATACAAAATAATTGAAAATTATTTAAATACCAGTCTAATACTTATATATTATTGTACACATACTTAAAAAAATAATCTCTATGTCTTGGACTTGAATTAGTAATACAATGGTTCATTTAAATATTTTATTAATTTTGAAATGATAATTTTTGTGATGGAATGTTGAATTAATGTGTTTGTTTATTAATGTAATTTTTATAATTAATTTTAACTTATAAGTTATGTTAAGGTTAATATTTTCGTAACTTATTTTAACTTAATTTTTAACTCACAAATCAATTGATAACAAATGTTTTTAGTTATAAATCATATTTCCTTCGTCCTATGTATACTTTAGACTCAAACCAAACCACCACAAATCTGAAGAATAATTTATGCATCAAAGAGAAATAACAAATATTCCCTTGTTGAAATTTTCACTCGCTTTTTTTTGGTACGTCCAATTTGTTATTTTCAAAGTATTATTATTATATACTAATTAAATAAACAGAATTAAAACATAAACAATTTTATAATAACAACTTACAAGATGTAATTGATAAACTTTTAAAACCAAGTCAACTGTTGGACAGTCTCTCCTTAAAGCAGATTTCGTCCCCGCTATCGGTGCTTATGGATGGAACAATGGACGTCTACTTCCCAGGATAAAATGGTCTTCAACTCTCACAAGAAGCACTTCAATGGAAGAGTTCCACGAACCAACAAAATTTAAATACTCTCTATAACTTTCTAATGAATGAAGAATGAATGCAATTTTTAAGAACTTAAGAAGGATTGTAGTTGATGTTGAAGTGATTGTTTTGGGTAGATTGGGAACCTATTTATAGGTTTCCAAATACCCTTTGAAGATATACATCCTTTCAAAAGGTTACATTCTTTTGAAAGGTTACATTCTTTTGAAAGGTTACACCCTTTTGAAAGGTTATATCCCTTTGAAAAGATACATCTCTTTGAAAAGGTACATCCCTTTGAAAAGATGCATTTTTAAAAAGGTATGAACCAAATGTCACACCTATTTGTTTTATTTCATTCATTTATTTATATATATATATATCCAACACAATGATGAAAGTCCACTTTTAAAATCAAAATACCAAATCTCTTTATATATAAGCAAGTTGTGATCTTAGTCATTAACTATATTAATGACAATTTTCTCAAAAGTGTAGGACTGTCATTATGAGAAACAGGCAACACTTTTGTGGGGAATTCTTATTTCTTAACAAAATATTTTGTAAAAGTTTAAAAATAATCAAACGACTGATATTTGAACAGTTTATAGCTTGTCAGAATTGAATACCGAACTGTATACAAACTGGTTAAAAACATCAATATGTACATTTACATGTATAAAAGCTTCAAGGAATGTCTGAAAACATTCTGCAGTGGACTTTAGTTTATCCGGCATCATCCATGAGCATCTTCTCTATCTATAAATACATGATACAACTCAATGTTGTCCAGTCCCAATCTTAACTTCAAACCATTTTAAAGAACACTTGAATGTTATGTATGCAGTACTCATTACTTGGGTCCATTTTAATTTTTGGTGCAATCACTAGTGGGCTTATTGCCGATTTTCTCAGACGGAAAGGGGTAAGCTTGGAGCTATTTCTATGTATGTGCTTGATCTTGGCCATGACTGAGGATGAAAAATAAAAGAAAAATCCGGGCCGACTGTGAAGGACTTTTGGTTTTATTTCTAATAGTTAGTTTGATGTGTAATATAAACAGGCATTGAGAGTGGCGACTGGTTTCTGTACTGCAGGGTGGCTAGCAATTTACTTTGCTGAGGTTTGGTTTACATTACTCTTGAGCTTAACTAGTGTCTGCAGTTGTAAGGGAGAAAAATCATAATGCAGCACCTATATTCTTATCTTTGTTGTTACAAAAAGGTCATCTTCCTCTTGATATCGGAACGCTAGTGTTAGAATTAGATCACACACACGACAATAAGGAATTAACGCAAAGATTTATGTGGTTCCCTAATATGGGTAGTCCACGAGTGGCATTCCTTTTTTATTGAACATGATTCTATTTCATAGGATTTACAATAGATAGTATTTATAACTACTAATCCTATTTCAACCCTAATTCATATTATAGTCTAAATACCTATATATAATGTCTTTCGAAAACCAAACCATTAAAACTGATGTCCGCCGACCGACGCGCCCCGCACTGCTTTTAGGCTGTCCCTGACGCGCCCCACGCCAGTATCTACCTGAACCGAGACTGGCGCGTCTTGCGCTCCCACCGGCGCACTACGCGTCGGCACTCTAGAACTTCCACCGAACATGGCGCGTCCCGTGCCACTCATAGCTCTGTACTGGCGCGGTCTGCGCTGGTTCTGCAGATACTCCGTACCGTACTGCGAGTAGCTCCTCCCCCCCTCCCCCAACCTTCGGTTCACAACCTGATAGGCTAGTTCGCTCCCTCACTTTGCTCTGCTCCGCACTTGACCTATTTCATAGTTATAAGCCACAAGTCCCAACAGCTAGCAGTAGGATACGAAATGGAAGTCTACTGCTACGTGGTAAATCTTTCTTTATGTCCTTCATTTTATAGTCCCCATATTCATATATATGATACAGTTTTGGCAAATGTTCATGTGAAGTGTACTCCGCAAACCTAATATCATTTGGATGATAAGGTTTTCGCGTGTTGACACCCCCAAATTCAGACACTAATCTCTCAAATTTGGTACTTCACGGTCTAATACTAACAATATACTAATAACTCATACAGTGGAATAATACAATAATTTACATTGATTTAATATAAATATTCTCTCCCCAAAGTTTCACAACCATTACTAGTAGTATTACATAACTTAAGTTCAAATATAACTTAGCACATAATATTAAATAAGTCTCATTACAACATAGTAATAACTTCTAATCATAACAGATAAAGTTACTCCTTTGCCTTGCCCTTTCTCTTCTCCTTGCCCGATGTTTCACCATATTCTACCTTAACTGAAAGGTGTAAGGAAAGCAAGAATGAGCAACAAATTTGCCTAGCAAGTAGTATAGCAATAAGGGTGAACAGTTATAAAGTTCAAAATTTAAAGGATATAACAATAAATGATAGTTCATGAATGACAAGTATCAATTGTTCTAAATAAGAGTCGCTATGGACTGAAAGATATCATCAAGAATTCCAAGGTTTAATCATTTCAAAGTTCAAGAATAATGAACACTGAGTAGTCGCTATGGACTAAGAACTCTTGCTAGAATTAACATTAATTATTATACTGCAAATCCAATATAAACAAGTACAACAGGTGATCAACCTAAAGTATCCTACGTTATGCATAACATTTAAACATGCTTGTATATATGTGTGCACGTCGGTTCTCTGACAGTTATATAATTTTCCCTTCAATGAGGATTGTTCATCTCAGTAGATTTATAAGAGTTGAACCAAGACAATTGGTTTGGATAACTTTTTAACACATGATAACAGTCTAGCCAAGTCAAACAACTTAGATAACTATTATAATGTATTTAGGAACAATAAGTTCAATGCTTGCAACAAAATCAATTGATAGTGTATGCTTGTATGGAGAACAAAGAGGGTAGGGTAAACCTTTAATGAATCTATGTCCGGTTCAATTCGATTAGATCGGGCAAAAATATTGTTGTTCTATATCTTACTATAAATCAAATTTATTCAACATCTTGATACCATAATTAATTTATGCATGTAAACTCCATCATTTCATATGAGTCTCAAAATATCTTTCTAAATAGAATTGGTTGCAATGAGTCTATATATCCTTGATTTGATATAGTTTTTATTACTGCACTAGGTGCATTCATAGTAAAAAATATACAAAGTTAATAAATTAATTCCTTGTAAAGTTTCTCATGCCTGCCACACCAATCTGAGAATTTCCATTCTCTTGTAGATATTTCCTATGAATATCAAAGGAGCTGATGGAAGCTTAGCAACACTAGTGAATTGGTTGGATGCATGGGCAGTATCCTACACCTTCAATTTTCTCATTAGCCGGAGACCTTCGCTATATTATACAGGTAGCTTAATTTGTTTTCTAAAATTGTACTTCATTTATTTCAACCAATTTTCTAGAACTTGCTTCACTAAAGAAAATCTTGATTCCATACTTCCAGTCTAGGAATTATTTAAAACAGTAACAGTATTGACTTTCTAAAAATTAATTTGAGATATTTTTAAATTTAAAATTAACATAATTCATTTAAATTTTAAAAACAATAAAAATAATATTTAAAGTGATATAAACTAAATGAATTTTGAGTTTGAAAATATTTAAAAATGACTTTTAAAAAGTTGAGATATTGGGAGTTAGAGCAGAAAGCTGCAATCTACTCATTGCATTGTGCTATTCTATTTTGGTATTAAGTGTGTAATCATATTTATAGTTGTCATATTACTCCCTCCATTCTTAAATAAGTGACGTTTTAAAAGAAAAAATTTATTTCAATTTATTTGTCGTTTACAACATTTTAGGAGAATACATTATTTACTTTCCTATATCACCTATATCTTCTCTCATTGTCCCAATAAATTCTCACCCTTAGTATTAATATATAGTTTTCAACTTCCCATAAATGGGTAGTGATAAAATTTCACACAAATTTTAATTATTAAATGATAGTATTAAATGAATTTTTTAATCCATGTGCAAAAAACTTAAAGGACACTTATTTAGGAATGGAGGAAGTATAAACTAAAGCACGCGAGATTTTAGTTAATCATTTAAGATGTGCTTTCTTCTAGAAATTGCCTGAAAAAGTCCGGGCCGGCATTGATCCTGAGGCTCCATTTGAACTTGACCTTTCCAAAACCACAGGCTTAATTGAAGGTAAACCTCAAATTAAAATTAATCTCTCTCTCTCTCTCTCTCTATATATATATATATTTATTGCCTTTGTCCACATTAATTTGTAGGCATACATACATATATATTGTTTGAACAAAAAGGCTTGTATGGTTTATTTAATTTTTTATCAGTTAAAAAATTAAGACAAGTGTGTTGCATTTAATTTTTCAGGGGAGAAGGAGTACTATGAAAAACAGTTTGCCGCCTTGAGGTCCTTTGATGCAGTTGATTCTTTAGTTTCTACTCATCATGTTAATGATGAAGAGTTACAGCACCAAGAAGAAACACAACATGAAAGAGCAATCAACATTTCTAATTGGGCACCCGAATTTAGAAGACTTTATATTGAATTTAAGACTTTTAAAGCATTCACAACAGATTCTCTAATAGACTATCTATCCTAGACCTGACAATGTAGTTAGTTAACTTTTGGGTCAAACTATATTAACTGGAATCAAATGGGTTGGTTAACCATTTTTATTTATTCAGGTCGGTTAAAGTTTGGACCCATATTTATTCAGGTCGGTTACAGTTCTGAACCGGTTAACCATTTTTCAACCCATATTTATATAACACTTTTTAATTTAAACTGTGCACTTTATTTCCTAACTTATTTCTCCGTTGAGTGTTATACTATTATACAATGATACACCCCACCCCCCCACCCCCTACCAATCGGCCCACCCCACCCCCCCTACCCACCCCCACCCCCACCCCCACCCCCACCCCCACCCCCTTCCCTTTACCCACCTACCCCCACTCAGCCACCCAACCCCTTACCAACCTACCCCACCCCCACCCCTACCCCTTCCCCTTCCCCTTCCCCTTCCCCTTCCCCTTCCCCTTACCCACCTACTCCCACCCTTTACCAACCTACCCCACCCCCTACCACTCTACCCCCACCCACCCACCCCACCCACCCCCTACCAACCTACCCCACCCCACCCCCTTACCCACCTACCCCCACTCCATCTACCCCCATCCCTACCCAGCCACCCCACCCCCACAGTCCCGCCAAAAAAATAATATTATGTGATTATGTATATACTTCTTATAGTCAAATTTTTTGGGAGGGAGTGTTGGGTGGGGGTACGGGGTGCGGGTGCGGGTGCGGGTGCGGGTGGGGGTGGGGGTAGGTGGGTAGGGGTAGGTAAGCGTGGGGGTGGGGGTGGGTGGATATACATAATCGTTTAATATTATTTTTTTTAGGAGGGAGTGTTGGGGAGTGGGTAGGTAGGTAGGTAGGTGGGGTGGAGTGACGTGGGGTGGAGTGGGGATGGTATATACATAATCGCTTAATATTAATTTTTTTTTGGGAGAGAGTGGTGAGGGTGTGGTGGGGGTAAGGGAAGGGGTGGGGTGGGGTACATATTATTTTTTTTGGGTCGGGGTCGGGGTGGGGGTGGGGGTTAAGGGGGGTATACATAATCACATAATATTAGTGTCAAATCATACCTTCATGTAATCCATAACAATATTAAAATGGTTAATATGGTTTTTAATCATAACCATATGGTTCCAACCCACATTATCCATATTAAAAATGGTTAATATGGTTTTGATTCTTAAATAGAACCATAACCATATTTTAAAAACCAAAATTAACCCATAACCATATTTTGCCAAGCCTAATCTATCCCCACATTTGAAGAATATATCAATAAATCAATATCCAACAGTTTTCTTATCCTTATATAATTTTCTATTTTAATCCCTATATATGATTTGACTCATCATGGTGAGGAATCAAAAGAGGATTTCCTATTTATGTAAAATAACATTTCACACCCTATTTATTGCGATTTTATGTTGGTTAAATGATCTTTATCTCACTTAATTACTGATTTGGTATGCATGCCTATCAAATTCACTCATTTTTATTTTTTAAACAGATGATTTAGAAAAGAAAGAGAACTATAAAAAAAATTAAAAATCAGTCAAATTTTCATTTTGATCATTTTTGTAAAAAATATTACTATTAATTATAAATTTTATTATTTTATAATTAAAATAATGTTGTTTTAGTTCTCATAAATACATAATGATCGTTGCACATTTTGATTTCTAGCAAAATTTATTTTTAAATTAAAATAATTGCAATTTTTAAATTCAAACAACAATTACTTTTAAATAAAAAAAATAGTTACAACGTTCAAAACATGATTTGACTGTTGGAACTTTCAAATTTTAACTTTTAAATTTTAAATTTCAAAATTTAATATTTAAGGAATAAATATAAGAAACTTGTTGGGTACATAGTGAAAAAATTGAATCTCTATCCTACAGAATGACCCAATAACACTACAGAGTAAGAATAGAGATAAGAAAACTGTTGCGAATGCTCTTAGAGTTGGTATGCTAGTTAGTTGTAGGAAAATAATTGGATTGGATGGTTGCTTTCTAAAAGGCTGTTGTGTTGGCAGCTTTTAAGTGCTCTAGCTAGAGATGGGAACAGCTAAATGTTTCCAATCTCTTGGGATGTTGTCGAGGGAGAAAATAGAGATTCATGGGAATGGTTTATGGGCTTGTTCAAAGATGAACTGAAGTTAGAAGATGGTGAAGGATGGACCTTCATTAGTGATCAACAAAAGGTAAATATCAACTTGTTATTTGTTATGCATGTTATACTTCAATTTTAGGATTAATACTAATACATGTGAAGTGTAAACATATTATTTTGTGTTTGTATTGCAGGGATTAGAGGGTGCATTACCTTGTCTGTTTCCTTTCTCATAAATTAGAAATTGTGCAAGGCATATTTATGCCAATCTGAGAAAGAGCTATAGAGCTATAGCTTTGAAAAAAAATCTTTTGAAGGACTGCAAAATCCACAACTAATTTTGAGGATGAGATGGAAAGAATTAAGGAGTTAGATGGAAATCATAAGCCCCTTCATAAAACTGGTGATTTTGCCAATGAAAATCCCTAGATTTTCTCTGTGCATGTGAGAGGTTTAGAGAAAGAGAAAAATAAAGAACGAAATGAGACGTAGCTAATCTGAAGGATATGTTTTGTCTTTTAATATTTCTGGAGGAAATGAATTGTTTCGTTATAATGGTTAATCTTTGCGAAATATTAACAGCTAGGCTCATGGTGCTTGGGTGGTCATATATATGACCAGTTTTAAAATGGGGGTTTCGAGTTTGAATCCACGGAGCGACATAAATTTTTAGGATAAAATTGGAAAATGCCCATGTCAGCTTGTACACTTGTAAATTTAGACATATCAATTTGCGTTGACCAAAATAAATGATTTTAATACCCAAAAATACCTAAAATTAGTGGTCACATTTACATTTTACCCGATAGGAATTAAGAAGGTACCTGTTAGAGTTTTACATTAATTGCAATTCAAAATCAACGGTTGTGGAATTTGTCCACATGTATATCGTACTTTACTCAGGGCAGATTTAAGTAAGGGGTATGGGGAAATTGATTACATTAATCGCAATTCAAAACCAACGGGGGTATGGGGAAATTGACCCCACTGATTTTTCTGGAGTCAAAAAGAAATAGTAAAATTTTAGAGTGTTTAATAAAAAATTAAAATTTAGATTGAAAAATACTATTTCCGATTCAAAATTAGAAATACATTTTGACATTTTAAAGTCAACTTGCGAAATCATAAAATTTAAAATTGATATGAAATTATTTAGTTTTAATAAAATTGATATGAAATTATTTAGTTTTAACACAACAAATATAACAATTGTAAACTACATATAAAGCATTACTAAATACTATCATTGTTGTTTTCAAAAGTTGAACGAACTTATATCAATTTGAATTTTAGGATTTTACAAATTAACTTTAAAAAATAAAAAAATATATATAATTTTGAAATGAAGGTAATATTAAATTATTCAAAGTTCATATCCTATAATATCTTGATCACTACAATACTCTTTCTCTCTCCGTTTCTCGTCTAGCGGCTTGACTTACTTATTCTCACTAGTTCAACTTTAGAAAAAAAATCAATTTTTTTATTTATAATTTCACAAATTTAACAATTGTTTTGAGATTTTTTATAATTATTTGTAGTTTTTTTTTGTAATTGCTCTTGGATTTTTGTAATTAATAAAAATAAGACTATCATGCAACAATTTTAAGTAATAAAATCTAAAAAAATATTATTATAAATAATATTTGAGTATTATTTAGTTTTATAATTTATTTTATTAAAATTTTATTTTTTATGAAAATTTGTTTATTTTAATTTTGACCCCACTTACACGCCGATTCTTTGACTTTAATCATCTTTTGATAAGATTGTAAAATAAACAAACAATTCGGAGTGAATTAGTACTTGCTCCACTAAAAGTTCGATTCGAACTCGACTCGAAATATAAATTATTTAAATATGAACAAATTTTAAAATTCGATAAATTCCTGGAATCTACTCAAATTACAATTTTCTTTTGATACTCAGATCATATTTTTTCGAAAAGTTTATACTTCTTGAGCAAATTTCAAGAACATGTTCGATTCAATAGTTAAACGAGAATCAATCAAACTTTATTTTATATTAATAATTTTGTGAACTAAATATGAGCAACTCAATACTGGTCACGAGTTAAGCTATCTTTTGGAGATGCAGGGAGTAAAATGTAAAACTCAAATCTTATTCACCATATTTGTGTACCACACTAGCCACTAAAGGGCTAATACTAGCCCATTTTAGAACCCACCCAATATTCCGTCAACCCGCCGAAACCTAGAGCCGAGCATTTGCCGGCAAATCGACGGTTCTCACAGATCTGCCGCGAAGTCATACCAACAACGCTCCTGAAGCTTTAATGGCGAAAGAAAACAGTTTATCAGCCATGGAAATCGACGATCAGAAGTCGACAGCCTCCGATCAGACCAATAACAACTCTAAATTCTCAATCCATGGTCTGTCCCAATCTCTCTCGTATGTATGTGTGTATTATGTATATATAAAATGACAATTTACAGTAGCATTCACGTGTATAATTGTTATGTATATGCAATAATGCAAATTCTCGTGCTTAATTCTATTCATACTCGTGTCATTTGGCCGAACAGTGTTGCAGCTATTGAAATCTGCTCAGATGCAGCATGGATTACGTTTTGGGGATTACACTCGTTACCGGTATTTTCTGTTTGTTTAATTTGGGTGTACTATGAGAAACTTGTGGTAATTGATTGATATGGTTAAAGCTGTAGAATTAATTGATTTGAGTAACAGGAGGTATTGCACTGCTCGGCTACGGAGGTTGTATAAGTCATTGAAGTTTACACACGGGCGCGGTAAATACACCAAAAGAGCCATAACAACATCAATGGTCACTGAAGTGAGGTTGCATATGGTGCCTTTAATTATTGTTTTGTAATTTTTTGGGATAAACCTTTTCATTGATGAATATGTTACTGCATAAAGTTGTATCATCTGCATTTTATAATATAGACACTGATAATCCATAAGCATAAGTCGGAGAGTATCTTTATCAATTTTTTATTAGCCTATTTTTTCTATTATTAGATAGTAGATACATATTCTTGCATCAGGTTTTGAGGGTTAAAAATTTAAACTTTTTTAGGTAAACCAGACAACATCAGAACTACCATACCTCTCCCTATTGTTTTTTATATGGGCATGTCTAATTTCCAGTTAACTGTGCTTTACTTGCAATAGGTTCCTGCATTTGGTTCTGTATACTGCAGAAAGAGCTTGGAGCCATGCCATGGAGAAGAGACAGCTGCCAGATGGTCAAAATGCACACCAACGCAGATACCTGATTGGTAGGCTAAGGAAGGCAGTAAAATGGGCTTCCCTTTTTGCAGAGTTGTGTGCCATCAAGGGTGATTCTAGAACATCTTTAGAAGCTGAGGTGTGTCCGTGCATGTTGTAAATTTATGCTACCATGTGGCCTTTATTTGTTGTTACTTTACTTTTCTATGGTTTAAGCTAGTGAATTGTAAGGAAAGTGACCAAGTTATAGTCTAGGGTAAGGTCACATACATTTTGAATTTGGTAAACTTTTAACAGTAAGGCGTCTGGATTTTAGTTTAGAGGTGGATGCATGGGATTTTTAACGAGTCATCTAGTGAATTGTAAGGAGCTAGTGTCTTAATTTTTATTTTGGACATATCAATGGAAGTTGTTAACTAAGAAGTAAGAACTATAACTTCAGCAAACCATAGCTTGGAGAAACTATCTTTTGGTTTCTTATTCCATTGACGGCTTAAGTTATTGCACCACTTGAAATGTCATTGGAAAACTTGTTTATTTATCTGTTATCCTTCTCTTTGTGAGGTGTGTGGAAAGCTTTGCTTCATTGTGACATCATAGTGAGTATTCTAATATTTGGTTATCAGTTTAAACTGGTCTGCTATTTTCATGGAGCCAATGGCTCTACTAGGATCTATAGTGTTCTTTAATATGCTTCGTCATTTAAAACTACCTAGTGCATGCTTTGCACAGTTCAGAATGCAAATGGTTGCGAAGTTGAAAGTGAAAAGTGTAGCAAACATTTGAAATGTTGAAGCATTTTCTTGCGAATCTAACGGGTTATAAAACAATCAAATTTGGACTATAATCTTAGTAATAGTATTTATTTTGGATAAGTTCTCACTTTAGTAATGCGGGCTGCAATAATGTGCTGCTCTAACATGGGTCAATAGGAGCATGGTTGGTTTTTCAGTTGTACAGTATATGAATTAACAACGTTCTGTCTTATTATTATGGTTTTAGTATTTCTCTTATTTCATTTGGCATTGATTTGGATTAAGTTTCACATCAATCTATTGCCACTGATCAATCATTTTAAATCTTTTTTATTTGGGAGTTTAGGTGGCGATATACACACTTTTAGTCAAAGGGGTTTTGGTAATACCGATGTTTAAATTAGGGATCTTTGCATATTTTGAGTGTGTACAGTTTGTGTGAAGCCACATTCTTTTTTAGGATTATGATTGCTTTCAATACCATATATATGTTTTGGATTAGTATTGTTATTGCTTTGAATATCATTTAACATTTAACATTAAAATAATTTAGTTATTGTATTGATCATGTACTTTAGACATGCACAATAGGCCGGCCTGGTCTGACATGGCCTGAGCTTGTCAAGCCTTGGCCGTAGGGCCCCAGGCCTAGGCAGGTCTGGTCCTTTCCTTTTTTTTTCTTTTAATGTTAAATATTAAATATCAAAAATATAAATTAACAAAATTTTGTAAAAATGATGCAAGATTTTTGAGATTTATTTTATTTTAACATTCTACTGCGCACCAATACAAGTTGGATGATTAAAACAAAAATAAATATATATTCTTCTTAAATGAAAGGAAAATGTAATTTAAATGTAACCGGAATATAAAGCAAATTGATTTCCTAAATGTATGTCTACTATGCACAGTTGTCTTCATAGAAAATATAATTTGAGTTCAATCTATTGTGATACATATGACTATAGATGCAAAATAAAATTAATTTACTGTAGATTACACTTTTATATTTTGAATATAAAGTTAGTTTCTATTTTATTTTTTTTAGTACTAGGATCAGTTAGACATATATTTTGTAAAGTTTTAATACACGTATATCTTTCCTTTATGGTCATTAAACACTTACATAGTTATATCTCAAATATTATTTTCAATTAGTTTTCTAATTGCTTCATGGAATTATTCTCTAAATTGCTACAACAGAATACCGGAAATTATTATTATTAATATTTAATCAACTTAGTAACTAACTTATTATTAATATTAAATATATGGGATAAATCTACTTTTGGTACATGTACTGGGACACGACTTACAATTTGGTACCCGAAGTGAAAAAAGTTACAAACTGGTGATTGTACTCAAAAAATGTTACACTCCGTTAAACATTAGGGACACGACTTACAATTTGGTACCCGAAGTGAAAAAAGTTACAAACTGATAATTGTACTCGAAAAATGTTACACTCCGTTAAACAGTAGGGTTTCATCTTTATTCTGTTTGAAAATTAGTGTTCTCTTCTTCTGTCATTCTTCTTTCTCTCATTCTTCTTGTCTCGATTCTCCATTGATTACTGATTCTCATATATTTATTAAAGGATTTTCAGTGTTTAATTGAAAGGATGAGCTCGTCTTGGACTGGAATCGTAAATGAAATCGGGGAAGAAGATTGTAGTTCATGCAATAAAAATGAATAGATTACACCAGAGTTCCCAAGTTGGTGCCATTGTGGAGCAATGGTGCGAATGTGAGAGGCAAGGAAAGATGGAATAAAACATCGAGGATCTTTTTCGCATCGACTTCGCTTCTCTTTCTGTATGTTTGTCTCTTCCGTTGGATCAATTTTAACGATTATTTAAAAATTAGAAAGTACAAGCACCAGATTTCAACATTTTTCGAGTACAATCACCAGTTTGTAATTTTTTTCACTTCGGGTACCAAATTGTATGTCGTGTCCCTAATATTTAACGGAGTGTAACATTTTTCGAGTACAATCACCAGTTTGTAACTTTTTTCACTTCGGGTACTAAATTGTAAGTCGTGTTTCCGTACATGTACCAAAAGTTGATTTATCCCTTAAATATACTAACTAGTTCTATTCATTGAAGATGTATATTAATTAAATATATTTACAAGAAATCAAGATTAATGAATAATTAAAACTTTAAACTTATTAATGTAATAATTAAAACTAATGTATTATAATTTATAAATAACAATAATGAATAAGTAAAAATTTTACTTCATTGATGAATAATTATAACTTTAAAGTTCAAAAATTACAAATAATTGGATAAAGAATTAGGTCAGGCCGGACTAGGCTAGGCCTTCCTGGTTGGGCCAGACTGATACATGCCTTAACCGGCCGGACTTTAACCAAGATGGGCCCAGGCCGGACCAAGGCCAAACAACGGGCCTTTTGTGCATCCCTAATGTACTCTCTCCGTCCGACAAAAGATGACTAAAATATGAAAAAAAAAATTGGTCATATAAAGATGTCCAAAGTACACAATTCAAATGCAAAATATTATATAAAGTAGTACTGATGTAGGTCCACTATATATTACCTACAAAAAAAAGAAAAGAGAAGTATGATCATTGTAGGTAACATGGGAACTTATTTATACTCTCCTCTACTTTTGTTTTTTCTTAAATTGTGTGAAAATGTACTTTAACATATTTTATGTAAATATGTGGTGGATGGAGTATTTCTGAAGTATTAATGCTAAAGTTTGGATGCTTTAAAGGATTGTTGTATCGGACTTCACTTGTCCCTTCTCATGTCATTCGTATTGCTTACCTAAAATTTGCAGGCCTATGCCTCTTATATGAAAGGGAATATGTTATTTGAACAAGACCACAATTGGGACATTGCGTTAAAGAGTTTCAAGAGTGCTAGGTACATCTTTGTCCTATAGATATTTCTAACATGTTTGTTTCTCCATAAAGTTAATATTGAAATTTCTGTCTTCTTGGTTACCAAAAGTTAAATTTACTCACCAAATTGGCAGGGTCATTATACTGTCAATTTTTTCTCAACCCATATCCTCCTTTCTCTGGTTCTTATACCATCCTTTTGTTTTTCTTATATACCACATGTCACTATGTCAGGAAGCGGATGTAACTGTTCTGTTTTTTTTAATTTTTTAAAATTGAGTTGATTTTATTTATAAAAAATGAAATTAAGTTTGAGGGTTGGTTTAGGTACATGTCCATGGTTATATTATTGGCACTTTCAATGTTTAATTGTTTTTTTCCCAGGTATTTAGGATATTACACTATCAATCTCTTCATATTTTTCTCCTACTCTGCTTTAACTAGATATATGTGTTGTCTAGCACTAATTATTAATAAATTAATAGGGCTGTTTACGAGGAACTTGGGAAATATGGAGACCTAGAAAATCAAGTTTTGTGCCGTGAGCGTGTTGAGGAACTAGAACCCAGTATACGGTATTGCCTGCACAAAATTGGCAAGTCAAATCTACAAGCTTCTGAACTTGTTCAAATAGGTGAGATGGAAGGACCTGCACTGGACCTTTTCAAAGCTAAGTTGGAGGTGAGTCCATTACCCTAAACTTCTGAAGAAATGCCACAAATGCCATCATAAGTGTATAACCAATCCAAAACTCGATGGTTAATATTCCAAAGATGAAAAAGTATAAAAGTGTGTTCAAGGAAAAATACAAAAGCATTTTCCAACACATGTTACTTCCCATTAATTTTGTTTCTCGTGCTCTGTTAATTTTCAGGCTGTTATGGCTGAAGCTAGATCTCAGCAGGCTGCATCTATGACAGAATTCAATTGGCTAGGACATCAATTTCCAATTTCAAATGCGAAGACGCGGGTTTCCATATTGAAAGGTAAATATTTACCTATCTCATTTCATTGGAATAGCACCCTGTGTTAAGCAAGTGTACAGCACAGTGGTCAAGTGTATTGAACACCTTGCTTTAACTCTGTTATATCCAGCAACTTTCTTTGTATCACATGAGAACATTTTTCATGACTTATTAGGTTTCAGCTCTTCAGTATGTGTTGTAATAGGCTTGGCATTTTTAAGTGTTTAATGGAAGTATGGAACCTCCTTTGACATGCTTAGCTTAGATCTGTTTATTTATTATTCCATTTGTTATCATGAGTTGGAATATATTACAGAACTATGAAGCAATTCCAGAAACTAGTTTCACATTATTTTCCATTAAAACGGTATGTTGTTAAAATTTGTCCTCCATCAGATTCCGTTTTTCTCCTGCAGTGTTATGCCAGGGAGGAGTTTATAGGTGCAACAAATGCTTTCGAAAGATTATATTTTAGTCATTCTTCCACTGTTTTTCCATCGAATATGAGAGTTTTCAACTTGAGAAAAAGAAAAGATAATAGTAAAACTGCTTGTGATAAGTGAATTAATAGTCAGTGGCGGAACCAGAACGTTTTTGTAGGGGGTCAAATTTTTAAACCAAGCGGAACCACCACTTGTTTCGGAACTTGATAATTTATTATTATTATTTTTTATTAGCAAAAAGTCTTTTTAAGTTATAAAACAAAAGTTTGTAGTAGAACCCAAACCACAGTTTTGAAATATGAATGCGCACTCACTGATAACAAAAATTACCTCCAAAGATAACAAGCACATAATGCAATTGATTATACAAAAGTCATCCGTTGGAATTATACTTCACTTAGTTTATACCAAATTTTAAGGCAATACCTCACCTGCCTAGAACTTCAGCATGCAATAAGGCATAAGCTCAGTTTTGCATAAACCCAAAATTTCATAACTTTTACACTTTCTAATATGCATACATGACCCAAATATCCATACACTGAGATTACATTATAATTCAATTATATATATATATATCATATTTCCTTTATATAATATACCAATTCTTTTATTTTAATTAACCCTTTCCATTGAAACATTTTAGCAAACATAAGATAGGCACAAATTACTTTCAAAAGTGTTCAGAGTTCATTAATCATGAACAAACCCAGATTTTAGTTTTAAATCAGTCCTTAATCAGTTAATCCTTCATATAATTACAACATCCAAAATTCCAAATAACAATTAACACAAAGAATCACACCAATTTGTTTATGTATATGATTACCAAAATTGAACTGAGAATAATTGAATAAATATATCATTACCTTTGATTTGGGTTTCTTGCTCAGCTCTTGATTTTAATTTGAGAGTACTGAAGCTCAGCTCTTGATTTTAAGTCCTAAGCAGTCAGCTCAGTGGAGGCGGAAGAAGCCGCGACAACTGGCAAGAGAAAAAAGACGAAGAGTAAGAGAGCTGAGAGTCTGATCGTGAGTTATGCCCTAATAATAATTTTTTTTAATGAAACAACGTCGTTTCATGTTTTTATAAAAAAAGGAAAAAAAAATAAGAGAGAAACAAACCCGTTGTAGACTCTGCAGTCGGAGAAGCCGAGAAGAAGAGTACGACCGGAGCACCGCGGCTGCCCCCCCCCCCCCAGTCCGCCTGGTCCGCCTCCTTACCGGGGTCAAATGCCCCCCGCCCCCTAGTTCCGCCTCTGTTAATAGTACTATTAACTTTTGTATGTGAATACGTTAGTGTTTTTGCATGGAACTCATGCATGTAGCCCATGTACTTTTCCATAAGTTCTACTATCCGTGGGCGAGGAGGCAAGTGAGAGAAAGGCAAAAATTTAAAGTATGATTTTAAGTTCCATTAGAATAAGCATTTCTTTGTCCGTGAGTGCGATGGGGTGGGGGGGCTTTAAATCATTGTCGGCAAAGGGCATTAAATTTAAAGGGTTGAAGAATTTCAAAATCTTAGGTGTACCCTGGCCACCATGATCTATATGTACTCCTGCAGTTCTAGTACCATGTACATTTTTTCTGTTGAATAAATAAATATCAATTTTGTTGTGTGCCTCAATATAGATTGGGTCTTGACCTAATTACATATGCTTCTTTATCAATTTAAACCAATAACAATTTTTATTTATAGTTTAAAATTCTATTAGCTCAGGAGCTGGAGAAAGATCTTCATGGTCCAACAGCAGACTCTCTTCCCGCAGAAAAAAGACTGGTCATGTTTGACAAAATATTTGCGGCATATCATGAAGCAAGGAGCAGCATTCGTAATGACTTGGTATGGAGTTTAGGTGTGATTGAATGTGAAAGCAAGCTTAATTCTAGTGATTCTATGAGAAGTAAATGGATCTTTTATCAGTCTAAGCAGGAAGCACGCATGAATCTGGATGCTTCTTCCAGTAAGTTTGATACATCATGCTATTTGTTTTAGGCCACTGCAGGTAACTCTGAAAACATGAAAGATGATCTAAGTGGTCTTGATAAAGCAATTGGTGCTGTATTGGGACAACAAACTATTGAGCGGAACCAGTTGTTAGTAAGCATAGCGAAGAGTAAGCTTAATAAGACCCGTGATGACAAAGTTGACCGAGTCACCAAGCCTGAAGAGCTTGTCCGGCTATATGATCTTTTATTGCAGGTGACCTACTATACTCCTTTTTGTATTTTTGACAATTCTATTATATGTGGACTCTGGAGATCCTTTTAGACCATACTACCAATTTTAGATATTCATAGAAAACTTGTGTTTTTTTTTTATCCATTGCAGAATACAGCTGATCTTTCTGATTTAGTTAGTTCTGGAAGAGATAGAAAACCGGAAGAAGTGGCATTTGCCGAAGAATGTGAAGTCAAAAGTTCAATTTTCCGAGCGGAAAGGTTGGCTTCATTTAATTATTATTATGTTTATTTGCCGAAGATAAATCTAGTTTTGCTGAGAGGTTGCTTTACTTGCATCTATCTATATATGGACTGCACCAATTTTCTTGATACCTTAAAATACTAGAGTTTTGCAAATGACTTGACCTGACTAGTTGGTCTGTTTTGCTTGGGTCGCTATTTACTTAAACGGCCTTGTCGTCTGGTACCTCATGTTGGTTGCTGTTCAGTATACTGGAGACATTAAGGCTAAAGTAACTTAAACAAGTTGATCTTAACAAGCTTTTTTTTTTGTAAGGGTTGGCTCACAGTTTTCTGTTTTATTTCTATTCATAACCCGCCCTTTCCCTTATCGCAGTGGTTAGAAGACTAGATGTGTTTAATTACACCTTTTCTTAGCATGCATCAGATGCTCAGCTTCATTCCTGTGTGTTGAACTTTAATCATGTGTGCTCTCTTGTTTATAGACTGTTCTTTGCTGTGTCCCTCAACTATAGTGTTTTATGGCCTCTCTGCTTGTTCAAGTTGCTGCTTCTAGTTTTTTTTGTTTTTGTTTTTGCTAAATTTGCTGCTTCTAGTTTCATACTAATGATCATTTTTACGTGCCACCGACCACTGTTCTTGCCACTAGTCCATTTCATAGATATGTACTCCAAATACTCATATGGTCAGTTTATTTCTAATTTTCTCGACATATTTCTGATATCTCACAAACCTTGCTGTACAAATTTGAGCTGTGAAGCATCTGTCTTCATCTGTTATCAACGTGTCAATGTCATATAATTGATGGTACCATTAGCTTACTTCTGTAATTATTCCTCTGCCTCTACCTTTTGTTGCCATTATGTTAAGTATTTCCATCTTTTATTGATATTTGACTACATCACAATTCACAGGAACAAAAATAATTATGGTTATAAACCTTCTTAGTTCAAGTGTCGAGATCCATTTTGGCCTAATTGAAGAATTCTGGGGCTTATTCAGTCCATCTTGGCCTAATAAATAGTTATAAAAACAAGAAGACAGATCCCTCAGAAAATAGACCGACTCAAACATCCAATGAAAACATAATTAAGAAGCATGTGAAAGTATTGCAGTTTCAGAGCTGCTTATTTTGGATGTATTGGTTTTACCTTGGCTTCAAGTACTGGGGCATATTCGATCATGATGGTCACATTTCGTTCTTTTGTTAAAACAGCTTTTGACATTGCATTTTCTTGTTTTGGCCTATAGCTTAGACATAGCAAATTCACACTTCGGATGCTCTTTTGACCACTTTTATAATGCATCGTTCACAAACTTGTTTATCTGATTGCTCTAAACTTTACTTTCACTTTCACTGCGCTGGAGATATTTTCAGTATTTAGTGTTTTCTTATTGGAGAGCCTAATAATCATGGTGTTTCTTCCTTGTGGATTGACCAACCTGATTATGTTTTACCACTGACCTTGAAAAGGAGTTTATTTGAACGTAGTATAGTTTTCTTTTCTCTTATATAATTAAATGGCTCCCCTATCAATTTGTTGGCAGATGCTTTTACTTGGCTAAATCTTATAGTTTGGCCAGAAAGAGGACTGAAGCGTATTCTTTGTACTGTCGTGCTCGCTCTCTTGCTGATACTGCCCTTAAAAGACTTCAAAGTTTGAACACAGCTGATCAGGTTTGTAGAACTTGATTTGTTTACTTCAGATTTAAGGCACCTTTTTATACTCAATTGCTACATATCTATTAATATTAATTAAGCGGGTGCAGAGATTTTTGTTTTGCCTGCATTTTTAAATTGCATATTTTTGTTGGAGAAAGCTACCCCTAACATTCAGTAACCGCCCATAATTTCTCGTAATCACTCACTATAACCATGTTGAGAAATAAAACTATAAATGTATCTCATGTTTATGCATCTAATGTGCCACATTTACCAGTTCAGTAGAATATGCTACTGCACATTTTGAAGTTACCACGTGAAAATTGCCATTGTCAATCTTTCTCAAATTTATATTTAAAAGGAGACCTATTTTTCCCATTTTTCCATTTACGAGTACACTATCTTGGTATTACGGACCTTGTAGTGATTTTTTATTTCAATATTTGATAAATGCTTTATGAAAACTCTCTTTACATAACATTCATAGGTTATAGTTCTGGATTAGTAAACAT
This sequence comes from Panax japonicus, assembly GCA_020205505.1. NCBI lineage: Eukaryota > Viridiplantae > Streptophyta > Magnoliopsida > Apiales > Araliaceae > Panax > Panax japonicus. Next base: position 61,815,651 of record CM035102.1, read on the forward strand.
GAAATATGCATTAATGCCAAATTACTAGGTCTAGACTGCTTTCATCAATTTTCCGTTTATTCATCTTTCTCCTGACCAGAAAATTATCAAGGATTTGAAGATGCTATATAATGAAAGTAGATCCAGTAGTTGTATAGAGCATGCAGTTGGGATTATGGAACAGGAGACGGCTCCAGATAACCTCTGCGAAAAGATCTCTACTATGTCATTAACTGGAAAGGATAAGAAGGTACTGTATTTCTTTATTTGTTTTTACACTTCGCTTTCCAAAAAAAGAAATAAAACAAAACAAAATGCTTAGATTAGCTAATAACAGATTATGTGGCATATTATGTGGGCGCCCTGGCTTTATTTATACGTGAAAGTGTCAATTAAATTCACACAACCCTTGTTTCTAAATGCTGTTATTTCGTAGTTTGCACTTGAATTGCGATATGTGCATTCAATCTATATTTGGTTCACTGCTTTAGCATAATTCATTGGCTTTCACAGTGGTAACCATAAACATTCAGTATTCAGTATATCCCCTCTTCTGTGTATTTTCCTGCGTACTATGTTTGGGAGGACTTTCTGTCCTCCCCGCCCTTTGACCTTTGTTTTTGTTTTTGTTTTGTACCTCTTCTCTTTCTAATAAAATCTTCTTTTTCTTATTAAAAAAAAAGGCATTGAAAGTTTTTTGTAGTTAATCCTCTATAGCGATGTTTTACATAACTGATAGGAAGCCTAGCAAAGTGATATTGGTGGATATTTGTTAAGATGATTAACTGAGTATTGACTTTTGTTTATTTCATCAACGGTTCACTTCAAACTTACAAGGGCAAGTACAGCTAGGCCTGCCTACATGAAATGCGTTCTTCGCACCTTTAAATTCCATATTGTGATTTTTTTGTAACAGCATAAACTTTTCTCCTTTGGGGCTTTCCTTGACCATATAGCAGCTTTTAATGGAAAAAGTAATCACTATCTAGTGCAATAATTGTTTGGGGTTCAAAATTTTGTTCTACATGACTCATGGTTAGGGTGTTTGTTTTCCCGCAAATTCGTTCTTTCACACTTTTGCCTGCGATTGTGCACAATATTTGGGTGCCTTTTCATTTTTTCTTATACATTATTATTATTATTATTATTATTATTATTATTATTATTATTATTATTTATGTATTTACTATACTGTTTTGTGTTATAATCTTGAAATAAACTCCTAAAAAGATGGACTGAAGCATTTGCTTCTTCACTGGTATATTTCTGTAGTTACCAATGGGAAGATATGTTAACTTTTCTGTACTATCTTTATATAGAAGACTCTGTGGACTACAGAGAGAAACAAACTAAATTCCCTTATGTATTCTTCTAATTTGCTTTATACTTGCTGTTCTAACATTTTTGTGGTACCACCTTGATTTAAATTTGTTTCAGCTGGAAAACTTCCTTTTGGAGAAATTGGATATTTATGAATCTGCAGTTGGCGATTCCAACACAAAAGGAGCTCCTCGTATTGAAACCTTTCCACCAGTCTTCCAAACAATTCCTCGCAATCCAATTGTTCTTGATCTTGCCTATAACTCAATCGAGTTCCCATCACTTGAGAACAGGATTAAGAAGGATAAAAAGGGCTTATTAAGTAGGTTTTGGGGATGAGTAGATCAATGGTCTGTGTTTCTCTTTCATGCTTGGTAGGGATTTTGACCAATTTTGCAATTGAATTTATACACCATTCCCATTTTGCTGAACCCAAATTTTGGAACAAGTACCCGAACAGAACATGGGTGTTTTTTTGTGATTTGGATATGAATACCTGATTCACTGGTCTTTAAGGAAAAGAAGGTTATTTTGAAATTGGAGTGGCCTCAATAGTACTCATTGGTATATGCTATGTAAATAATTTCAACATCTTGCTTATAACTAACCAGATTCACCAAGTAGCAATGACAATTTTCAACCGAAAGCATTGTTCATCATTTTACAATGGTAACCAAGTAAAAGTATTGTACATCAAATGACAATGTAAATTACATCCTTCTCAATCAAAATCAATATTTTTCATCATTGGACAATGTTAACCAAACAATAACATTGTTCATCATTTGACAATATTAACCAAGAAAAAGAATTGTACACCAAATAACAATACAAATTGCATCAAAGTGAGAATGTAATGACTTATTTTTATAAAATAAAAAAATTGTGTTTGGCTGTTTCATTTGAATGGAATGAATCATTCTCATTCCACCCAAATTTATGAATTTTATTCTTTAGGGAAGGATATGAAATAACTCATTCTACTCAAAAATGGAATGAATCATTCCCCTCTCTATTTCATTTCATTCTCTATTCTATTCTTTCATCCATTTTATTCCTTCAATCCAAACTTAACATTAAAGATTTCTCCCCTTCACGCACCGGTCTAAACTATAGTTTCAACTCCTAAAGTATAGGGTTAAATGTTTTTTGTCACTGTATTTTAGGGTCAACTTAAAAATGGATAACTGAATTTTTTTTGTCTTACAGTCAACTAACTGTACTCGACTTTTCTAACAAACCGTTAGTCATGTTGATTTTAAATGGTTTGCCATGTAAGCAGTTGACTTGGGAAAAAAAAGCTTAATGTGTTGAGAATTATCCTATGTCGCAGAGGGAAAAAATTATGGAGAAAATAAAAGAATTATTTTAAAGTAAAATATAAATTAGAAAAGTTAGCCAAAAAGACAAGAAAATAAATGAAAAATATATTTAATTATTTTTGTAATTAATATCAGATTAAATTTTATTTAATTCTTTATAAATATAATAATATAAATTAGAAAAGGTAGCCAAAAAGCAAAAAAAAAATAAATGTAAATATATTTAATTAATTTTGTAATTAATATCAAATTAATTTTTGTTTAATTATTCACAAATATAATAATATAAATTAGAAAAGTTTGCTAAAAAACAAGAAAATAAATGAAATATATATTTAGTTATTTTTGTAATTAATATCAAATTAATTTTTGTTTAATTATTTATAAATATAATAATATAAATTAGAAAAGTTTGCCAAAAAACAAGAAAATGAATTAAATATATATTTATTATTTATTTTTGTAATTAATATCAAATTATTTTTTGTTTAATTATTTACAAATATAATAATATAAATTAGAAAAGTTTACCAAAAAATAAGAAAATAAATGAAAAATATATTTAATTATTTTTGTAATTAATATTAAATTAATTTTTGTTTAATTATTTACAAATATAACAATATAAATTAGAAAAAATTGTCAAAAAAACAAGAAAATAAATAAAAAAATATATTTAATTATTTTTGTAATTAATATCAAATTTGTTTTTTGTTTAATTATTTACAAATATAATAATATAAATTAAAAAAGTTTGCCAAAAAACATAAAAGAAATCTATTTAGTTATTTTTGTAATTAATATCAAATTAATTTTTGTTTAATTATTTACAAATATAATAATATAAATTAGAAAAGTTTACCAAAAAATAAGAAAATAAATGAAAAATATATTTAATTATTTTTGTAATTAATATTAAATTAATTTTTGTTTAATTATTTACAAATATAACAATATAAATTAGAAAAATTTGTCAAAAAAACAAGAAAATAAATAAAAAAAATATATTTAATTATTTTTGTAATTAATATCAAATTTGTTTTTTTTGTTTAATTATTTACAAATATAATATTATAAATTAAAAAAGTTTGCCAAAAAACATAAAAGAAATCTATTTAGTTATTTTTGTAATTAATATCAAATTAATTTTTGTTTAATTATTTACAAATATAATAATATAAATTAGAAAAATTTGTCAAAAAATAAGAAAATAAATGAAAAATATATTTAGTTATTTTATAATTAATATAAAATTGTTTTTTGTTTAATTATTTATAAATATAATAATATAAATTAGAAAAGTTAGCCAAAAAATAAGAAAATAAATAAAAAATATATTTAGTTATTTTTGTAATTAATATTAAAACAAGGTTCGCCGGCGAACTGCATCCCACCGGAGCACCAGAAGCCTCCCAATTCGACCTCTGACGGAGACAAACAATCCGACGGTGAAGCACAACAGCAACCCCAACATAACCCCCAATTATGCCCATGTTAACCGGTTTTTCGCAACTGATTTTTCGCAGCATAATCGAATCCCATAGCCATTGGGTTTTTCGCAACTGATTTTGCCAAATAATAACGATAAATGCACGTGAATCAGTAGGTAACCAACCAGAAACTACATTAATTCCGACCACAAACAAATCAGATCTGATATGAGGAAGAATGGGCAGATCGATTTCCCAACAAACAGACGAAATAAAACAAAATTTCATCCATTCAAACACCCATGAACATAGGAATAATAGATCAAAGAATCTAAATCTGTACAATAAAATAGATATGCAGTAAAAACCATAAAGACATATCGGAGTACACAAATAAACAAGTCATCCGAGATATAGATGAAAATATATTTAGATATAGATTGGCGATTCGATTATATTGGCAGAGATATATAATTTATCCGAAGACCACTAGAGAGAGTCCTTTTGTAATTGTTTTTGGATTCAGAAGGAGAAGCTTCTGTAAATGTTTTTGGATTGAGAAGGAGAAGCTTCACTGTACCTTCCTGCTCGATTTTAAAAAATGTGGCATTTCATTTAACCGTTAAAAAATTTAATTTTGTGCTAAAAAAATCGAGTACAGTTAATTAATTGTAAAAAAAAAAATTCAATTATACATTTGAAAGTTGACCTAAAATATATTGACCAAAAAAAATTTAACCCCCTAAATATAACATATTAAGAAAAAAATTGTTCTAATTTATTTATCGTTTACAACTTTCTAATATAATAAATTATTTACTTTCCTATATCACCCCTAACTTTTCTCATTGTACGAAAAAAATTTCTCCATTTATTAGTAGTTTTCAACTTCTCATAAAAGTGATAAAATTTTATATAAATTTTAATTACTCTATTCGTCCTAAAATAAGTCTTTATTACTATTTTTAATAGTCTCATGTTAAATGTCAATTTTTTTTTAATAATCAAATTTTTATACAATTTTTTCTATTATACCATTAACATTAAATATCTCATATTTTTCTTATTTTAATTATCTCTTCATATTCAATAAGTGTGACGCCCCCAAAATATGTATACATCACCCATCTTGAGTCGTCAAATACATGGTACTAAATTCAAATACAACTTGATTATACAACGTCGTGTAAAATACGACAAAATACATGTTGTGAGTTTTAATACAAATATTATCATCTAGACAATATCCACACTCAATTTAGTCCTCATTACATTTATTATCACACTATTTAACATAATAGTAAGGACTACTAAGACACCATCTCGGACCATCACTCCGTTCTCCGACTAGTCCCGGCTATATTCTCATTTCCTGAAGAGAACAGTGAAAGAAATGGTGAGCTCAACTAGCCCAGTAAGAAATATTATGACTAAGATAATGCAGAATAAATTATCATCAGTCCTCAACAGTGTTAAACTGATAAAATACAACAGACATCAAGTTTAACTGCAGCGGAACATGCAATCTATTAAAAGAGTCGAGTAAAGAATAAAATCTACTATCTTTTATGATTTAAAAAGGTTTTTCATCACTTTTATCGCTGAGACTTAGCTTAATAAATAATTCACATCATCCCTCCACTACGGCCAAGAATATTCATTAGGGTCACGATCATAAATTATCCATGCACCACGGGACAATGATATTTGTGTATTCATCAATGATCATGATCATGACAACAACTGTCCATCAATGCACTTCGGACCAATGAGAACTTTTACCACATCATTTGTAACATTACGATCATGATTACACCGAATAATCTCTGGTCATAATCATACCAAGTCCATCTATGCACTACATGCCACAGATGACTTTCAAAAATAATATAAACATGAGGATGATGACAATGATATAAGAATTCAATAAAACAAGTTCAAGAATTAATTTATTCAGGAACTAATAACTTCCAAATTATCAACATGATACTTCTTTGTAAAGTAAAATTCAAGAATGCTTAGAAGAATATTTTCATGAAAAGATACTGGATGAAGCGCAAATATCAAGAATATTCCACTAATTTTATGGAGTGTAGAAGTCAAAACTTTAACCAACTGAGTATAATAAAGAATGGAATAACAAAAAAAATTACCATGCATGTGGTACTTCGCATAGACAGGTTATTCCATCAGAATAATAAATAACGGAACCAGGTCAAGCGTAATACGCACCGACAAGATATTCCAACAGAATAATAAAGAATGGAATACAACAGAAATCACCATGCATGCGGTACTTCGCATAGACAGGTTATTCCAACAGAATACTAAATGACGGAACCAGATCAGGTGAAATTCACACCAACAGAATGTTCCAACAAAATAATAAATACGGAACCAGGTCCGACGTAAAGCACAGACAGGATATTTCAACAGAATAATAAAGAATAGAATATAGAATAATTTCACCAAGTATAGAGTAGCCCGCGTATACAGGTTATTCCAACAGAATAATAAAGATAGAATAATAGAAGTTATTCATGAATACAAAAGAAATAATACCCCTTACCGTAAAAGAAATTTGATATCGGAGTAGTGAAATATCAGAATACTTTTCTTCTTTCTCTCTAGAGTTTCAGTGAATTCGTAAGAAATAATGAAGGAATGAGCCTCTATTTATAGAAGAATGGAATGAATAGTACCCAATCCATGAACGGTCCAGATTGATTTACTTTAATCGGACGGTCCATATTTAAAGCAAAATTTTTTAAATAAAATATAATATATTCTATTTATAATATAATAAAACGAATAACTTTTAAAAAGATTTTACTATACAAATACTATGCATAATAAAATATAATATATTCTAATTATTGTCTAATAAAATATATAACTTTATAAAAGTATTCTGTTTTATATAAAAAGATTTTACTATTAGCCTAATAAAACGAATAACTTTATAAAAGTATTATGTTTTATATAAAAAGTTTTTCTGTTTTATTACGTTAATAATACGAATAAAATAAAACGTCATCATCATTATTATTATTCACACTATTAATCGACCAGGTCGTTTTCAGAAAAGAGGGGGCTTTCCAATAAGGATTTTTTCTTATTGGCGTGCAATTAGGTGACCAAACCTCTCCTTGACGGAACTTATACACATCGTTAATAATGCAAATAATAATATTAACACCTTCGTTGTAAGACCCCAACTTATTATAAATAAAATCGAATTTCCTCTAATTATATTTGTGAATAATAAGGTATTAATTTGATATAATGCTTTGGTTATGGATAAAATATGCAAAGTTTACAAAATAAGCAAGTGGTTATAAAATATTCATTATTGTCGGGGAATATTTGTTTGGTCGTGAAATATTCTTTTTGTCGGGAATCTCCGTACGACGGCGCAGTCATTTGTGAGCCCATAACGAAAAATGGTTGGATGAAAGAAAACGACAAAGATTGAATTTTATAAATAACGACGTAAATTGTTACCGTTAACACTGTTGGGTTACCTGGTGGTTAAAATACAGTAATATGCGTGGTTGCACAGTAGCACACGGTGTAACGACCCCAAAATAGGTCCATTCCATCCAACCCATTCTGAGTCGCCAAATACATGGTACAGAAAATAACTACAACTTTATTACAAAAATTGTCGTGCAAAATACAACAACACATATGTTGTGAGTTTGTATACAAATATATATCAACTGTGACTCATGTCCCAATCGTGGACAACACCTTACATAAAGGTATAGTCAAAAACTGTTTTAGAAATTAGAATCTTTGGGAAGTGCTCAAGAAAACCTTCGTACATGGGAGGCCATGCGTCTAGGTTATTATAGATATCATATGGCCACAGAATTATCTTTGGTTGATCCAATAGACCCCAAAGAAAAACAAGAAGATTACTATCATATTCTTCCCAATGGCAAGTCTTCTCCTGACATATCATTATCTCAACTGTCTCTAATTGAGAGTTATATTTCAAATAGACTCCAAGATCATATAGATAGTGCTGGTAGATATACTCAGCAAGTGGATGAGCTCAACCCTGTCTTATGATGACTCGAGGTTGTATGTCATTAAACATCTTGTATAATAGTGACAAAACACCCTTCCAAAGTTGAATTCACCTCACCCTCAACATCTATAGACCACCGTTCTATTCTCCTGTTATTCCCCGCTTGTCCCAGCTACACTTTTATTACCTGAAAAGAATTGTGAAGCAAAAGGGTGAGCACAACTAGCTCAGTAAAAAAAAATATCATGACTAAAGATAATTAAATTATCAATAGCCTTCATCAATAATAAATCAGAGATTTAGAACATATGGTAGATGATAAAAAATTTCAACCATAGTTGCTGCGGAATGAGCAATCCATTAGAAGAGTCAAATAGACCATAAAGTCTATTATCTTCTCCATGTTAAAAGTCCATCAACAATGTTTTATCCCTGTAACATCAATCAACAATTCCTGTCCACAATCACATGTATAACTCATAATCGTAATTGTTGTTCTAAATTCCTTTTCTCATTCAGGACGAAGATAATTTTCATCACTTGTCTTTACCTGAAATATCAAAGATCATGGTTATACCAAATCACAGTTCCTGTTCATAATCATACTAATAAATTCATCTTTGCACTACATGCCAAAGATATTCATCAACGGTTCATCTTTGCACTACGGGCCAAAGATATTCAACAACATGTCATCTTTGCACTACGACCCAAAGATATTCATCAACAATTCATCTTTGCACTACAGGCCAAAGATATTCCTCAACAGTTCATATTTGCATTACAGGCCAAATATATTAATATCTCAAAGAAATATATAATCATTTCAGAATTTATATAAACAATAATTATAACCATGTTGATCAATTCACCTTTGCACTTAAGCTAAAGATATTCAATTATAAATTCAATGGTCATCATCATACCAGTCACAATTCAATTTTTTACTACTGACCAAAGAGAACTCTAGTCATGATCATACCAATAATCTACCCATCTTTACACTCCAGTGAAAGAGAATTTCAACATCAGGGTTATAAAAATGTTATATATGATAATAAAATCAATATAATCAATATATAGTTTTAATCTCCAGAGTAATATTCATAAATCAACTATAATTTGGTTAGAAAAAGAAACCAATTTTATCATAAATAGTAACTCATGAATAATAACTCGTGAATAGTATCTCATGAATAGTAAATCCGACTCAAAAAGGTAAAAATTCCACAATAAAATTTATACCAATATTTCGGTATAATGATATTGAAAGAATAATATTTTTTTAAGCTTATAAACAATTTATTTTAATTGTTTACACTTTACTAAATAATGCATTTAATCATTCTAAAATGCCAAACTCATAAGATTTCATCACCAATAATCAAAATCCTCATCAAAAATCTGCATATACCTCATGTAGGATTCTCAAGCCATAAAATTCTATTTTCTAATTTTCTTACCTCACATAACATATTTAATTCATTTACTCATAACTAGTCCATTTTCATGAAAAATAACAAATCAGTTCCAAAAATATTTCTTTTCTGGGATTTAGTAGAATATAGTCCTATATTGAATATGTATTTTTCTCAGAATTTTTAAAAGTCATTTACTATTTTTCACATGGCCAAAACCACCGAATATTTAAATATTTATCATAAACTGTACTTTTATCCAAAAATTCCAAAATTCACAGGGTATACTGATATCATATAGATGTACTCCCAATAAAAATTTCATCAATTTTGGAGTTAACCATAAGGAGTTATAAGCGATTACTTTTAAAAATAGTATTTTCTCATAAAATCCATAACTCCTAATCTATACATCCAAAAATTGCCATTTTTGGACACAATCTACAAAACTCATCAAAATATCATTTCAAAATTTTCCAGAATTTTTGAAGGTTCAGAAGAATTTCGAAATAATAACCCTTAAAATCCCTTATTATCCCTTACCTCAAAAGAGCAGTACTTCTGATTGGAATAACGCTGAACGAACTTGCACCGTATAACAATACTCAAAGTATACTCAAAATACTCACAAGAATACGCTCGATAATATAGAGAGAGAAAACTTCAGTTTCTGATGTGATTTTCAATTATAACCTAAGCACCCTATTTATAGGAAATTGCTTAGAACACCAAAACAGAAAATTTATTAAAATAATAATATTATATATATTTTTTTCCAAGACTTCATACGTATGCTCTCAACATCAGAACTCAGCCCCTAACACATGTTAAATGAGGGAAACAAAATGTAAAAAATGTTTTTGTTATTTAAATTATTTTAAATTTCCAAAAATTAATTATTTCGGAGCTTCGAAAAACTTCAATAATTTATAATAAATAGCCCTTTTTTCCGAAAATTCGAATCTCGCGAGTTTTTATAGAAAATTCAATTCTCTACAACTTTACAGAAGAAACTTTTTCCAAATTCCAAACAAAAATTGACCGAAATCCACAAATGAGCGATTTTACAGGCTATAATCAAATTTCAGTCAAGAAATGGGGTCCACCGACACATAAAACAGGCTTTAAATATTTTTGGTAACAAAAATACTCCTCCTCCACATATACTCATATATCCCACATTCATCGAAAAAATATCATCATTACTATATTATTAAAATATAATAATATATTTAAATGAATTATTTTATTAGAAAAAGATAAAATATTAATTTTCAACAATTGTCACATTAAAAATTTTCTCCATCTATATCCACATAAAATCAATATTTTCCTCATCATATAAATCAATAATTAATTATTCACAAATAATATTACAGAATCACAGTACTGGCAACCAGGCCGTTCCCAGGAAAGAGGGGGCTTTCCAATAAGAATTTCTCCTTACTGGCGAGCAATTAGGTGACCAAACCTCTCCTTAGACAGAACTTTCTAGACATTGCCAATAATGTTATCCAATAATATTATTCAGATAATATGAATTATTGCTTCGATAATGAAAAATACTGTGTAATGACAAATATTGAAACAACAACAATATAAAATATCAACGCAACAATTATTGAGTCAATAAAATACTGAACAGTAATTACTGTAACCATTATTGAGTAGTGTCTTCTTACGTAAGAATCAATAATTGGTGCAATACCGTGTGCTACTGTGCAACAACGCGTATTACTTTACTTTACCCACCGGGTATTCCAACAGTGTTAACAGTAACGATTACGCCGTTATTTATAAAAACTTTAATTTGTCATTTTTTTATCCGACAATTATTCTGTTACGGGGCCCACAAAAGGCTGCGCCGTCGTACGAATATTCTCTGACAGAAAGAATATTCCACGACCAAACGAATATTCCCCGACAACAATGAGTATTTTATAATCACTTGCTTATTTTGAAAAAAAATTCATATATCACCCTTAACTTTAACCTTTTATCAATTTAACCATTTACTGAATTGTAATTATAAGAAAAATTGAATACTTTTATTTCATAAAATTCGGGGTCTTACACACGGTATTGCACAATATTGTTGAATTATTGATTCGTACGTAAGAAGGCACTACTCAATAATTGTTACAGTAATTACTGTTCATTATTTTATTTAATTGATTCAATAATTGTTGCGTTGATATTTATATTATTATTGTTTCAATAATTGTCACTACACAATATTTTTTATTATTAGATCAATAATTCATATTATTTGAATAATATTATCAGATAACATTATTGGCAATGTCTAGAAAGTTCTGTCTAAGGAGAGATTTGATCACCTAATTGCGCGCCAGTAAGGAGAAATCCTTATTGGAAACCCCCTCTATCCTGGGAACGGCCTGATTGTCAGTACTGTGATTCTGTAATATTATTTTTGAATAATTAATTATTGATTATTATGATAAAGAAAATATTCATTTTATGTGGATATAGATGGAGAAAATTTTTTAATGTGACAATTGTTGAAAATTAATATTTTATCTTTTTCTGATAAAATAATTCATTTAAATATATTATTTTAATAATATATTAACGGTGATATTTTTACAATGAATGTGGGATATATGAGTATATGAGGAGGAAGAGTATTTTTGTGGCATTAAATGTTTAACACATATTTTGTGTGTCGGTGGACACAATTCTTGACCTAAAATTGATTATAGAATGTAAAATCGCCCATTTGTGAATTTTAGATTATTTCTGTTTGGAATTTGAAAAAACCTTCTTCTGCAAAGTTGTAGATAATGGAATTTCCTATGAAAAGTTGCGAGTTTTGAATTTTTCTGATAAAAGGACTATTTATTATGAAGTATTGAAGTTCCGGAGTTCCGAAATAATTGATTTTTGGAAGTTTTAATTATTATTTTTAAGAAAAACGTATTTCAAAGGTTGGTGGGCATCTTTAACATGTGTTGTGGCTGATTTCTTTGGTCAAAATGGTGGGCTAAGAAAAATTATATAAATAAATTAATATTTTATTAATTTAGTCTCCTTTGGCGTTCTAGCATTTTTCTATAAATAGAGGGCTAAGTTAGAATTGAAAATCACACCAGAAACAAAGTTTTCTCTCTTTCCCTCTCTATATTATTGAGCATATTCTTGTGAGTATACTTTGAGTGTTGCTATACGGTGCGAGTTTCTGTCAGTACTATACCGAAATTCAGTCAGAAGTACGGTTATTTTGAGGTAAGGGATGTTGTTTCTTCTTAAATGATATTATCTTCTTCAATATCATTATGCCAAAATATTGTTCTGAACTTTTTATCAATTTGAAACTTTTTCATGTCGGAGTTACTATTCACGAGTTACTATTCACGAGTACTATTCACGAAGCGTGATGATATTTTTGTAAAATTTCTATCTTTTGGTGTCGGAGTTACTATTCACGTGTACGACACTATTCACGTATACGACACTATTCACGAATACGGCACTATTCATCGAAAAATAAAATTTCTTCTTTTTGTCCAAAATATCTATTTTGGTTACTATCTTTGATTGTATCCATGTTTTGATCGTTATTTTTGAGTTCTGCTTCAAAATCAGTTGTTATGAAGTATTATTTGTAACACCCCAGTCCCACATCGAAAGATAGGGGGAAAATTTATCTGCATATAAGGAATTAAGTAACTACCAATAGTACCTTCAAGTCATGACCTTTTGGGAGCCTGTGGTGGGCTAGATGACCCAAGAAGATACTATTGGGCCAGTAGTTTGAGGCCTTATTTGGATGGATTTGATTCGATTCGGACTTGAGATTTGACCCAAGATTTATTCTGAACTCGGGATTTGACCCGGGTTGTTTCATATGGTATCAGAGTCGACTCTCGAAAGCTCGGGTCGGGTCATCCGATCGGGTTGCCGGAGGTGGGGACACGAAGGCTGGTGGTATTATCCCACAATGGAGAGATGAAGGTCCGGAGGTGGGGACACGAAGCCAGCCGGTATTATCCCACAATGGCTAGAGAGGCAAAAATCTTTGGGCCCGTGTGTGATCGGATTCTGACGGGGACGTCAGAAATTTAAGTGGGGGAGTTTGTAACACCTCAGTGGGGGAAAAATTATATGCATATAAGGAATTAAGTAACTACCAATAGTACCTTCAAGTCATGACCTTTTGGGAGCCTGTGGTGGGCTAGATGACCCAAGAAGATACTATTGGGCCAGTGGTTTAAGGCCTTATTTGGATGGATTTGATTCGATTCGGACTTGGGATTTGACCCAAGATTTGTTCCGGACTCGGGATTTGACCCGGGTTGTTTCATATTTTGTAACACCTCAGTGGGGGAAAAATTATCTGCATATAAGGAATTAAGTAACTACCAATAGTACCTTCAAGTCATTACCTTTTGGGAGCCTGTTGTGAAACCCCAGATTTTATGAATAAAGAATTAATTTTCTCGAAATAATTTTTTAATATTATGGTGTGAATTTGAGATAATATTATAGTTGTGGGTAGTATTTATAAATTTTGCAAAGTATGCAAGTTGTTATATTATATTCGATTGGTCAGGGAATATTCTTTGTGTCGGAAAAATATTCGTACGACGGTGCAATTATTGGTGGACCCCACAACAAAATTATTGTCGGATTGAGAAAACGACAAAAAAAAATATTTTATTGAAAATAACGGCGGAAGTTTTACCGTTGATACTGTTGAACTACTGGGTAGTAAAAGTACAGTAATACGCGTTGTTGCATAGTAGCACACGGTATTGATTATTGATATTTATGTGAGAAGTCGCTCAGTTTGATTCAATTATTGTCGATTATTAATATGAATTATTATAGCGATAATGACGTTTTGTTTTAATTATTATAGCGATAATGACATTTTGTTTTATTCGTATTATTAACGTAATAAAACAGAAACATCTTTTTATATAAAACAGAATACTTTATTAAAGTTATTTTATAAATAGAATATATTATATTTTATTATGCATAGTGTCGCATAGTGTTTTGCATAGTGTTGCATAGTGTTTGCATAGTAAAAATCTTTTTATATAAATAGAATATATTATATTTTATTTAAAAGATTTTTCTTTAAATATGGACCGTCAGATTAAAGTAAATCAATCTGGACTGTTCATGGATTAGTTACTATGCATTCCATTTTCCTATAAATAGAAGCTCATTCCTTCATTATTTTCTTACGAATTCATTGAAACTCTAGAGAGAGAAATTATAGAGAGAAGTTATAGAGAGAAAATTATAGAGAGAAAGAAGAAGAGTATTCTGCTACTTCACTACTTCTATATCCAGTTTCTGTTACGGTAAGGGGTGTTATTCTTTCTTATTCATGAAGAGAACTGTTGTTATTCTATTTCTTATTATTCTGTTAGAATAACCTGTATACGCGGTCTACCCTATACTTGGTGACATTATTCTATTATTCTGTTGGAACATCCTGTCTGTGTGTTTTACACCGGACCTGGTTCCGTCTTTATTATTATTCCGTTGGAACATCATGTCTGTGTGTTTTACACCGGACCTGGTTCCGTCTTTATTATTATTCCGTTGGAACATCCTGTCTGTGTGTTTTACACCGGACCTGGTTCCGTCTTTATTATTCTGTCGGAATATCCTGTCTGTGCTATACGCCGGACCTGGTTCCATCATTTATTATTCCGCATTTGTTATTCTGTTGGAACATCCTGTCGGTGTGAATTTCACCTGACCTGGTTCCGTTATTTAGTATTCTGTTGGAATAACCTGCCTGTGCGAAGTTCCGCATGCATGGTGATTTCTGTTGTTATTCCATTCTTTATTATACTCAGTTGGTTAAAGTTTTGACTTCTATACTCCATGAAATTAGTAGAATATCCTTGATATTTGCGCTTCATCCAGTATCTTTTCAGGAAAATATTCTTCTGAGCATTCTTGAATTTTACACCACAAAACAGTATCATGTGGACAATTTGGACGTTATTGGTTCATGGACAAATTAATTCTTGAACTTGTTTTATTAAATTCTTATATCATTGTCATCATCCTCATGTTTATGTTATGTTGAAAGTCATCTGTGGCCTGTAGTGCATAGATGGACTTGGTATGATTATGACCAGGGATTATGCGGTGTAATCATGACCGTAATATTACAAATGATGTGGAAAAAGTCTTCATTGGCCCGTAGTGCATTGATGGACAGTTTTTGGTATGATTATGGCTATGGATTCTCTTCGGTCGTAGTGCAAAGATAATTGTTTTATGGCATGATCAGGACCGTTGATGAAAACACGATTATCTTTGGCCCGTAGTGCATGGATAATTTGTGGTCGTGATACTAAAGAATATCCTTGGCCTGTAGTGCAGGGATGATTTAATGATGTGGATTATTTATTGAGCTGAGTCTCAGCGATAAAAGTGATGAAAAACTTTTTAAATCATAAAAGATAGTAGATTCAATTCTCTACTTGACTCTTTTAATGGATTGCTTGTTCCGCTGCAGTTAAACTTGATGTCTATTATATTTTATCAGTTTAACATTGTTGGAGACTAATGATAATTTATTCTGCATTATCTTAGTCATAATATTTCTTACTGGGCTAGTTGAGCTCACCCTTTCTTTCACTGTTCTCTTCAGGAAATGAGAACATAGCAGGGACTAGTCGGGGAATGGAGTGACGGTCCAGAGGATAGCATTAGTAGTCCTCACTATTCTGTGAAATAGTGTATTAATAATTGTAATGAGGACTCTTTTTGAGTTTGTATATTCTCTAGTAGATAATAATTGTATTCAAACTCACAGTTTATGTTTTGTCATATTGTACACGACAGTTGTATTAGTAACTTGTATTTGAATTCTGTACCATGTATCTGGCGACCCAAGATGGGTGATGTATACCTAATTTTGGGGGCGTCACAGTTGGTATCAGAGCTTAGGGATATGATCTCTGGCTAAGATGTGAGAATAGTACTAGGAGGGGAGAGACGGGGAATTCCTTCGCTAGTATGACCTACCTAAGTTTATGTGCTATTTTATTGGTCGGTCAGAGTATAGGGATATTATGTTACATGTCAATTAATCTTTGTTTTGTGGCAGTGTTTGAAAATGGCATCCGAGAATGTTGAGATTATCAATGGAGCACAGGAGACCGTTGAGTCTCCACAGATCAATAATCAGGATAATGTGTAATTAGAGGACAATACTCCTTATGAAAATAATAACACCGATGAAATGGTGAATGATGGGATGGTCAGAGACTTTATGCAATTCATGCAACAACAGGCTAAGGCAGCTCCTGTCCAAAATGCAGGTAGAAATACTGATAACTCTCGGATGGTCACCGCTAAGCAGTTTAAGGAGCAATTCATGCAACAACGGGAGAAGGCGGCTCCTGTTCGTAATGCAGGAGAAAACAATGGCAACCCACGGTTGGTCACTGCTAAGCAGTTCAAGGAGCTGGGACCACCGGAGTTTTTGGGAAAGCCAGAACCACTTAAGGCGGAGACGTGGTTAAAGCAGATCACCAAGATATTTGATGTCTTGGGATGCTCCGAGGAGCAAAAGGTTCCTTTTACAACCTTTATGTTGCGTGAAGAAGCAGATCATTGGTGGGAATCTGTAAAACGTACCCAGACTGACGCACTCAAGATGTCTTGGGAGAAGTTCCAAGAGCTGTTCAACGACAAGTACTTTCCTGAAAGTATTCGTCACATGAAGGAGGTAGAGTTTATCAAGCTGGAGCAAAACAATATGACCGTGTCGCAGTATGAGGCTAAGTTTGCGGAGTTGTCCAGGTTTGCATCCCATTTGGTCGATAATGAGGAGCGGATGGCGCGAATGTTTCTGCGAGGTTTGAAACCCGATATACGTCAATACCTCATTTCTCACAAAATTTGTTTATATTCAGATATTGTGAATAGGGCTCAGTTAGTGGAGCGCGATAATGAGTCATCGCAACCAAAAGGTAATGACCAGCAACACGATAATAATCATACCGGTGGCAATGGCCATCGGAACAGTGATAACTATCGCGGGGGAAATTATCATGCCAAGAATGGCAACCACTTCGGTGGTAATCATGGCCAAGATAATAGAAATGGACATTTCAAGAAGAGGAGATTCAACAACGATGGAAAGACGTCAGCACCAGCAACCGTTGTTAAGGAAGGAGAAAGACCACCTATCATATGCTTCAAATGCGGAGGGGAGGGACACATCAGTCCAAATTGCGCGATGTCGTCCAAAGCATGTTATAATTGTGGAAGAGAAGGCCACTTAGCCCGATTTTGTCGTTCACCGAAGACAAATTCAACTAGGATGGAGGCACCAAAGGCTGTCCCAGAAAAGCCAAAGTCGGTAGGTTAAGAGAGAGCGTTTTTTTTCTCGTGACGAGGAACCTGAATAAAATTATCACGGGTAAGTTAATCATAAGCTCTTACGAAGTCTATACCGTGTTAGATACCGGTTCTACTCACTCTTTTATTCCACTTAGTTGTGTTCAATGTTTGTACTTAACTCCGGAGAAGTTAAACTTTGATTTATCAATTGAAACTCCATTGGGAGAAACCTTCGTTACC
This sequence comes from Panax japonicus, assembly GCA_020205505.1. Lineage (NCBI taxonomy): Eukaryota > Viridiplantae > Streptophyta > Magnoliopsida > Apiales > Araliaceae > Panax > Panax japonicus. Next base: position 61,833,742 of record CM035102.1, read on the forward strand.
TCCACTGTTTATAAATCTTATTTGATTTAAATCGACACTTTCACGTTACGTGTTGATCTTGTCTCTTTGAAAATACTTGTCTTTGATGCTATTTTAGGAAACGATTGGTTAACTACTCATCATGTTTTTCGTAAGGTTGTTAGCTTTCATATTCTTAACCAACCTATTATGCGAATTTAAGCAACCAAACCACTAAATTCAATCATTGTCATATCAAGCCATAAGCAAAGAGCCCCGATCCTTTTGTTGATGACTTCCTTGTGTGGAATGGACCGAAGTCAGACTTTCTGTAGGCGACGTCGTGAATAACGATAACAAGTTGATAGGTATCATTGTGAGGTGCTATCTAGGTTAAGGGATAGAAGTCACAGTTGGTATCAATGTGACGTACTATCTAAGTCTTGAATGGGAGTAACAGTTTTGAATGATATTTTTATCATTAATAAATTTCTTGACGTATTCCTGAAGACTTCTTAGCTTACCCCAGAGCGTGAAATCGAATTTGGTATTGACACCAGTACAAAACCCATTTCTTAAACCCTCAAATATTTTCTTCACCTAAAACGAACGTATAACGTGCCAAAGATGTTGGCTCGAGCTGTTGAAGATTACGATCGTACCATGCAATATTATCGTGGGAAAGCGAACATGGTAGCTGACGTGTGAGTAGAAGATCGTATGCGTTTACAAGTTTGAATATACGAACTCACGTGAAGATAACGAATATACAAGTAGAATCGACTTTAATCGAAAAAGTTAAAGCCGCTCAAGCTACACACTCGGAGCTGAAGAATGTGAAGAATTAAGAAGGTTCAAGAGGGCGTTATTTTAGAAGTAAGAATTGACGAATAGAGGAAGTCTAAACGCTTGATTTTATTGGCCCATTTGAAATCCTTGATTGAGTAGGAACTGTGACTTATAAACTCGTTTTACCGCCAAATATATTGCGTGTTCATAACGTTTTTTTTCGTATCGATGTTACGTAAATATGTGGACGACCCGAACCACATTATTAATTTAGAACCGGATGAGATAACGGATGATTTAACGTATGAAGAGATACGTGTTACAATCTTGGATAAGAAGAATCGTATTCAACACTCAAAGGTTATATCTCAAGAGTTAGAATTTGAAGCGAAGTCAAGGTATTCTCACCTGTTCGGCATACCAGGTACGTACGTAAATTTCGAGGGCGAAATTCCATAAGGAGGGGAGATTGTGAAACCCCAGATTTTATGAATAAAGAATTAATTTTCTCGAAATAATTTTTTAATATTATGGTGTGAATTTGAGATAATATTATAGTTGTGGGTAGTATTTATAAATTTTGCAAAGTATGCAAGTTGTTATATTATATTCGATTGGTCAGGGAATATTCTTTGTGTCGGAAAAATATTCGTACGACGGTGCAATTATTGGTGGACCCCACAACAAAATTATTGTCGGATTGAGAAAACGACAAAAAAAAATATTTTATTGAAAATAACGGCGGAAGTTTTACCGTTGATACTGTTGAACTACTGGGTAGTAAAAGTACAGTAATACGCGTTGTTGCATAGTAGCACACGGTATTGATTATTGATATTTATGTGAGAAGTCGCTCAGTTTGATTCAATTATTGTCGATTATTAATATGAATTATTATAGCGATAATGACGTTTTGTTTTAATTATTATAGCGATAATGACATTTTATTTTATTCGTATTATTAACGTAATAAAACAGAAACATCTTTTTATATAAAACAGAATACTTTATTAAAGTTATTTTATAAATAGAATATATTATATTTTATTATGCATAGTGTCGCATAGTGTTTTGCATAGTGTTGCATAGTGTTTGCATAGTAAAAATCTTTTTATATAAATAGAATATATTATATTTTATTTAAAAGATTTTTCTTTAAATATGGACCGTCAGATTAAAGTAAATCAATCTGGACTGTTCATGGATTAGTTACTATGCATTCCATTTTCCTATAAATAGAAGCTCATTCCTTCATTATTTTCTTACGAATTCATTGAAACTCTAGAGAGAGAAATTATAGAGAGAAGTTATAGAGAGAAAATTATAGAGAGAAAGAAGAAGAGTATTCTGCTACTTCACTACTTCTATATCCAGTTTCTGTTACGGTAAGGGGTGTTATTCTTTCTTATTCATGAAGAGAACTGTTGTTATTCTATTTCTTATTATTCTGTTAGAATAACCTGTATACGCGGTCTACCCTATACTTGGTGACATTATTCTATTATTCTGTTGGAACATCCTGTCTGTGTGTTTTACACCGGACCTGGTTCCGTCTTTATTATTATTCCGTTGGAACATCATGTCTGTGTGTTTTACACCGGACCTGGTTCCGTCTTTATTATTATTCCGTTGGAACATCCTGTCTGTGTGTTTTACACCGGACCTGGTTCCGTCTTTATTATTCTGTCGGAATATCCTGTCTGTGCTATACGCCGGACCTGGTTCCATCATTTATTATTCCGCATTTGTTATTCTGTTGGAACATCCTGTCGGTGTGAATTTCACCTGACCTGGTTCCGTTATTTAGTATTCTGTTGGAATAACCTGCCTGTGCGAAGTTCCGCATGCATGGTGATTTCTGTTGTTATTCCATTCTTTATTATACTCAGTTGGTTAAAGTTTTGACTTCTATACTCCATGAAATTAGTAGAATATCCTTGATATTTGCGCTTCATCCAGTATCTTTTCAGGAAAATATTCTTCTGAGCATTCTTGAATTTTACACCACAAAACAGTATCATGTGGACAATTTGGACGTTATTGGTTCATGGACAAATTAATTCTTGAACTTGTTTTATTAAATTCTTATATCATTGTCATCATCCTCATGTTTATGTTATGTTGAAAGTCATCTGTGGCCTGTAGTGCATAGATGGACTTGGTATGATTATGACCAGGGATTATGCGGTGTAATCATGACCGTAATATTACAAATGATGTGGAAAAAGTCTTCATTGGCCCGTAGTGCATTGATGGACAGTTTTTGGTATGATTATGGCTATGGATTCTCTTCGGTCGTAGTGCAAAGATAATTGTTTTATGGCATGATCAGGACCGTTGATGAAAACACGATTATCTTTGGCCCGTAGTGCATGGATAATTTGTGGTCGTGATACTAAAGAATATCCTTGGCCTGTAGTGCAGGGATGATTTAATGATGTGGATTATTTATTGAGCTGAGTCTCAGCGATAAAAGTGATGAAAAACTTTTTAAATCATAAAAGATAGTAGATTCAATTCTCTACTTGACTCTTTTAATGGATTGCTTGTTCCGCTGCAGTTAAACTTGATGTCTATTATATTTTATCAGTTTAACATTGTTGGAGACTAATGATAATTTATTCTGCATTATCTTAGTCATAATATTTCTTACTGGGCTAGTTGAGCTCACCCTTTCTTTCACTGTTCTCTTCAGGAAATGAGAACATAGCAGGGACTAGTCGGGGAATGGAGTGACGGTCCAGAGGATAGCATTAGTAGTCCTCACTATTCTGTGAAATAGTGTATTAATAATTGTAATGAGGACTCTTTTTGAGTTTGTATATTCTCTAGTAGATAATAATTGTATTCAAACTCACAGTTTATGTTTTGTCATATTGTACACGACAGTTGTATTAGTAACTTGTATTTGAATTCTGTACCATGTATCTGGCGACCCAAGATGGGTGATGTATACCTAATTTTGGGGGCGTCACACCTGTGGTGGGCTAAATGACCCAAGAAGATACTATTGGGCCAATGGTTTAAGGCCTTATTTGGATGGATTTGATTCGATTCGGACTTGGGATTTGACCCAAGATTTGTTCCGGACTCGGGATTTGACCCGGGTTGTTTCATATGGTATCAGAGCCGACTCTCGAAAGCTCGGGTCGGGTTATCCGATCGGGTTGCCGGAGGTGGGGACACGAAGGCTGGTGGTATTATCCCACAATGGAGAGATGAAGGTCCGGAGGTGGGGACACGAAGCCAGCCGGTATTATCCCACAATGGCTAGAGAGGCAAAGATCTTTGGGCCGTGTGTGTGATCGGTTCTGACGGGGACGTCAGAAATTTAAGTGGGGGAGTTTGTAACACCCCAGTCCCACATCGAAAGATAGGTGGAAAATTTGTCTGCATATAAGGAATTAAGTAACTACCAATAGTACATTCAAGTCATGACCTTTTGGGAGCCTGTGGTGGGCTAGATGACCCAAGAAGATACTATTGGGTCAGTGGTTTGAGGCCTTATTTGGATGGATTTGATTCGATTCGGACTTGGAATTTGACCCAAGATTTATTCCGGACTCGGGATTTGACCCGGGTTGTTTCATTATTGATCTTGGATAAACTGTTGTACGAATCCCTAATATTTGTCCTTCTATCTCACTGGATTCGTTTTTAAAAATGTTTTTCATCATCCTCAGTCCTTAATGGTGATACTTGATGAATATCTTTGGCCTGTAGTGCAAAGATGAATGATTAAACTGATAAATCTCTTTGGCCCGTAGTGCAAAGATGAACAGGTGTTGAGATGAACATGACCAACTGGTGATACAAATGAATATCTTTGGCCTGTAGTGCAAAGATGATTAAAGATGTATATTGATTGTTGTTACAGAGATGAAATATTGACGATGGACTTTTAAATCTTAGAAGACAGTAGAATTCATTCTCAACGTGACTCTTCTAATGGATTGATGTTTCCGCTGTATTTGTTGATCCAAAACTTGTTGTCTATTATATTTTATCAGATTTTCCCCTGTTGAAGATTGACGATAATTTGTTGTATATTATCTTAGTCATAATATTCTTTACTGGGCTAGTTGAGCTCACCCTTTCTTTTTTGTTCCATTTTTTTTCTCAGGAGGTGAGAACATAGCTTGATCGAGTCGGGGTATGGAATGATGGTTCTAGGAAAGATGTTTTAGCAGTCCTCATTATTTCTATAAAATAGTGTTTGAATAATTCTAATGAGGACTTATTTGCGTGTGAATATTGTCTAGAAGACAATATTTGTATTTAAACTCACAGTTTATGTGTTATCGTATTTTGTACGACAAATATATTAATAAAGTTATAGTTATTTCTGTACCATGTATTTGACTACTCAAAATGGGTGTTGTATACCTGTTTTGGGGGCGTCACATTCGTCATCTCAATTATTGATTTAATAACATATAAAATATCGATAATAATTGAATCAAACTGAGTGACTTCTTACATAAGCATTAATAATCAATACCGTGTACTACTATGCAACCACGCGTATTACTGTACTTTTACTACCGAGTAGTTCAACAGTTTCAACGGTAAAACTTTCGTCGTTATTTTCATAAAAATATTTTTGTCGTTTTCTCAATCCGACAATAATTCTGTTGTGGGGTCCACCAATGATTGTGCCGTCGTACAAATATTCCCTGACCAATCGAATATTATATAACAACTTGCGTACTTTGCAAAATTTATAAATATTACCCACAACTATAACATTATATCAAATTTATTCCATAATATTCAAAAATGATATTTATAAAAAATTTATTTTTATTCATAAAAGTTGGGGTCTTACAATAAGTATAATTAGTTATGTGCTGAAAATATTTTGATTAAAAAGTTAGAAAGTCACTTACTCACTTACGTTGGAAATGATTAATTACATATTATTATGGATAAATTTGTCATTTCATTCATTTTCTTAATATGCGTGAAAAGTTCACCATTACTTTTATTGTGAGACTGAGAGAGTATTAAATGATAATATTAAATAAATTTCTTAATCCATGTACATGAAGTTAAAATAACTATTATTATGGGATTGAGGTAGTAATATTTTAGTATATTATCGAGATTTGATATTAAGATAATAAAAAGTATGATTGTATATTATTTTATTTTAGACAAATAAACCTTTATCATTAAATTAAAATAAAAAATGGCAACATAAATGATTAAAAATACATATATCTTATTAAAAACGATTGTCATATCCCATACGTCATGTTATTTTTTTTGATAAGCTCACTTTATATTTTTAAAAAAAAAATGAAAAATGATACTAGACCCAAAGAAGAAAGAATTAGATGGTTAGTTACGACGCCGTTTAAAAGTGCCCATATTCTCCCTCCCGTGTTGTTTTGAGAGCTTCAGGCTACTGCTGTCTCTCTGCATATACAGATGAATTGGGGAGCCAGGGGATTTTTTTCTCTCCTAAAATTCAACCCACCAGCACCACCGCCGCACCACCACCATATCCAATGCCGAACCATAGTAAAAGTACGGCTCAAATGGGTCAAAAACAAATCCCTAGACCACATAATCGATACCCAAACAGACCTCAAAGCCGCTTCTCTGCTCAAAGACGCCATTCACCGCTCTTCCACTGGTTACTTGACCTCAAAATCCATCTCCGATTGGCAAAAACTCCTCGGCCTGTCCGTCCCAACTCTCCGATTCATTCGCCGGTACCCTACTCTTTTCCAGGAATTCCCTCATCCCAAATACCCCTCTTTGCCCTGCTTTCGTCTCACTAAAATTGCCCTCAATTTGCACGATCAGGAACAGTCAGTTTTTCATACCCATGAGGCTGATTTGGTGGAAAGGCTTTGTAAAGTCCTTATGATGACCAAAAGCAAAATGGTACCTTTCCAATCACTTTACCCTTTGAGATGGGATCTTGGTTTGCCTGTTGATTTTGATAGAAACTTGATTGGTAGGTACCCGGATTGTTTTCGAGTTGTTAAGGGATTGAATGGGTTGTCTTGTTTGAAACTTGTGCAGTGGAATGATGAATTTGCTGTTTCTGAGTTGCAGAAGGGGAAGGAGAATGGGGATTTGGGTGGTACTGGTGGTGGTGAAAGCGAGTTTAGGAAGTTTAGGAGAGGGCAATCGGCATTGGCATTTTCGATGAGTTTTCCGAGGGGTTATGGAGGGCAAAAGAAAGTGAAAGCGTGGATGGAGGATTTTCAGAAGTTGCCATACATTTCGCCTTATGAGGATTCTAAGGGGATTGATCCGAATAGCGATCTTATGGAGAAAAGGGTTGTTGGGCTGTTACATGAATTTTTGAGCTTGACTGTTTACAAGAAGACTAAGAGGAATTACTTGAGAAGCTTGAGGGAGGAATTGAATCTTCCCCACAAGTTTACAAGACTATTTACTAGGTATCCCGGGATATTTTACTTATCTTTGAAGTGTAAGACAACGACGGTAACATTGAGGGAAGGGTATCGACGTGGGAAACTAGTGGCCCCTAGTCCACTTGCTCAGTTAAGGGAGAAGTTTTATCATGTAATGAGAACTGGTTTGATTTATCGGAATAAAGGCGTGGACATGTTACCTCATCTTGATAGTTTGGTTAACAATGATGGTGAGGATGGCAAAGAGCAGGATGAATCTGAGGAAGAAGATGATGATGATGAAATGAGTGAAGAATGCTATGTGGATGGAAGTTCGGAGTTCGAAGGTGGGTCTTCAGATGGAGATTAGGAGATATTAGCTCTTGAGGTAAGGATATATATTCACACAATAATCTTATGAATTATTCTCTGATCTTGATATGAACCTGAGTATTCAAAATTGTTCTGTGATCTAGATATGAATCTCAGTGTTCTTGATTGAACCACTGAAATGTAATGTTCTTTTGGGTACAGTGATGTCCGTAAGCTATAATTCAGAGGGAAACAGACTATCATATTCAGTAAAAAAAAATGCGTGTTAGATAATCAAATACATATTACAATAGTCCATGTATGGAACAAGGATTTATTTGTCAAATAAATGCATTTATGCTTTCAAAGCAAATTTGTGTTGGAGGCTGAATTCATCCTTTATTAATTACAAAAAAGCACATTAGATTCAAGATTTTGTTACTTGAAAGAGACTGAAAATCATTGCAAACTATAAAAGTGCACAAATGTCATGGTCATATAGACTTTATACATGATAAAGACATATAGAAGTTCTCTTACTCCTTGTAACTCTTCCACTTTATAATCGAAGTTCTTATTTTATCTAAAAAAATTAAAAGAAAGAGATAGAAGTTATGTAGAACAGGATATAAGACTCAATTTGATAGGAGGAATTTGGTGGCAGAAGGGAGTGTGGGTCCACATACTTGAATGAATCTTAATACAAGAACTGATCCTAGAACAATCTGCTATGAAAATGGGATAAACCAGTGGAAAACTGAGAAATAGATTCAACTCGTTATTACTTCCAAAAGCTTGTATGGAAGCCGTTTTAATTGCCTTTAGAACTTTCAAGAACTGAACTATTAAATACTCACCATGAAACTTAATTTTGACTGACAAGTGCTGACTATGACTACATTTAGTGGCTAACTTGAAATACTAAGAGACTCTTAATCATTAGGAACCTATGTTACTTGACTTCTGGCGCAACGGTTTATAATGGTTAGTTTAACCTACTAACACCAAGGTAGATAAAGCCTTGCACACAAGGAAGATAAAGAATTCTCCAAGAGAAAATACAATATAATTGATCATAATTGTCAAAAAGATGTATCTCATAAAACCCTAAGGTAACATATTTAGGTAACATATTTATAACGCTAAACTACTTTCCTATGATTAATTGGAAAAGGAAAGTAATTAAATCTTAAAGTAAATAAAATTATCAAAACTAAACCTCAAAACATAAACTAGCTAAATATAAATTAAACTACTAAATTTTTCTAAATAATAAATAAAAATACATCAAATAAACTAAAATTCTATAAATAATATAATATATAAAAATCCTAATTTTCATTGTAATTTTTCACTGCATCAGACTCCCCTTCTTAAAAAAAATTCGTCCTCGAATTTTAAAGCAAACAAGTATCAAGCACCAAGAACGAATCTCCAATCTTCACATAATCAAATTTGCATGGCTTTTCTTCTCAAAGAATAACCCTGAAAATAAGTGAGAAAAATACCAATGTCTTCCAATTAGCCTGTATGACAATTTTTTTTTCAAGGATAACAAAATCAATAATTTTAGTGTCCTCGAACACTTGAATAGAAGCAACTTTTGAACCAATGATGTTTGATCTTTTGGGAACCCAGATCTTGTTTACAGTAGAAGATGCACGTCATCTAGCTTTGAAGGCAGAGAGAATGGAAAAGTAAAAAAAATCTCACAACAATCGAAAGTTACCCAATAATCGACCTTTTGGTGGACAGACTCGGGGTACATGTGGTATGGTTGGAAATAGAGGCCTCGCCAATAACAGTGGAGGTGTGCAGTCTTCTTATGAAACAGGTAATTCCAGCAATCAAAATGAGAACTTTGGGGCAAAGCAGGTTAATGACCGTTCAAAGAGCCCTTATGTGAAGCCTTTTAATGGTAAATGTAATCGTTGTGGCGAAGTTGGACACCGTTCTGACCACTGCACCAAACCTAGGGCTACAAGGGACAATCGTGAGAATTGAGGAAGAGTAGGTTATGCTAATCATGATTATGATCAGGAACCCCTTTATGACGAGCAACAATTTGATTCAGATGATTCAGATTTGGTGGATGCCGAGGTTGCTTTGGGAAGGGGAACGTCTTAGCTGTGTGATTAGGAAGTTGTTGACCCCTAAGCAGTCAGAATTGTCGCAGCGCAACCAGATTTTCCAGTCTCAGTGTTCCATTAACTGAGGTTTGGAATTTGATTATTGACAGTGGTAGTTGTGAGAACATTATATCTAAAGCATTGGTAGAGCGTCCCAAATTTCCTACTGTCCCTCGCCCAAATCCGTATCAGATTGGCTGGATAAAGAAGGGTCCATCTATTAAGATTACTGAAGTCTGCCATGTTCCAATTTCGATTGAAAAACATTACTGCGAGAGTGTGACTTGTGATATTGTGGATATGGACGCTTGCCATGTGCTTCTTGGTCGGCCTTGGCAACATGATGTGGATGCAACTCATAAAGGTCGTCAAAATATTTGTGTTTTGGTGGAACAACAAAAAGATTGCAATTTTACCAGTTGCTTCTACACCTCCACCTAATGGTCGAATTTGGCTACACATCGTGAGTTTTTGTCTGACGTAAAGGAGTCAAAAGTGGTGTACGGTGTTATCGTGAAGGATGAGGTGAACAACAATACCAAACCAGTTCCGCAGAAATTGTAGCATTTGTTGTCCGAATTTGCAGAATTGATGCCTGATGAATTGGCTGATGAATTGCCTCCTATGCGAGATATTTAGCATCTGATTGATCTTATACCACGAGCTAGTCTTCCTAACCTTCCGCATTACAGATTGAGTCCGACGGAGAATGATATCTTGCGGGAGCAGATTGAGGATTTATTGCGAAGAGGTCATATTCAGTAAAGCATTAGTCTTGTGCTGTTCCGGCCTTATTGACCCCCAAAAAAGATGTATCTAATAAAACCAGGTAACATATTTATAAAACTAAACTACTTTCCTACAATTATTTGGATAAAGAAAGTAATTAAATCCTAAACTAAATAAAATTATCAAAACTAAAGCTCAAAACATAAACGGGCTAAATATAAATTAAACTACTGAATTTTTCTAAATAATAAATAAAAATACATCAAATAAACTAAAACTCCATAAATAAAAAAATATATGGAAATCCTAATTTTCATTGTAATTTTCCATTGCATCAACTGCATATACTAAAAGGGCCTTTAAGCATTCTAGAGACTCCTGAAATCTAATACAATAAAGACTATAACAATAGCAACAAATTAAACTATTGGTAAAACTTTTAAATTTCTAAAATTCTGCAGTAGCTCTCTCTTCTTTAATCTTCTTCAGTCTTAAGCTTTTTAGCTTTTAGATTTATTTTTACTTTTTTTCCCTGGCTCCATAAACAGTGGTTTATTTAACCTATTAAGAAAGAGAATGTTTAGGAGTGTGGTGGACTATGAAATATCTTATTAATCCACCAAGGAATGCGATTAAGCTGTCCTCCATGGAACTGGATTCATCTGTACCCTTTGATCAACAATGTAGATCCTATTCACAAGTAATGCATTGCTGACATATTATGCCCATTTATGGCATCATCAATCAGGTGGGCAGCTTCATTTTGCGCGCACAATATTTTTGCACCACTCTATAGTATGTGAAGGTTAATGGTATTAGACACCATGCTGTATTTTTATGCTTTAATCTTTGTAATTCTTGGTGCTGCGAATATGTTAATACCGTTTACAATTGTTTTCTCAAGAGTGTCATCTGTAGCTTGGTATCTGAAGGAACACGAGTTCAACTGGCTTTTAATTTTAACTTTAAGTTAGCATCAATAATTACGCGGAGGGGATTTATACTTGATTCTGTTTCATTCATAGGCTGTAATTGTCATGTGGTTCCTATTATTCTTTGTTGCTTAGTCAAGGGATAGCATCTTAGAATGACTGCTTGGATATGAATTATTATATGACTTGAGATTTTGTAATGTTTCGTGAATGGTAGTGATCTATCTGTATGGCTTAGTTGCTTTCTGCTTTATATTGGAAATGTCATAAAAAAGGGATAATACATTATAAACCTGAAGGGGTGGGTGTGTGCTCTTGAGGAATAACCTCAAGGTCGCTGGTTACAATCACTTGGCCCCAAAATCGGGGCGAAGTTTAACTGTTCCAAAAGTGATTAATGCATTGCATGCAAATTATGTTTCCTCACCTATATTAAGTGGTCACAGGTATCAGTCAAATGGATTTATTCTAAAATCCTATCCTTGAATTTTGTAGGTTTGTTATTACAAATGACAACTTTCTAAGCTCTCTTCCTATATCCTGTTTTAAATCTATTTATTTTTTTTGTTATGGGTGTACATGTGTTGTCTCTTCTCAGTTTCTTTCCACTTGGCCAGTTCGTGCCCGGAGTTTTATGATATAATTTGCTGAGCTTCATGATAATGATTTGACAACTATCGTGTTAATTTTCAGTTTATTTGTTCAGTTTTCAGATGAGGGTTTCTTAGCCTCTAATTTGTTTCAAAAACCAACTTTGTTACATTTTGGAATCATAATTTTTTTCTAATTCTGTTCGGTTCTTTTTGTAAGTAGATGGATTTGTGTGTTCTCTACCCGAGTGTATTTACCTATGGAGGTAGTTATGCCTACTAAAGTAACTGCTTCACACGCTAAAAAGAATCTTACTATGGTCTCACCCCAAAAATTGAGGGGGCATTGTGTTATAGAGTACACGGTTGCATTTTGATTACAGGAATCAGAGCTCGGTAGAACAGAAAAACAGTGCAGATAATTAAAGCCTTCCTCCGTTCGTGTTAGAGGTGTTCATGGTCCCTCTTCAAGGCACAATTTTACTGAGGTCAATCCCACTATTATTCAGATTGATGATGGTCGGCAATGCTTAGATTACTGATTCCAATTATTCTCCCGCTGCCTCTCAGGTATGGAGCCTTTGTATCCCTCACAAAATTTTCTCTCTTCCGCCCTTTTCCTCCCCACCCCTGCACGCGCTGCCCACATATTGTTTATGTTCTGGATTACTTATTAACTCAAATGTTGCAATGATATAGATGGAACCTCTTATCATCTTTCTATGAGTTGCCACTTCTCAAGAACAGTGTAGTTTGCTAGTTGTTTGAACACTTTCATTTCTATTACTCAGTGGTTCTTGTTTGGTATATATATATATATATATATATATATATATATATATATATATATATATATATATATATCAAAATGTTTTCACAGGCATAGGAACAGCCATCAGTGATTTGCAATTGTTTGGTTATTATGGCTTCATCTGAGTGATGGTATCTTCAAAAAAATAAAATAAAAAAATATTCTTCCGGATTCTCTTGATATTGTCTTATTGATGGCTGTAATAACGCATATAGTAAAAAGGAAGAGTTTTGACGTCCATCATCTCATTTGTCATCTCTTGTTAGTTAAAGCTAGCAACTCCCTTTCTGCTGGAAGATTACTCAATTTAGGAAGGAATCAAGGTACTCCAGCTCATTTTGGGACTTTCTGCATTATCCAAAATAGCAGTAGCTGGAAAAATGATTGTATTGAAGCAGCCATAGCTGGAAAAATGATTGTCCCGAAGCAGTGGGAAGCTTTTCGCTATTCTCAGGGCTACTCTTATCCTTTTAGCCTGGAACTCCTTGTTGATATATAGCTATCCGGCATTCTGCCTACACACTAAAGGGCATTCGTGTTGCTCTCGTATGCTTTTTATTTTCTTATATATAATGAATCGGAGCTCTGTTGTTTGCCTTTCGAATTTGACAACAGGAACTTCTTCATTTCTTTTTTGTTTGTGTTAAAATTGCTAGAAACTCTGAGCAAGCCTATAATATTTGGCAGAGAGCTACTGTACAAATCTACTACAACTTATGAAATGTAACCTTTTTATTAAAACCCAGCCAGTTGCCTCCGTGGTTTAATGGATAACTTGAGATTAGCCGTCAATCCAGATGTCTTTAGTCAGCAAAAAAAATAATAAAAAAAAAATCTAACTTTTCTTATTAGTATAATTTTCTTTTTGTTCTTCTTATGGAGTACTTCTATATGAATATCATTTCTATTCCGACAATATCAATGAAAAAACAAAAGAAAAATTATTCCGAATTCAATGTCATACAAGTTTATTGAGGTGAACAAGGGGGAGGATACTGTGGCCCAATGTACGTTGCACGAACATTAGAACATGAAGAAGTTGTTCGTCCTCCCCCATTTAAGCTTAGGTTGATGTTGTTAAGCTGAATACCTTCACATGGGGCACTTCTGCTGCATCGGAGATTTACCGCAACGGCCGAATTCGATGTTCCTCTAACCCTAATGAACTTGACATTGCTCACTTGAACACGCGAGTTGCCCTGCGCGCAGAGGCATTAAAATTGATGCCAATTCAATTCGTTTAAGCTTTGAAAACAACAAATATGCTAGTCTAAATACCTTATTTCTATAAATAAAATCTTATGGTCATCGGATTTAACATTTTTTGTCTGTCGGAATAAGTCACGTGACTCCAAATAAAAGGACAATTTAGTCTTTTAGAGGTATATATCTTTTTTATATATAGAATAATTAAAAGGAGTGTGTATATAAATGAGAAGACTTACAGAACAATTATGTGGGCCGCCACAATAATGTTGATCAATGATTATTGGATTATTAGCATTATTCATCGTAATGTCTTGAAAAATAACATCAGAAACTGTTGTAGCTGGAGAAGGCGTCCATGTTTTGATCCTCACACCGTTTTGTGTTGATGTCATTTTGCAACTTCTTACATGTATTCGTTTTACACCTTGTATAAATTATAGGGTTCTTAACACTAATATACAACAATTAGAAAATATTTACAAAAATAATACATACACAAAATAATTACAAAAATAACGCAATTCATATTAATAAGGAAACCTAAAATTAAGGAGAAATATCTGCTATAACTAATCATTCAAATTCAAATATCTGGGATCTAACCACAAAAATAAATTCAAATTTAAATATTCAAATTCAAATTTCATAAGAAAGATTGCACAAATTTTGTACTTTACAGGAGGTGGCGGAAATAATTTTCAGAGGAGGTGGAAGCTTTGGAGGGGGTAGTAATGGTGGCTTCGGAGGCGGCGGTGATGGCTATGGAGGAGGTAACAATGGCGGTGGTGGCGGTGGCGGTGGCGGCGGAGATGGCGGCGGTGGCTCAAGTGGTGGTTACAGCTAGAGACGGTGGAGGTGGAGGTGGAGGCTGGGACGGTAGTGGCGGGAGCAACCATTTTCTGGTAGTAAAAGAAAATTCTCAAGATACTGCAGAGGAGAAGATCATTAGTAATGTCATGGTAACCAAACTTTTATAACAAGGTAACCAAACTTTTATAATAAGGTAACCAAACTTTTATACCAAGATAACCAAACTTTTATACTAAGGTAATCAAACTTTTATAGTGAGGTAACCAAACATTTATACCAAGGTTACCTTGGTATGAAGGTTTGGTTACCTTGGTGTGAAAGTTTGGTTACCAACTACACTATGAAAAAACTGATGGTGTGGAGGTGGATTGGTTACCTTGGTATAACAGTTTGGTTACCTTGATAAAAAAGTTTGGTTACCTTAGTATAAAAGTTTGGTTACCTTAGTATAAAAGTTTGGTTACCTTGGTATAAAAGTTTGGTTACCAAACTTACCAAACTTTTATACTGAGGTAACTAAACTTTTATACTAAGGTAAACACCAATCAACAAAAAAAATGATCATAAATTCATAATCAAACGCACATTTTGCATAAAATTAAGATCATAAACCAAACTTTCAGAGGAGGTGGAAGCTTTAGAGGAGGTGACAGCTTCGGAGAGGGTGGTAATAGTGGCTTCGGAGGTGGCGGTGATGGCTATGGAGGAGGTAACAATGGCGGTGGTGGTGGCGGCGGTGGCGGCGGAGATGGCAATGGTGGCTCAAGTGGTGGTTACAGAGACGGCAGAATAGAAGAAAATGAGAGAGAAAATGACAAAATGACGTCTTCATCTTCTCTCTTCACTGGCGTCTTCATCTTCTCTCTTCACTCTTCAACTTTTATATTTAAATATGAAAATGGAAGAATAGAATTGTAGTAGCGTACAGAAAATAGAAGTAGGAGAAGATGAGAGAGAAAATAGCATCTACCAAAACTAATCCCCTAAATTAAGGAATCTTAATTATACTAATATTACCATGTCAGCCATTACATATTAATCCCTTAATTTAAGGACCTTTAATTATGTTAAGATTGAAAATAAAAACAAAAAAGTGTAATACTTTTGTAATTATTTTATGTGTATGATTTTTGTAATTATTTCTAAAAATGTACTACTATATGTAATTTATCCTAAATTATAAGGAGAGAATTATATTGACTGGCCTTCAATTACTGAAAGATAAATATTGCCTCTGTAATAACTATTTTTGTTTATTTTTTAAAAATATATATGTTCTCGAGTCGTCTCTAGTGTTTTTGTAATTCGATTCATGATAATTATTCCATATTCTTATTCAAAAAATAAAATAAAAAATATTACCTAATGTGGGCACCACACAATTTAATAACCACGACATACTTGATAAATTAGGGACGTTTTTTTCGTTGTCCTCAAATTATAGTTGTTTTTCACGTTAATATGCTACCTATGTTTTTTCGTTTTCAAATTACATGTTTGTTTAATGTTAATCCTCAAAATATAATAGCTTTTTCACGCTTAGTTCCCATGCAAATTGTATTCCCTCCGTTCCTTAATATAAGTCGTTTTAGAGTTGTGCACAAGTATTAAGGAAATGATTGTAAAGTATTAAATATACTATCAATTGTCTATATTACCCTTGTATTGAAAAAAGAGTGTTATTTATAGGGCAAAACATAGTGAGAAAACCAAAGTTATATTTATTACTTGGGGTAATATTAGAAACTAAACAATTAATGCTTACTTAAAATTCCCAAACGACTTATATTTAAGAATAAAAATATTTTTCTAAAACGACTTATATTAAGGAACGGAGGGAGTATCTCTTTTTCACATTTAAGTCCTCAATCCATAGTTATTTTCATATTTAGTCAATGTCAATTGCTCTATTTTTTTACGGTTGGATCGAGATTGTAGGAATACTAAAATTTGAGACTGCAAACGTGAATTTTTTTTAATTAAACATGAAAACGACTATATTTTGAGACTAACCAACAGGTTATCCCAACAAATTACATATACCTAATATAAACGTATCAAATCTTTTAATATTATATATATACGGTTCGGATCAAGTGCATACCCCTTATCTTACTCACCCGTGCTTACCTCTCTTTAGGCGACGGTTTCGGTCATACAACCGTCGTCTATACTTTTAGTGACGGACAACATATAGCGTCGCTAAAAGCATAAACGACGGTTGTATGATCGAAATCTTGCCTAAAGGAGAGTAAGCACGGGTGAGTAAAATAAGGGGTATGCACTTGATCCTTGCTATATATATATATACGGTCCGGATCAAGTGCATACCCCTTATCCTACTCACCCGTGCTTACCCCTCTTTAGGCGACGGTTTCGGTCATACAACCGTCGTCTATACTTTTAGCGACAGACAACATATAGCGTCGCTAAAAGTATAAACGACGGTTGTATGATCGAAACCGTCGCCTAAAGGGGGGTAAGCTTGGGTGAGTAAGATAAGGGGTATGCCCTAGATCCTTGCTCTATATATATATATATATATATATATATATATAGGGTCAGGATCAGGTAAGGACTCTCTTACTTTGTTAAAATACGGACTTTTTTTTGTTTGTTTTTTTGTTTTTTTTTAAAATAACTAAAAAAAAGTTTAATATTTTATGGAACTAATTTTTTTTTATAATACAGTGTTTTGGATGTGATTTGGATACGTATAACAAAATAGGTTTGTACAGTCTGTGCAGACTGTACCACTATTTTTTGGTATAGGTATTCAAATCACGCCCAAAACATTATATTATGGAAAAATATCAGTTCCATAAAATATTAAATATTTATTTAGTTGTTTTAAAAAGAAATAAAAAAAAAGGTCCGCATTTTAACAAAATAAGGGAGCCCTCACCTGATTGGTTCTGTATATATATATATATAGAACAAGGATCCAGTCCGGTCTCCCGGACTGGTCCTAAAATACGGACCCCGTATTTTTTTTTTTTGCTTTTTTTTTGAAACAACTAAAAAATAAATAAATAAATTTATGGAACTGAAATTTTTCCATAATACAGTGTTTTGGGTGTGTTTTTAATACCTATACCAACCAATGTATGTACAGTCTGCCCAGACTGTACAGAAATATTTTGGTATAGGCATCCAAATCACGACCAAAACACTGTATTGTGAAAAAATTTCAGTTCCATATTTTTTTTAGTTGTTTCAAAAAAAAAGCAAAAATAAAAAAAAAGGTCCGGATTTTGTTAAAATCCAGGAGTCCGGACCTGATCCGGACTATATATATATATATATATATATATATATATATATATATATATATATATATATATAGAGTCCGGACCAGGTCCGGACTCCCGTATTTTAATAAAATTCGGATTTTTTTTTTGTTTTTTTTAAAACAACTAAAAAAAATATAAAAAAAATTATGTAACTTGAATTTTTACATAATACAGTGTTTTGGGTGTGATTTGGATACGTATAACAAAATATGTATGTACAGTCTGTGCAGACTGTATATATATTTTTTGGTATAGGTATCCAAATCACGCCCAAAATATTATATTATGAAAAAATTTCAGTTCCATAAAATATTAATTTTTTTTAGTTGTTTTTAAAAAAAGCAAAAAAAAGAAAAAAAAAGGTCCGTCTTTTAGTAAAATCCGGGATCCCTGATAGGATCCTGGTTGTATATATATATATATATATATATATATATATATATATATATATGTGTATATATATATATACAACCAGGATCCTATCAGGGATCCCGGATTCTCTCTCTCTATATATAGAGAGAATCAGTACCGGCCCTGGGCTAAAGCCCAAGGTGCCCGGGCTTTAGGCCCAAATATTTTTAGGGCCCCTTTTTTCAATTTTTTAGTGTTTTGAACGATGCTTTGAAAATATTGAAAAAGTCTGCTATTATATTTGGTATTCTTTCGTATTTATATTCTTTTGTTTAGAGAAAATTTATAGTGTTTTTTATACCTATCTTAATAGCAATTCACAAAGGGCCCAAATTTTTTTTTCCGTTTTAGGCCCTGAAAAACTTAGGGCCGGCCCTGGAGAGAATATATATAGTAACAGACCTTTATCTGATGGATCCTTCCCAATGCTGCCTATGCTAATCCCATGGCCTGGACCGCAGTTAACTCCGGTAATGTTGATGTTTGTACTTCCTTCTCCGATGGATATGCAATCATCTCCGGTGCCTATGTTTGAATTAATAATCTTGATTTTATTTGTGTTTTGCGTATGAATTCCGTCAGTGTTTGGGCTGTCAGCTGGTGCTCTTATGGTAACATGTTGGATACTTATTTTCCCACCATTGACAATGCCAATATGGAAGCCTTTGCTGTTGAGTGATGTGATGCCTTGAATTAATGCATTGTTAACCGTAATCAAAATTATCGACTGTAAATTAAATACGAAAGAATAATGTTAAGTAACTAGACCAAAAATTAAAGGTCCAACTTTTCTAGACAATATATATATAGAGCAAGGATCAAGTGCATATTTTTTATTTTATTCATCCGTGCTCACCTTCCTTTAACGACGGACCCGGCTACGATTTCGGTCATACAACCGTCGTCTATACTTTTAGCGACGGACAATATATAGCGTCGCTAAAAGTATAGACGACTGTTGTATGATCAAACCGTCACCGGGTCCGTCGCTAAAGGAGGGTGAGCACGGGTGAGTAAGATAAGGGGTATGCACTTTATCCGGACCGTGTGTGTATATATATATATATATATATATATATATATATATATATATATATATATATATATAGTTCAGATCTTAAGTTCACCTCTTATTCAACTCACCCGAGCTCACCCCCTTTAGCGACGGACCTGACGACGGTTCGGTCATACAACAGTCGTCTATACTTTTAGCGACGCTATATGTTGTCCGTCGCTAAAAGTATAGACAACGGTTGTATGACCTAATCGTCAGGTCCGACGCTAAAAGGGGGTGAGCTCAGGTGAGTTGGATAAGGGGTGAGTTTAAGATCCGAACCGTGTATATATATATAGCAAGGATCAAGTGCATACCCCTTATCTTACTCACCCGTGCTTACCCCCCTTTAGGCGACGGTTTCGGTCATACAACCGTCGTCTATACTTTTAGCGACGGACAACATATAACGTCGTTAAAAGTATAGACGACGATTGTATGACCGAAACCGTCGCCTAAAGGGGGGTGAGCACGGGTAAGTAAGATAAGAGATATGCACTTGATCCGGACCGTATATATATATATATATATATATATATATATATATATATATATATATATATATATATGTTCATTGCATATAATTCAACTTACCAAAGGAAGAGGCTTGCAGGATGGGTTATTCTTGCAGTTGTTGTATGGCCAAGCGGATGCACCTTGGCCATCAAATGTACCATTTCCTCGAATTGTCAATCCATTAATGTTGTCAAACAAAATCCAAGCATTTGTACCAGGAAGATTACCATTAGGAGCCTTTACAACACCATAAACCTTGAAAGTGATTCGACCCTTGCATGGGCCTCTAAACTCAATGGGATTCACCAGAAATGTTCCTGCAGATATCAAAATTTTGCCACCTGATTGGCATGCTGCTCTCCATGCATTCAAAAAGGCCTGTAATTAAGAGCAACAATTAAACAAACACATTTTTGTTTAAACATTTCGTACGTTGTGAAACTCCAAAAAAAGAAAATTAAAGAAGGAATATCATTTTTCAGGGATCTTGATTCAAGGCATTTCATTCAGATGGCTTTGTAGTATTATAATACAGTTGTAACTCTGGGTTATATAAAATGCTACTTGTTTTTATAGACAACTCAAATGAATGTTGAGATATAAAATTTCACATGGGATAACCAAGACATGAAGACTAAATAGACTAAATATATAACTTGATAGGTTACTCCGTTTATTGTCAATTGATTTTGAGTTAGATGCTTTAATATCTTATCAGAGTAGACATCATTCATGTGCAGACCCAACGACCCACATGGTTCACGTCATCCAATTGAAATTGTCCACATATATATAACTCAACCAACGATCTACATACTCCACGTCATCCAATTAAAATTGTCCACGTGTTGAGATATATATATATATATATATATATATATATATATATATATATATATATATATAAAGACCTACACGGGACAACTAAGACCTAAAGACTCAATATAAAATTTGAGAGGCTACTCCACTCATTGCCAATTCAATAATGAACTATCCATTTTGGAGTGCGTGAAATCCAAACCCATTTCTTGTTTTAATTTATAAAGAAAATGGAACTGTTCATTAATTTTTTTAAAATCGAAATTAAAGTACTCAAGAAATAATTTATAATGAGATTAAAGTGAGCGGAGTCATGAACTACCTTGCTGTTGTCCGTTCTTCCATCTGGAACAGCACCAAATCGTCTCACATCAAAAGTGTGGCTGCTTAAACAACAAACTTCATTACACCAAAACAGCACAAACACTGAGAGAAAGACCATTGGAAAGGTTAAGCCTGAACCCATATATATATATTTACTCTTCCTAATATCTCTCCCAACTATTTTTTTTACTTGATTTATGAGAGTGAAGAGCCAAATTTTAACCCTTTATTCATGCATGGCCAGCTGAGTTGTATTTATAATGGCTCAGATAGTACGAATTTTTTTATTGTTGATTTAATTTTTAAATGTAGGAGATAAAAAATATTCATACCGGAAGTTTTAATATTGTGAAATAGACTTACAATACTATTATCTTGGTATATACCATTAAAAACTAAATTGCCATAATAATTTGAGTAACATGAATTATTTCGACAAGAAATGATATAATTCTGGTGGCTAGAATTTTTTTTATAAAAATACAAGGATATTAAGGGTCAATATCCTAAATCTGACCCTTCAAGTTCTAAAATGAAAAAAATATAAAGGTTTAAAGTTTATTTAAGCCGAATTTATTTTTGTTTTCTAAACATAGATTTTGATTTAGGTTATTGAGATAAGAATTAATCTGATCATTTAAGCGATTTTGATTAGGTCAATTAATATAATCACATATTTATGGATGAAATGAAGTTCTTACTCTTTAAGCAAGAACAAAATAGGTTAACTTTTTTAACTTGTGAAATTGCAAAAGTAACGATTTTCATTATTTATGGAATCTTCTAGTTTCGTGGAGGAAGTTGTTATTGGGTTAACATTTGTGGGTGTTTTTGTTATAGACAAAAAAAGGATTGAGACTTTGATGATTGATTAAGCAATGGATGATTGGAAAGAGATGAATTGGAGGTGGACTTTAATGGAATTTTCTTTTAATCATTTTGATTTTGTATTTGCAATGCAAATGCAATAGTTCACCTTATTGAAATTAATGTATATAATGTACGTGAATTATGTTTTTGAAATTAATTTTTATATTATAAATTTTTACACCAATTAAAAATGAACTTTTAAAAAAATAGAGTAATATTAAAATTAAATTAACACATTAAATTTATATATAAAAAAGTGGTGCATTCATATATATACTTCATCTCCAAAATAAGAACAAATTTTTCAAACAAAATTTGAGCTTTGGATCACACTTGAGTACTTAGCCGATCAAGCACATCTTGTATGAGTTTTGGACCACACTTCATTTGACGAGGAAGTTGACCTTCTCTTTCCAAAATGACTTTCGTAATATGAGGAATTTTATATCTATTAGAACTTGTGATTTCATAACCTCTATCATACATATATAATTGTAACGTCAGATATATATGATTCAGTTTTATAGTCGAAAATGTGTGAAATGCTTTCTCAGCGACGTTGACAAACTCATCTATGATTTTTAGAGATTCTCTGCGCTGCAATGACTGAATGACAGTACTAAAAAAACCAAGGTCTAAGACATTTAAATTTGGAGAGTTTGCAGGTTGACACATTAAACGAATGTCAAAGTCATCTTCTATTGCAGCTTGACAAACTTTTGTATCATTGGGATTGACATGTGTTCTCGCATTATCTTGTTGAATAAAAATTAGATTTTTGAATCTCTACTTGACCATTTATTTCAAATAGACGGTAGCCCATTTTCTATCAAAAATGATCATGATATGTTTTTTCCAACTAAGTTGATCTCTTAATTTTGTTGTCAATGTTCCAGCGATTCGATTCGCACTACTTCTCTTTGTTGCCTCTTTAGCCGAAATGAAATATACTATTTTTTCTTGAAAAAAATTTCATTTCCTTGTGCATCGAACTTCGGATGAGCTATAGCAAAACACAACTTTTCTAATAAAATTTTTGTCGTTGCTTGTACGCAAATGATCTTCTTCATCTGAAAGAAGATAATAAGGTTGTGTTTGATAAACCTGGGAATTAAGATCTGAATGATTATGATGTCTTAATAAATTAGATCATCTGCATGGTTATGAGGTCTGAATCTAAAAAATTGTTTGATAACTAAAAAGTAAGTTGTCTTTTAATGACACTATTTTAGCATTTTAAAGGGTAAAATTTTATTTAATAATTTTAAAATTCAATTTAATAAAAATGAGTGCATAATATTGTTGAATATATTTATATAAAAGAAAATTATTAAAAAATTTTTATTAAGAGGTAACTCTTAATTATTAAGATTTCATTTTCTGTCTTACTGATTAAGAGGTATTCAGAAGTAACAAAAAAATATAGCATCATGCCTCTTAGCGAATAAGAGACAATCTATTAAGAGGCAATCAGATGTAAACAAACAGCACCTAAGTCTCTGAAATTGCAAAATAAAAATAGGTTAAGTTTCTTAACTTGTGAAATTACAAAAGTAACGATTTTTGTGAATTAGATATAACTGAAATTTTAAAAGAGTAACTATGATGACAACCAAATTTTACAAAAAATGGCTTACAAAATAATGTGGTAAAGTGTAATTAGTTGATGATTCATTCATCATAGGTGGACCACAATTAAGTATGGAGTACTAAATAAGTATTACTGCGATATCTGAATTAGATAGAGAGAGCAGAGAAAATAATTGCTCTCTTGAGATTACGTCACAAATATTCTTTCCCTTTTGCCCTCATATTACAATTTCGTCCTTAATTTTTTTTAAATCCCAAAATTTAATAAAACTCATATTATATTTTTACGATAATTATACATGTAACGCGTGTTACTGAAACTAGTTAAAATAATGCTAACTTTAATTAACAACTAGTTACTTTAATTAGTTAAAAGGTAATTAGATTTTAAATAGTAAACTAGTTACTTCTACACATCTTCAAAAATTAGGTAAATAATTAACAACTTTTAATCCTATTTTATACTGTAATTGGATTTATTTAATTTTGATATACCAAAGTTTTACTTTCTTAAATTGTGTTAACCATCTTTATGAAATGAGATAATACTGTAATAAGTAATAATTTTTAAGTCAACAGTGTATAGTAGGTTGCATATATATCAAGCATTTATAACTAGTGAATTAATAAAAATTATATACCAGGTATTTAATTTTTTGCTAGTTTTGCTTAATTTAAAATTTTAAAGTAAGAACTAATTTGGCTGGTGGTTAACAATATAAAATCTTATTTATGTTGGAGATAAAACTGTTACTATTTTTGTTTGATAAACTAAATTTTTGATACATTCTTAACTTGTGTTAAAAGTAACCATCTTTGTGAAATGAGGTAATTAATGCTATAAGTATTAATTTTGAAGGCAAACAATATATAATACAGTTGGATATCAACTATCAAGTTCTCTCTCTGTCCTATGATAAAAGTTTTTATTATTATTTTGGATAATTCAATATTAAATATTCATTTTTTTTAATAACCAAATTTTTACATATTTTTTTCTATTATACTCGTAGCATTAAATATCTCATACTTTTCTTATTCTAATTCTCTCTATATTTAATTGGTATAATTAGTTATGTGTTAAAATTATTTTGAATTGAAAAGCTAGAAAGTCACTTCTCTCACCTACATTGAAAATAATTAATGACACATTATTATGGACGATTTTGTTATTTCATTCCTCTTCTTAATATGCGTGAAAAATCCACCAGGACTTTTATCCTGGGACGGCGTTCCAGGATAAAAGTCCTGATGGACTTTTCACTCATATTAAGAAGATGAATAAAATGACAAAATTGTCTATAATAATGTCATTAAATATAGAGAGAGAATTAGAATAAAAAAAGTATGAGATATTTAATGCTACGGGTATAATAGGAAAATATGTGTAAAAATTTGGTTATTAAAGGAAAATAGACATTTAACATGGGACTATCCAAAATAGTAATAAGGACTTTTATCATGAGACGAAGGAAGTAATATAAATAGTGAATTAGTACAAATTACAATCAGGATATTTATATCTGGAGATTTTTCTTAATTAGTGCCCACAAGGCCACATTAATTAGTTTCCAACCTTTATATTTCTATTTCAGAAGGCAAAAAAAATGCTAGCTTTGACGACAAGAATTATCTAATCTATCCCTGAAATTAAATGGCTCAGATTATTTTTCTCTTTATTCCTTTTTTATTTGTCTTTTAAGATAGAGAAATTTGTTCCATTTTATTCAATGTTAATAAGAGTGTAAATGAACCGAGTCGAGCTAAGTATTGAATTGCTCAGAGTTGGTTCACAAAATTTATCGAGTATAAAATAAGGTTTGATTGAGGCTCGTTTAGCTACCGAGTCGAGCACGATCTCGAATCGAGTCTGAACAGTTTAAATTTTTTGAACGAATATAATCCAAGTATCAATAGAAAAATATAATTTGAGAAGGTTTCGAATAATTTATTGAACTTTAAAATTTGTTCGTATTTAAATAATTTATATTTCGAATCGAGCTCGAATCGAACTTTTAGTCGAGCGAGTACAGATCGAGGCAGAACTGTTTGCTCATTTTATAATATTAACTGTTAATAATGTCAAAGCATATTTAACACGCTTTTACATTTGTTTCATTTCTATTTTAAAATTTTAACAACACTTATTACTCAACTAGATAGCATATTTATTACTCTGACGTACATTATCAATGAACTTTTTATTTATCGGTTCTAGTATTCAAGAAATGATTAATGACTTAATTTGTTATATTTTTCCTACATAAATACTAATTTGTTTTCACTACAAGAAAATAGGTTATTTTCAACGGAATTTTCCGTCGGGAGTAAGGATATTCCGTCGAGGGTATTCTTACTTCCGACGGAATAGTCGGTCAGGAAATTCGGTCGGAGATAAGAACGTCGAATTAAGTCCGTCGAGATTTCAGTCTGAAATGCCTACGTCCGACGGACTTCTTCTCTACTGAAATTTCCGTCGGGCCTTAGATAAACTCGAACCGAATCTTTTCGTCGACTATAATCAGTCGGTTTTACTCTGCCATGTGGCGCAATCTACTGCCATGCATTCAGGATTAATTCTGATGGAATTAAGTTGGTATTACCTTATTCCGTCGAGAATAAGGATTTTTTTTGAATGCTTGCTCTGTTTTGGCAACATCCAAGGTTTTAACCCACATTTTTGTACCTATAAACATGTTTATATTCCCAACCAACAACACATACAACATAATAATAACCTTCCAACAACATATATACATACAGTAATAACTGGCTTTTGTTCACATACAAGTCCAATATGAATTATCAGTCCAACAATAATAAAAATACATTAATTTTCCATAAATATACAAAAATGACATGTAATTACAAGGTTTAAACTACAATATATCAACCATCAACTAAACTACAAAAATTAAAGCTTTCAATTAAGCTAAACTAAATTAAAGATGAATAAAATATGTACTAATCATCTACAAAACTAAGTAATGCTAGTAGTACTACCCCCTGGTGTGCGGAGGATCATCGGGCGGACGTCGACGCTGCTGCTCTAGCATATGAAAATCGTCAACGTCGTGAACAGAGTGAGCAGCCTCCTCGGCATCGCCAACATTTCATTATATTCATCCAACACAATATTATTGCTATATGTAAACATTACCGCTATATAAACACAATATGCATAAGTTAAACAATCACAAGATTACCTCGCCATGATCATCCTGCTGATGTGCTTCTCTCGTCATTGCATAAGCTAACTCCTCAGGACTCTGAGACTGCAAAATGCCCTCTAAGTGCAAGATGAAGATTACTATCTTAATAGTCAGTCGTAGTCGATAAAATTTTTCCCCAATACTCCTTGATCAGAAGTGTAAGCTAGTTTTGGCCCACCTCTACATGAAATCAGGAAACATACTCGGTTTTAAAGCCCTAGGCCTTTCAGATGTTACTCATATTTTTATAAAATAAACTGCCCTAGAGTGAAGGGTTGCCAACTGATATATATTTTACTCATAGTCTTATTTGCCTCAAGGTCTGCATGTACTAACTGTGCAGTGGAGATTGTACCCAATGTATTATTGATCAGATGACTTATCAACAAATAACTTGAAATTCAAGTAGGCACACTTAGAAGAGGGGAGGTTGAATAAGTGTGGGAACAAATGATGTCAAACTTTTACAACTTAAAACACTTTCTTTTAATGAATGCAGGGTGCTAGATTGAATGTTTATGCTTACTAGATTATCAATACAGGATGCTGGATTGAATATCTATGCTTGCAGATGATCAGTGTAGAATGCATGATGCTGAATAAAATATTTATGCTTACCAGATTATTAGTGTATGAATACAGGATGCTGGATTGAATATTTGTGCTTGCATGCAGGATGCTGAATTGAATAGTTATGCTTGCTGGATTAACAGTGTATGTATGCAGGATGTTGGATTGAATATTTGTGCTTGCAGAATTATTAGTGTATGAAAATTAACCACTTAACACTTTTTATATTTAATCTTTTAATATCAATTCAAGTCTTGAATCGTTTAAACTTAATTTAGAAGTTTAGGACTCAATCAAGAAGAAGAACACTATATGTTAAAGTATTAAGATTATGAATTACAACTCAAATTGAAGTATGCAATAAATAATTAAAGTAAAACAATCAAGCACATGAACACAAGGAATTTTTACGCTGTTCAGCCCATATCCTTTATTCTAGTGGCCTAATCCACGTCCAATACCAACTAGCATTAGAGACTCTCTTTATTAATTAATTTTGTTTACAATTAAACCCCTTTTACAAAACAAGTTTCACAACCTTTGAGTACTCATACTCTCCGAGCACCTTTACTCCTGAGCACCTTTGCTTCTCGTGCACCTCTGCACCCTTAAGCACCTATGCTTCCTTGAACTTGCTTGTAAAACCCCTAATCTAACCCGAATTAGAAACCTTAGACTAACAACTTAGTCTACCACATGTTTAGAGAATTGATCAAAGATATGACAGCAAAATAAACTATGATCAAAGCAATAATTATATCAACAATTCAAGTCTCAACTAATATGCAATGATCAATATGAAAGATAAAGATGACCGATTTAAGCGCAAGGAAGAAAACTAAAATTAACAGTGATCTTGAAGTTTAGTAACTTTTTAGAAAACACTTCACAATTGAAAACTTTGCAGCCCTTATAATTGTATGTGAAGAGAAGATGGTTTCAGAATATTTTTCTATGAATTCTCATTTGTTGTGTGTATTCTGTTATTTCTTCTTATTTTTCCCAAGGCCATGGCTAATCTTTATATAGTGAAATAGAGTGATATAGCCGTTTGAAGAAAAATCAATTATAGATAAAGTTTTGTCCAATCAAAAAAACTAATTGATTTTATACCCATTGGACTATTAAGCCACAAACTGATTTGCTAATTTTGCTATAATATATGATGAAGTCCACAAGCAATCAGGAAAGATATAAGGCAATAATCTAATTAGCCAATCATATTATTATTCAATTACTTATTCCTTTTACCCAATTGTATGGACAACTAGCACACTAAGGAATCAATTGAATTTCAAATCATGTGTTCACACTGTTTTCATTTAATAAGGATAATTTAACCAATCTTGGTAAGTAAGGAAATGCTAGACCCAATTTAAAGGTAAATGCACTTTGGCATACACTAAGTTCTAAACAAGCATGTTACTAAGGTTAAGTCCAAATTGATTTCCACCAAACAGGTAATGAGAATCATGATGCTCGAAATATGGAAGAATCAATATATCAAATAATACAATAATAAAAGGCTTTGGTTTTATAGAGAATAAACTAGCAAATCCGATCACTATAATTGATATGGAATCAATTTAACAACTTCAATTATGAATTCAGTTAAATCAATTTAGAAACTTTAATTATGGAATCAATTTAAGCATCTTTAAATATGAAATAAAAATATCAATTAGATTTACATTTACTAAATGTATGACAATTAAGATTTCACATTTAAAAATACTTCCATATTAATTTTATATGCCCAATTAATTTGTTCCATAATAAATTAATCACTTTCATAATTATTTTCATTTAATGCATATTTTTCCATATTAATTTTGAAAGCCTAATTAATTTATATACCACTTTCATGATTATGAACAACCTAATAATAGATAATCCATATCCTAATATTTATGAAAACAATCTTGGTTAGAGATATGAAAGATAATGATCTTTTTAAAACTCATTTACTAACCAACTCCATCAACTGTGGGAAGTATCAATATTTAAAAAATATTTTCATATTTATTTTGAAATCCCAATTTATTTAGATTCATGTTAATTGATTCTAAAGATATGAAATTTGATTTGCTTAATCAATTTATAAAAAACTTAATTAGTTAATAAATTATGGAAAACTCAAATAATGAATAACTCAATCCCAAGATATATGGTAACAAATTATTTTTAGGAATCTTTCCAAAATCTGTTTTCAAAATAGTTCCTTTAATTATGGGAAGGTTTTAAGAATCAACTTTTCAAAATTAGAAACCATTACCAAATATTTAATCCTCATTAATTTTGAAGGCTCAATTAATTATTTCCATTATTAATTAATTTCTTCCATGATTATTTCCATGCAATGCAATATCTTAGAGCCTTGATTGAGAAATAATTAAAGTTAGGATTTTACATTGATTTCCTAATGACTCGATCAAATATTAATTAAATTTTCATGTCTTCAATCCTTTAAGTAAATCAAGGCTTCAAGAATTTTTTTAATATCCTGTAAATGCTTGAGTAAACATTTTAGCACAATAGCAAAGTCATCATCAAAACCTAAGGTTGTAATATGACCAATTCAACATAACTTTTGAATTTCATGCAAAATCAAACTTATTTAGAAATATGATAAACAAAAGGAGAGTTGCAGGAAATTCAACAATTCCTAATAAGTGGTTCATTATATTGTACTTCTTCTTGAATTTCTGAACAAAGAGAACCACTTTTGTTTAGGAATTCAATAAGAAGTACAATATGCATGGGGAACCACTTATTGGGAACTGTTGAATTTGTTAATTACTTATCTGATCAATGATACTTTGGGTACAATCTTTACTGCACATTTAGTACATGCAGACCTTGATGCAAATAAAGCTATGAGTAAAAAATGTCTTCAGTTGGCAATCCTTTACTCTATGGTAGTTGATTTTGCAAAAACATGAGTAACATCTGAAAAGCCTAGGGATTTAAAATCGAGAATGTTTTTTTGATATCATGTAGAGGGCAACAACTAACTTTTACACTTCTCAAGGAGTATTGGGGGAAAACTTTATCGTGTTAGTCTTTAATATTTAGTGCATGAGAAGTCGCAATAGATTTGTTCAAAGAATATAATATCATCAAGATGTTTATATAAAATACTGAAAGATATATATGTTAATATACTCAAATGACGTTGATTTAATTAAAAAAAGAATAACAATAAATAAAAGAGAGTTACAGTTACAGCTAATTGTGTCCCATACTCGAATTTAATAATTGAATTACTGCAGACATTCCTCAATGTTCCATCATAACAGATGACAACATCTCGAAGGAGGGCCATTGTTGCAAAGTGCAGAAACAACATAAGTTGATATCCATATGGTATTATGCAACTTTTCACCCAACTCATTGCGAAGAAAGTATTAGCTGCCTTGGCTTTCTTCACAATTCGTCCCCACAACTGTTTTTTGGGCCATTTATAAGTTCTCTTTATCCACTTAATCTTCCTAAGTAAATGTATTATAACTTTTATCCTTTTAAAACATAAAACTATAAATTATAATGAACTATATACGAATGAGCAAAGTTGAGCAACTAATTAACCGATCAGTTCTAGAATTTATGATTAGAATTCTTGAAAGTTATAGAGGTCTTGAGCGGGTAACTAATACCACAACGAGGGCAAAGAATAGAAGGTGGAGAATACTTTAAGTCGTCGCGTCACATAAATAGTTGACTTGTACCCATAAAATGTGGCGACGGGTTAGAGTATTTTTCACCTTACTTTCTTTGCACTCGCTGGGTGTGACGCCCCCAAATTCGAGTCCCTTGAACCTCGAGCTTGGTGCGTAATGGTACTTTCCTTTATCTTAATATATATCACTTTTATTCATAAATTAATGAACATAACCTGTCTTTTATACCAATTAATACATTATTTCTTTCTGTTCCAGAATCTGTAACCTTTACAATCGGTTATTGTTGGAAAATATAGCAATTAACAAGATGAATAATACAGTAAATTAGAACAACTTAGCTGGAAGACCGAGGTGTAGCGTAGCTACTGTCCTAAAAAGTGATTTCGCCCCCACTGATAATAATCACAGTACAAATGGGCTGCCGGCGGTCACTCTCCAGAATTCAATGGCGAAGTCTCCGATCGTGTGTACCCACGGAAGGAGGCTTTGGACTTGTTTATGTGAATTGTCCCAATTAAAAGAGTATAAGAGATGACTATATCGATAAGAACAGAATACACAGAAATAATATGAAGAAGAAAACTATCTTTTTTTTCCATTAACGTAAACAGGTATTTATTGAAGAAGAAGGAAGGTTGAAGGTTGCAACATGGTGAACATTGGGAACAAATGTTACGAGAACGTAATTTAATGCTGGAAAAAAAATGTTTTGATTTAATGCTGGAAAAAAACGTTTTAATTTAATGCTGGGAAAAAATGGCTAGGAGGATATGCTTTAGTAGTATAAAAAGAAAATTAGGGATTTAAGCAATACAATGGGCTACCTGGTAGCACCCGCGAAGGCATAATCAACCGGATCAACACCTCCCCTGCGCGGGCGTATCGTGCACACACACGCACTAAGGTTTTTCGACCGAAAGTCCAAGAACTAAGCTTGGCCTAACCAACAACCTTATACATCCTCATGTGCGCGAGCCCATCCCTATTTTCTCAACCATGTTACTACACCTAAGCCAACATGTACTAATATACACAAAGAAAGTTTTCAAAATAGATGATATGGGACTATGAAAAATTTAGAAATTTTTGGAGCATAACTAACAATCCCCCACATGATCCAAAATTATCAAAGAGAGAGAAAATTAAAAGGAAGTAAGAAGGGTAATGGATTTTAGGTACATAATGTCGATACCTTGTGGGTTTGAATCGACACTTAGTGGAACAAGCTCATGACTGTAGATTATAGGTGAACTACATTCTTGAACCCATTATCTATGATACAAATAATTAAACTTGCACACATATCTAAAAATACTGAATCCACACAAGTCCGCGGTTGGGCGCGTTCTAGGCCATGCGCCATATCCCATATTTTCATAAAGGCTCTAGAGAGTTTGCCAAAGACTCTCATAGGAAGCGGCCTACACTTCCACCTTTGTATAGGTGAACCCATCAAGTGTATATTGACATACACCACCCTTTAGGGCTATGAGTTTCATTAAGAATCTGAATGATTTATCCTATCACAATTTGTCAGTAAGCTCCACATGCACACAAGAAGGGATATAAATAATTGTAGTGCTATAATTAAGTAATTACGTGACTTGTTGTTACCCATTGAACCCAATTCATGGGATCTCCAATCACATGGGTTGGGTTTCCATCACGTATTACTTACTCAAAATATTGGCAATAGTCCCATCCCTCCTATATGCTTATTGGACACTCTTTTTAATCAATTCCTTTGTAAGCGGATCCACTAGGTTCTTTTCAGACCTTACAAATTCCATGAAAATAACCCCGTTACTGATCAGTCCTCGTACAATATTGAGCCTCAAGCGAATATGTCTCTGTTTTCCATTATAAACATGGTTCATTGCCCTGCTAATAGCTACTTGAGAATCACAATGTAAAGAAATAGAAGGAATTGGTTTAGACCACAATGGTATATCAGCCAATGAATTCCTTATCCACTTTTCTTCTGTACCTGCCAATTCTAAAGCAATAAATTCAGATTCCATAGTAGATCTAGCAGTACAAGTTTGTTTAGCAGATTTCCAAGAAACAGCTCCTCCACTTAAAGTAAACACATAACCACCAGTGAGAGTTTGTTTCATCATTATCAAATATTCAATTAACATCACAATATCCTTCTAAAACACTAGGATGACCAGTAAAATATACACCTACATTAACTGTTCCTTTTAAATACCTCATTAGTCGCGACAATGCATTAATTCCAATGATCTTGTGAAGGATTATGTGTATATTTGCTAAGTCTACTAATTGCATATTCAATATTAGGTCGAGTACAGTTCATTAAATACATTACACTACCAATGATTCTAGCATATTCAATTTGTGCAATACCATTCCCTTTATTTTTCTTTAAATGCACACTAGAGTCATAAGGGGTTCCTAGTGACTCTTCATTAAAGAAATTAATTTTCTTAAGAATTCCACATAATGAGACTAAGATAAAAAACAAACCTTTTGCATTTTTATTAATTTTTATGTCAAGAATCATGTTCGTTTTTCATGTCAAATTTAGAGAATAAAAATGTTTTAATAGTTTTCACAACTTTCTCATCAGTACCAAATATCAACAAATCATCCATATATAAATAAATAATCACATCACAATTTTCATTCTTTGTATCTCATGCATATATCACATTTCTCATGCTTCACATCTCATGTATAATTCGCATTTTATACATGCTTCATCTTTCTCATATTGTACATTTATATATGCTTGACATCTGATACATGCTCCATAATACTAATACTTCGCATTTCTCAAATTATATAGTTCACATAAAACAATTAACTTAAATCATCAACAGACTATTAACAGTTATTATCACATTGTTGCACAGAGTGCACATTAAAACAATTCACAAGAATTTCACATAATACTGAACATTAGCACATAACAAAAAGTACTGAAAAAATTGCTTTAAAATTATCAATAGACCGGTTAGCTTTTAACTTCTTTTTTAAACACCCAATAGATTTACATCTTTTAGGCAAAATAACTAGCTCTCATGTATGGTTACTCATAATGGATGACATCTTTTCAAAAGATTGCATCAAATGATTTCATTGCTGCTTCATAAGTTTTAGGATCATCTTCAGTTATCAAAAGTCTATATGCAACACTGTTTGAAACATATCCAATAAAAATACAAACTATTGTTTTATGTCCAATTTTATTCCTTTTTAAATTCTGGTATAGCTACTTTAGCTACACCCCCACATTTTAAGATACCCCAGGTTAGGTGCATGTTCGTTCCATAATTGACATGATAAAGAGTCTATCCTTTTATGTGGAACTCTATTAAAAATTGATTATTCCGAAAGGCAAGCTTCTCCCCACATATATATAAGAAGATAAGGTAAAACTAATTAACATGACATTCATCATATCTTTAAGTGTTCTATTTTTCCTTTCTAACTAATTTTCAACCTCAGTTTTATTTAATAAACATTTCTTCCACTTCATCTTTTAAAAACAATGAGATAGATTTAAGTATATCTAGAATTATCATTATTGTTCACCATCTTTGCCACATGAACCAAATTAACATAAAATAATAGAACATAAAAAACAGAAGAAAGACTTCGTCAGGCTTAGGAAACACAATCCATATAAATGCTCAATTATTTACCATTAATCTTTCAGCTCATAAGATGTGAATTTAGGTAATAATTCAATTAAATTACTAAAACCTAAATCACCGCACTAGAAACAAGGGTACATGTGTTATTACAACATGGTAATTTAATTCCAAGCACCAACAATTAATATTTCAAAAATTATTAACAAAGGAATTAAATGACAGACAATATTACTCAATTAATATTCCAAGTATGCTATAAACACATTAAAATACTTCCATAAAATTTACAATAGTATCTTATCATCACCAAAGGTTACTGTAATTTTCTGAAATTTTTCTGAAGATCATGCAAATTATCACAATTAATTAACTATTGCATAATTAAATTAGATATTAACTAAAATTATTCACAAGCATGAATTCTGCCAGAATCTGTTTTTTGTTTTTATTTATTTTAATTTTTATAGCTATTCTATTTCTGCCTGAATCAGTATCATAATTACTTTGAACTAAGTTAAATAGATGTAAAGCAACATACCACTCATAATCTGCTACTTTTAGCCATAGAAAGATAATAATGATCCATCCAGTAAAAATTGTAAAATAGGTTGGACATTTCAGATTTATACTCATTACCAGAGCACATTTTAATTGCTTATACCTTTTTTTTCTTTCTTTCTTTTTTTTTTCCTGGAACCAAACCTGAAGTCTATAACAGAAGAGACTTCAAAAGAGGGGGCAAATGGGTGGGGAAGAATTAGTCCATTTTAATGTTTCCCAAGGGTCAACTCAAATTGCTGACTTGCTCTTCCAGCAGCATGAAGTGTATTTTATCTCTCTTTAACTTATTAAAAAAAAATTTCTCTCATTTATACTTTGATGAATTCTGCAAATATTTCATTTAAGACTTCAACATGTAAAGTAGAAATAAAAAGTATGGGAAACAAGTTGATCTAACGTATAAATCGCAATCTGTGCCATTTTGTGCTCGTATTTATCTTGTTTCCAAAAATGCAAGCTAGATCATTGGAAATTTTTTAGTAGTTACAAATTCCCTAGGTGCTATTAAAGTTCAAATTGTCAATCCAGCTCTCACTTAACATAGTGATTATGTATACACGACAAGGTTAATTAAGCAATGGCAATGTTATTATTATATTCTAGTTTAGAAATGAAACATAGAAAAGCAGGCTTTCATGCCTGTTTGATATACATTTAGTGTCCATCCTTCTTTTATACCTACCAGATTCAACTACTTGAACTATATAGAACTATAGATTACATATACAAAACCCATATACAAGCAAAGCAAAATAAGAAAGTATAAAATGAGTTCTTTAAGATCATATCATAGACATTAGCAAGTAATCGTTTTTAATAAGCTCCTTCGAGGAGAATTGACTACACATCTGACCATAAATATTGAATGATAGCCAAAACCCAAAAGAAACACTATGATTTATTAACTACACTCGAGGAGAAACAGGAACATACATACAACTAAATAAATAACGAGTTGCATAATGTCAAAGCTCTACTTACCACTAAACCCTCATTTCATTTTCATTATTTCTAACTAAAACAACATGTATTCTTGTTAAAAGATAAGATCACTTTTTAGATTGTTGGAAAATATAGCAATTAACAAGGAGGATATGCTTTAGTAGTATAAAAAGAAAATTAGGGATTTAAGCAAAATAATGGGCTACCCTGGTGCACCCGCGAGGCATAATCCACCGGATCGGCACCCCCCCTGCGCACACACGCACTAAGATTTTTCGACCGAAAGTCCAAGAACTAAGCTTGGCCTAACCAACAACCTTAGCCATCCTCATGTGCGCGAGTCCATCCCTATTTTCTCAACCATGTTACTAATCACCAACCAGGATAATGTGATGTCAGACGAAGAAGAAATTAGAGATATCCATGTGGTAAGAGAAGAATTAATAGTTGTGTTAAGTCATGATATTTCTCTTATTGGGCTGAATGGATTGGGCCTACTTATTCTGATTAGTCCATTAAGTCTTCATTAAGGGTTGATGACATAACCGGGCCTAGTCATCATATCATTTCTGTTTAGCCCTGTAAGATCGGGTCGGCTCGTTGAGTTAACCCATTGGACCATTTAATATCTATTATTTTGACTTGTAATGATGAAAAAGCATGACAGTTGACTAAGTCACCTGCCATGCATTAATGTGGATGAGATTATTGCCGGCCGGCGATATAAACAGTGGCAAAAAGTAGTGAGTAGACTACAAGCAAACGGCAGGATCCATCAGATCACGGGGGCTGCGTCAGAGGTAGTGGGTGGCACAGTAAACCAAGCAAGAGAGTATAATCTATCAACCAAGTCTTTATAATGAGGTGCGTGAACATTCATACACACACAACAAAACTATTATCTCTCTTAGACATTAGACATTTATTCCTCCATTGTTAACCTTGTGAACACGCACGCGTACTTACTCTCACGCCTGAGCTATCCCCCGGCGCTCCAGCCGTCAAGCTTGTGGTGCTTGTCGTGTTTACTGTGCAGGATCAGGGCGTCTTACGTGATTGGGACGTTGGAGAAGATCTTGGCGTTAACATTGGCGCTAGAAGGAGGGGTGAGTTCTAGTGTCCTAAGTATTTTTCAATCACAAACTGTGTTTATTCTGCATTGGTATTCATGGTGAAGAGTAGAACACCTACGCCCGAAGGGCAGCCTATGGCTGCCAGTGAATCGGCACCACGAGTGTCTGTCAAAGATCGTTTGGGATCGGACAATAAGTGTTCATGCCAGCACAGCGTCCAAACGGTCACATGAAGATTTTCGGCCAAGGGCTGCGGGCCACGTTAAGCGAAAGCTAGTTTTTACGGCAGAAAAAGGGTCTTACCATGGTCGAAAACGAGTAGAAGGCACCTCGCCTAGAACTCGATATCGAGATGACCAAGACGAAAAAGCCTCACGACTGGATAAGATGGCAGATGAAGGAGACAGGGCCATGGAGGCACTTGTGAAGCAGCGGCAGGATATAGCTGAACAGATGGCTCGAATGACGGAGTTGAGAGATGAAGAACTCAGTTATGTTCAATCCAAAGAGCGAGGGCGTAGGAGTGGGAAGGAACCCGCCCATTCAGAACGTGAATCGCGGGGTCAGCCTCGAGAAAGAAGAAGAAGATCCCGAAGCCCTACTCCTCAAAGATCGAAGAGGGCACACCACCCTATCGATTCTAAGGAGCATGGTCGAAATGAACAAAGAGGCCGGTCCAGAGATCGCACTCCTGAGACCGCAAAGAAGGCACTTGTTGTTGCACATTCTCGCCATGGCTCCCGAGTTCAAAGATGAAGTTTATCTGGAGATCATTCTTCCGAGAGTCTACTGAGGGTACACCACCCTGTAGAAGCTCGCCATCAAAAAAGTCTTTCTAAAGTTGAAGATTCTATTATAAGAAACCGGTCCACTCAGAAGAAGAAGGAGTCGCCAGAAGAGGAAACATCATCTCAACCAGAGGGAGTGGAGTATCTGGTTAAGGAATTAAAGGAACTTCAGAAGCAGCTTGCCGAAGTACAAAAAAAGAAAGATACTTCGGGAAAGAAGGCATCCCCTTTTTCCGCGGAGATTCTAAAAGAGAAAGCTGACCCCACCAAAAAGCTGTCCCACATTGAAATTTATGATGGGTCAGGAGATCCCTACTGACCACAGTCAGGCGTTCGACCGACTGATGGATTATTACGACTTTAGCGATGCTGCTAAGTGTCATACTTTTGTCACTACACTCAGAAAGGACGCCCGACAGTGGATGGGAACTCTGCCCTTGGATTCAATTTCGTCCTGGTCAGATATGTGCAATAAATTTCATGCTCGCTTCGGGAGGAACAGAAAAAAGGGAAAACCAACCGGCTCGTTGGCTCAAGTTCGACAGTATTCGAATGAGTCTTTGGGCCAATATGTGAAGCGGTTCCGTGAAGCAGTCGGTCAAGTGACAGACCTGAACGATCTACAAGCTGTGGGACTATTCCAGAACGGGTTGGATTTAGTTAAATCGGAGAAATTGGTGAAAAAGTTAATGTTTCACCATCCGAAGAGTCTCGCCGAAGCCTTTGACAAAGCTGAGGGCTATGTCGTGGTGGAGGAAGCCATGGACAGCCTCAAACGTCCTTCTTCAGACTGGCTTAAGGAGACAGATCGGGATAGAACAGACGGGGATCAGAAGAAGAATGAAGGGAATAAAGACCGTTATGAAGGCGGTTCGAAGAGGTACAATAATTGGAGACAGGGTGGAATACGTTCGTCCGCTCCGGCCCAGAGAGTAAATAGGACGTACACAGTACTTAACACTGATCGGGCTGTTATCTTGGATCAGATTAAGAACCAACCTATCTTTGAGCCATCTCGAGATAACATTAAGCTCGGAAAAGGGAATCCTCGTAAGTATTGTGATTACCATCAAGCTTCGGGCCACGATACGAACGACTGTGCCAGTTTGAAAGATTTTATTGAAGGAAAGGTACAAGGCGGGGCCTTAGTCCAGTATGTGGCTGCCATGATAAATCAACAGCAGGATAGAGGACCTATTCCGGCAGCTCAACCAGTTCAACAAACGTTGCCAGCTCCGGGGCAACCTGCAAGACATGTGATAGATGTCATCACTGGAGGTACTTCTGGCAGACTTGTTGGAAAGAAGCGCCGAAGTCATCTGGATTCGGTCATGTCAGTGGCGGGTACCCTCCCGAAGACTGATAGACCTTATCCCAATATGGTAATCTCCTTTACTGATGAGGATTACCCTTCGGAGACCATCGAACCGCATGAGGGATCATTGGTGCTGACTGCGCAAGTGGGTTCGGTGGATATGAAACGAATGATGGTAGATAATGGGTCTTCTGTGGATATTCTGTACGCCCACGCTTATCAGAGGATGGATCTGGACGGGCGGAAGATGGAGATAGGGCGGGAGGCTCTTTTGTACGAGTTTAGTAATGATCCGGTCAAGGTGGCAGGAACCATTGAATTACCAGTTATCTTCGGGACAGCCCCTCAATAGGTAGAAATTATTTGCAAATTTTATGTTGTGCATGTAGATTCTGCCTATAATGCTATCTTGGGGAGACCCATATTAATTGCCTTACAAGCTGTGACCTCTATCCCTCATTTCAAAATCAAATTTCCTACGCCTCATGGGGTTGGTGAGGTGAAAGGAGATTTGGATCTGGCCAGAAGATGTTATAGGAATGTTGTGATCACTTTGGGAGTAGGGGTATCAAAACAAAAGCAGACCATGGCGATAGAGATTGAACCCTTCACTGAGAGTAGTACCGAACCAATGGTCATGCCAGCTGAAGAAACCAAAGAGATAGAGCTCATCCCGGGAAAGGTGAATAAGGCGGTGAAATAGGTTTGGGTCTGCGGGAACCTCTCCGGACGAATCTTATGGAACTCCTGCGATGCTATGCTGACATCTTCGCATGGGAACCTCAGGATATGCCGGGAGTAAGCAGGGACATTGCTGAGCATCGGTTGGAAGTGGACCCGTCTAAGAAACCAGTTCGACAAAAAAGGAGGATCTTTGTACCTGAACGTCAGCGGATCATTGATGAAGAGATTGCAAAACTGTTAGCAACTGACTTCATTTTTGAGATCGATTACCCGCAGTGGATGGAAAATGTGGTGCTGGTCCAGAAACAGAACGGTAAATGGCGAGTCTGCATCAACTACACCGACCTGAACAAAGCTTGTCCAAAAGACTTCTACCCGCTACCACACATAGACCAACTCATCGATGCCACTTCAGGATATGCCTTGTTAAGTTTCATGGACGCATTCTCTGGATATCATCAGATTTCCATGTGTAAAGAGGATATACCGAAGACGGCGTTCATTACGCATCGTTCAGTATATGCCTATAAGAAAATGACTTTCGGCCTCATCAACGCCGGAGCCACATACCAGAGGATGATGAACCTCGTCTTCAAATATCAGTTGGGTAAGAACATTGAGGTGTACGTGGATGACATGATTGTCAAAAGCATGTTGGTACATAAACATCTGTATGATTTAGAAAAATGCTTTCAGACAATCCGCCATCACAACTTAAGACTAAATCCCACTAAGTGCACCTTCGGTCTAGGGGCCGGCAAGTTTCTGGGTTATCTTGTCAGTCAAAGAGGAATTGAAGCCAATCCAGAGAAGATTCAAGTGATCCTGAACATGAAGACTCCTCAGTCATTTAAAGATGTTCAATGTCTGACTGGAATGATTGAATCTTTAAGGAGGTTCATGTCCAAGTCGGCAGAAAGATGTTTGCTATTTTTTGATACGTTGAAAGGGCCGAAGAATGCAAAGACGTTCCAATGGACTTCAGAGTGTGAGGAAGCCTTTCAGAGCATTAAGTCCTACTTATCTTCGGCGCCTTTACTGGTAAAGCCCACTCCTGCTCAGCCTCTGTATTTGTATTTAACAGCTAGTTCGTTGGCAGTAGGAGCAGTTTTGATGTGTGAAGTTGGGGGTAAGCAGCACCCGATTTATTATGTAAGCCATGTCCTTCGGGATGCTGAGACAAGGTACCCAAACATTGAAAAGTTTGCTTTTGCTTTAATAACTGCTAGTCAAAAGCTTAGGCA
Source organism: Panax japonicus (assembly GCA_020205505.1). NCBI lineage: Eukaryota > Viridiplantae > Streptophyta > Magnoliopsida > Apiales > Araliaceae > Panax > Panax japonicus. The sequence goes on from CM035102.1 coordinate 61,874,957, forward strand.
ATACTTCCAGGGTAGATTGGTAATAGTATACACAGATCAGCCTTTGAAGAAGATTATGGGCAGACCCGAGGTGTCGGGGAGATTAGCTGCATGGATGATGGAGTTGTCCCAATTCTTCATTGAATATCATCCCCGAACCGCCATCAAAGGTCAAGCCTTGGCTGATTTTGTAGTTGAATGCTCATTTTCTGAAGCTGATGAAGCTGCGACCGAAGCTGTGACCGAAGCTAAAGGATCAGATAGAATAGTTGCAGTTCTTAGCAGAAGCAGAGTTCGTGGACGCTGTATGCAGATGGATCTTCTACTGTTGACATCAGTGGAGCAGGGATTATTCTGACGAGTCCGAAGGGATTCAAGGTGCAATAGGCCATCAGATTTCAGTTTAAAGCGACGAACAATGAAGCTGAGTATGAAGCGGTACTCGCAGGATTACGACTGGCGAAGAGTCTTGAAGTGCAGAAAATAGTCATCTTCAGTGATTCTCAGTTAGTCGTTAAGCAACTCTCTGGGGATTATGAAGCTCGAGGACTAAGAATGATCAAATACTTAGCAGAAGTGAAAGAATGGCTTCAGTATTTCTAGTCCTATGAATTTCAGGGAGTCGAGCGTAATAATAACTCCATTGCTGATGCACTCTCCAAACTAGCCACTATGGATGTTAACATCTTCGATGGATCTGTTTACTTAGAAATTTTGCAACATCTTAGTGTTCAACATGAATCGGTGATGTGCATCGACCGAACCAACTGCTGGTTGACTCCATATCTGGAGTATCTGGCGGATGGCGGATGGCGGATGGCGGATGGCGTCTTAACTTCGGATCAGATGCTAGCCAAGAAGATCAAATACAAGAGTGCTAATTTTGTTCTGATTGATGGAGATTTGTTCCGAAGAGCTTTCTCGTCTCCGCTACTGAAATGTTTGACTCCATCCGAAGCTGAATATGCTCTGCGGGAGGTACATGAGGGCATCTGTGGTGACCATATGGCCGCTAAGTCATTAGCCTACAAAGTACTCCGTCAGGGATACTACTGGCCCACCATCTTCAAGGAAGCAACTGAATACATTAAGAAGTGCTAGAAGTGTCAACTCAACAGTCCGATAACACATCATCCACCAGAAGAGCTATACTCAATCTTATCTCCTATACCCTTCGCTGTCTGGGGGGTTGATATACTGGGTCCGCTACCAAAAGCAAAAGGTCAAGTCAGTTTTGTTATAGTTGCCATCGACTATATGACCAAATGGGTAGAAGAAAAACCACTTAGGTTAATAACGGAACAGGAATGCTTGAAGTTTTTAAAGGAATCAGTAGTATTTCATTTCAGAATTCCTAAGGTGATAATATCAGACAATGGGCGCCAGTTTGTGGGATCGAAATTTGAGGCATTTTTGACAGAATTGGGGGTCCAACATAGAAAGACTTTAGTGGCCCATCTTCAGTCAAATGGGCAAGTCGAGGTGACCAACAGGACGCTGCTGAATGGGATCAAGCGCAGATTGGATGAAGCTAAGGGAAGATGGCCAGAAGAGCTGCTCAGTGTGTTATGGGCCTATCGATTACTCCAAGGACTACAACAGGGGATTCACCTTTCAGACTGGCCTATAGTACTGCTGCCTTAGTCCCAGTTGAAATCGGATCTCCAAGTCTTCGAGTTAGTCAATTCAAAGAGATCTACAATGAAGAAGGGCTGAAAGCCAATCTTGATCTGCTTTAAGAAGTCAGAGAAACGGCCTTAATCAAATTGGCGGCCTATCAGCGAAGAGTGGCCAAGCATTATAATAAGGGAGTAAAGCTTCGCAGATTCGAAGTAGGAGATTTTGTCCTCAGAGAAGCCGAAGCGTCTACACCTCAGAATCTGGGAAAGCTGATGCCGAACTGGGAAGGACCGTATGAAGTCATTGAAGTTCTGAAGCCGGGGACTTACTGGTTAAAGGCATTGGATGGGTCAGAAATTAAAAACACTTGGCACGCCAGCAGACTTAGGAAATACTTTCAGTAAATATAATGTCAGCACATCGGCGGTCTGTAAATATGTACATCATCAATAAAAGTTCCCTTTTTTCTCAAAAATCTTATCTTCGTTGCTGATTAGTTCGATGGTGTAAGGAGGTTCGGGAGGACTCGCTGACCATTCGATGGCAGCCTCAATGGCAGGTGGACCTTATGGGTTTTTTAGGCCCTGCGTGGTAGGCAAACGCTATCCTTAAGACATTGTCAGGCCCTGCGTGGTAGGCAATTGTCGACACTTAGACCTTGTCAGGCCCTGCGTGGTAGGCAAGTGTCATCCTTAAGACGTTGTCAGGCCCTACATGGTAGGCAATTATCGACACTTAGACCTTGTCAGGCCCTGCGTGGTAGGCAAGTGTCATCCTTAAGACGTTGTCAGGCCCTGCGTGGTAGGCAATTGTCGACACTTAGACCTTGTCAGGCCCTGCGTGGTAGGAAATTGTCGACACTTATATCTTATCAGGCCCTTCGGGGTAGGCGAGCGTTACCCTTCAGACTTCGTCAATCCCTTCGTGGTAGACGAATGCCATCTTTTGGTTTTGTTAGGCCTTTTGGGGTAAACGAATTCCCAATGAAGCAAATCCGCCTCACACTTTGGTAACTAAACAAGTATTTCTTTACTTTATTACCTAAATTTTCTCTAAGTGTCGAGTTCGGAATGCCTCATTCCTTAACTCCATCTTATCTGTTAAACGATATGCTTAGTTGTCAATTAATAGTTAGAATTGAATCCATAAAAGAGTTTATACATGTTTTCAGTTGAATTAATATTGAAGTATTGGCAGAAAATAAATGCACCGAAGTCATAAGGGAGAAGACCACTTTTCTTAATATTTAATTTAATTACAATATTAGAAAACTTTTACACAAACCCTACAAAATTTTCAAAAATATTCTAAGAAAAAACAAAAGCACTCGCTTCAGGCATAGTCCTCGTCATCTGAAGGGTCGAGCAAGGATGGATCCACATTGGCTTTGATCAACTTCTCCTTGCCACGACTTTGGCATAGCTCATAGCTCTTAGTATATATCTTCATGATTTCCCCGTTGATTTCATCCGAGTTCCGATACTCTTCACAGATTTGCTTCCTAAGGTCATCGGTTAAGGGGGGCCCAAGGTCCCGAAGAGCCTTGAGTTCTCGGATTTACTCTTCAAGCTTCTGGCGCCTATTCAGATGACGAGTTTCTGCTAATTCCAGATTCTGGATCGTTTTGGTCAAGATCTTAGCATCAACCTTTAGCTTTTCGATCTTCTCCATCCTTATTTAGCTCCTCTGAACCAAGTCAATATTCATTTTGAAAATCTCCTCATACTGAGCTTTAGTTGACTTTAGTTCTTCATTGGAGGTCTTCGCGTCTTCTTTGGCTTGGTCCAGCTCTTTCCGAAGGCCTTCATTCGTATGCAGAATGCCTTCATGTTGAGTCCTTTCCTTAACCAGAGCCGACTTCAAGACGGTATTCTCCTTCTTCAAGGCCTCTTCTTCAGATTCAACATTGATAGACCTTGGACGCAGACGCCCGAATACAGCATTGGCCTATACATAACCAGCATTATTTGATCAATTTCAGATGCATAAGTATGAAGGTAAATACAGAAAGACAGGAGAGAACTATTTACCTTTGCCAGGTAGCTCATGCCTTCGCTAAGCAAATCCCCATTCGAATTGTTCCCAAATCGATGGTCGTCAGTTTCGCGGACGAAAGTGTCGAACAGTTGGAAGGGAAAGTTGGCGTTGAACCGATGCCACATAGTCGTAGTAAGCCATAGCATCCTGCTGAAATTCAGAAGTCGGCTGCCTTGGAGGAGAGGACATGGATTGATTGTGAATTGGCGAAGAATCTGCATGTGTATTTTCTGGCACAGAAGATCGAACAGGAGGGGGTTCGGGGACTGATGAAGGAGCAGGGGATGAACCTGGATGGCCATTTGACTGTTGTTTCCTTTTTTGGGATAAGATGGAGACAAATTCAACCTGCTCTTCACCAGGTGTTTGAGTTTCAGTTGGGGCCGGCGGAGGAGTGACAGCCGAAGATGGGGGAGCCCGAAGCTCATCGGCAGTCAAAGGTGTGATCTTCGTCCTCACCTTCTTAGCACGAAGAATCTTTGCCCTATTATGTATAGGTATGTCAAGCAAGCTCCTCCTGATCGGGGCTGGTTCGGAAGGTGCGGAGCTGGGATGAGATGAAGGGGCCGCTTGTGGAACCGCTTCGGGGATTGTTTCTGGCTCACTTTCGGGATTTGTCTCCGGATGAATAGATTTAGACCTCTTGGCAGCTCTTTTTCTTCGGCGAGGTCTGAGAGATTCTTCGGGGACGATGGGTTCGTCATTTTGGGGTTCTTCATCCCGAAGGGAAAAGGTTGCTGGTTCGGTGACTGGAGGATCGACTCGGGAAGATTCTTCGGTCGGAAGCTCTTTATTCGCATTAATAATCTTCCCTGCCAGAAAGTCCTCCAATTTTTTTACTTTTGTAGAAGTTGGCCTGATCAGAGATACTGCAGAAAACCATACATCAGAACCCATGTCACTTAAATATCTCAAAAAACTATGTTGCAAAGTTATTCGAAACTTACATTTATGGTCATACAGCCAGGCTTGCTTGGTCAGAAGAGAAAAACTCCATTCCTTGGGAGGAATCTTCTTCAAAAAATCAGCCATCTCCTTCACGCGCTCTTCGGGGATATCTCCGAAGTCAGTAGAGATCCGGTCAGAGGTAGTCCAATCTGGAAGAGAAGAGATCTCGGGTCCCGTAATAAAAAACCATTTCTCATGCCAACCCTTGTTGCTTGAAGGGGTATCCATCAGAGGCCTCTTCTCAAATTTGGAGTTGGGTCGAGGAGATTGTTTGCTAAACATTTTGAAACCTCGTTCTCGGGACCTACTGGCTGAGAAGAGGGTGAAGAAGATGTCAACAGAGGGGGGGATCCCTAGCTTGTGACAGAAGGCAATGAATGCCAAGATGTGGATGTAGGAGTTAGGGACCAGCTGTGCAAAACCAACCCCTATGAACCCTAGGAGGGTAATAACAAAGGCGCGAAGGGGTAGACGAATCCCCTTTTCAAGGAAAGTGGCTGGCATAACGACCCAACCATCTGGTCGCTGGTACATACGTTCCTCAGGGGCCAGAGCCCTTATAGCATACATATCCAAAATTTGATAACGAGTCCGGAGGAAACATATCTCAGATTCTGTAACAGTCGAGGGGATATTGGCATGAGGAAACTGTTCCCCATCCTTGAAGAAGTCGGAAGGAGACATAGAAGGGATTTGGGGATTTGAGCTCGAACCCTTTTGGTTAGGGTTTGGATTGGGAGAGACAGTGCTAACAGGGGTCACACGAAGGGGGGAATTTTTGCTAGAGTTCCCAGTCACCATTGTTGGAGTTTCGTAGAGCAAAGAGAGAATTTTTGGGAAGGAGAAGAAAGCTCAAAGATTCAAAATTCAAATTAACAGGTAAAACTTTCGAAATGGGTAAAGTTTATCCTTTATACTGACGGTCGCATGGTGTACGAGGCCGGCACATTAAATGTTATTAATGATGAGAATTCGAAGGGGAAACGTTCGGATCAAGTCTTAGATATTTTGTCAAATTGGGTCTCTCTGCTGGACTTCCGATTTTTAGGCCATTTGTTTCAAATTCAGTCCTTCCTTGACTGGACCTTTTACACTAAGCATTCAGCCGTCCCCCGTCTCATCTTATGGACCAAATTGGGTACGTCTCAACTACCTCCTGTTATCAACCTTTATCAAATTCCAATATCATGGGCCATTTATAGTTTCCTATTAAACCTCCTGTTTAATAAAAAACTAGGGGGCAATGTTAAGTTATGATATTTCTCCTATTGGGCTGAATGGATTGGGCTTACTTATTCTGATTAGTCCATTAAGTCTTCATTAAGGGTTGATGACATAATCAAGCCTAGTCATCATATCATTTTGTTTAGCCCTGTAAGATCGGGTCGGGTCGTTGAGTTAACCCATTAGACCATTTAATATCTATTATTTTGACTTGTAATGATGAAAAAGAATGACAGTTGACTAAGACACCTGCCATGCATTAATGTGAATGGGATTATAGTCGGCCGACGATATAAACAGTGGCAAAAAGTAGTGAGTAGACTACAAGCAGACGGCAGGATCCATCAGATCACGGGGGCTGCGTCAGAGGTAGTGGGTGGCACAGTAAACCAGGCAAGGGAGTATAATCTATCAACCAAGTCTTTACAATGAGGTACGTGAACATTCATACATACACAACAGAACTATTATCTCTCTCAGACATTAGACATTTATTCCTTCATTGTTAACCTTGTGAACACGCGTACTTACTCTCACGCCTGAGCTATCCCCCGGCGGTCCGGCCATCAAGCTTGTGGTGTTTGTCATGTTTACTGTGCAGGATCAGGGCGTCTTACGTGATTGGGACGTTGGAGAAGATCTTGGCGTTAACAAGTTGCACCCGAGCTAGTCGCAGAGGTAGCTGCTAAGAGTGAGGAAGAAGAGGAACCTGAAGAGAATTTATTAGAAGAAATTTTTGATCGAAATATAGAACTGGAAGATCATATTCGTGAGTTAGAAGAGCAGGTTGAAGAACGGCAGGCGGTCGTGGAGCAAAGGGATGCAACAATTCAAAATTATGTTACCCGATATGTGATGCTTGAACAGAAGCACTCTTTGGCAGAGTATAAGATATTAGAGATGGAATCTGAGAATGATATGATCAAAGTTCTGATGAAAGAAGAAACAACTGAACGAATGAGAATGGAGGATGCATGGGTAAAAGTTGCACGACGCGTTGATATTGTAGAAAAATACGGCTGATCCAATAAGGCCAAAATAGATGAAATGAATTTTGATTTTTCGACAGCAATTGGGAGAATCCAACATCGAGTTCGGAATTCCCCTATACAGAGAGGTCAACCCCAATTCAATATGGATTGAAGAGTAATGATTCAAATCATGGATCAAGAATGCGAAGAAGCAATTAAGGGTGGAATGTACTCTATAGCAAAGTTAAGTCCAGTTGGGACAATGACACCAAAGGCTATCCCAGATAAGTCAAAGTCAGTGGTTCAAGGGAGAGCATTTTTCGAGACTTCCCAAAATACAGGGAACCCGAACGAAGTTATCACTGTTTAGTCAATCATAAATTCTTATAAAATTTATACCTTATTAGATACCGGTTCTAACCATTTTTTTATCTCTCCTGCTTGTGCTCAACGTTTGAATTTGACTCCTGAGAAATTAGACTTTGACTTATCTGTTGAAACTCCGTTAGGAGAAACTTTTATTACATACACTGTTTATAAATCTTGCTTGATCCAAGTTGGCACCATCACACTACCTGTTGATCTTATCTCTTTAAAGATACTTGCATTTGATGTGATTTTAGGGATTTATTGGTTAACCACTCATCATGCTAAAATTGATTATTTTTGTAAGGTTGTTAGTTTTCATATTCCTAACCAACCTGTTATGCGAATTCAAGCAACCAAACCACTAAAGTCAATCACTATCATATCAAGTCATAAAGTCATTCGTTTATTGAAAAACGGATGTCAAGCTTTCTTAGCCCATGTCATGGACTTGAACAAAAACACGTCAGATTTGAATAATATTTCTGTTGTTAGAGAATTTCCTGACGTATTTCCTGAAGAACTTCTCGGTCTACCCCCAGAATGTGAAGTTGAATTCTTTATTGATCTTGAACCTGGTACAAAACCCATTTCTAAAACTCCATATCGAATGGCTCCTATTGAACTTCAGGAGTTAAATGTAAGACCCCAAATTATTAATAAATGAAATTTAATTTCCTCTATTTATCATTTTGAAATAGTAAGGGTTGAATTGATTAATGTGGCTAGTTATGGGTAAAATGCGCAAAGTTTACAAAATAAGCAAGTGGTTATGAAATATTCTTTTTATCGGGAATCTCCTTACGACGGCGCAGTCATTTGTAGGCCCCATAACGAAAAATGGTTGGATGAAAGAAAACTACAATGATTGAGTTTTATAAATAACGGCATAAATTGTTACCGTTAACACTGTTGGGTTACCTGGTGGTTAAAATACAGTAATATACGTGGTTGCACAGTAGCACACGGTATTGTACAGTATTGTTGAATTATTGATTCGTACGTAAGAAGGAACTACTCAATAATTGTTACAGTAATTACTGTTCATTATTTTATTGATTCAATAATTGTTGCGTTGATATTTATATTATTATTGTTTCAATAATTGTCACTGCACAGTATTTTCCATTATCAGATCAATAATTCATATTATTTGAATAATATTATCAGATAACATTATTGGCAATGTCTAGAAAGTTCTGTCTAAGGAGAGGTTTGGTCACCTAATTGCGCGCCAATAAGGAGAAATCCTTATTGGAAAGTCCCCTCTATCTTGGGAACGGCCTGGTTGTCAGTACTGTGATTCTGTAATATTATTTTTAAATAATTAATTATTGATTATTATGATAAAGAAAATATTCATTTTATGTGGATATAGATGGAGAAAATTTTTAATGTGACAATTGTTGAAAATTAATATTTTATCTTTTTCTGATAAAATAATTCATTTAAATATATTATTTTAATAATATATTAACGTTGATATTTTTACAATGAATGTGGGATATATGAGTATATGAGGAGGAATAGTATTTTTGTGGTATTAAATGTTTAACACATGTTTTGTGTGTCGGTGGACACAATTCTTGACCGAAAATTGATTATAGACTGTAAAATTTCCCGTTTGTGGATTTTGGATTATTTCTGTTTGGAATTTGGAAAAAATTTCTTCTGCAAAGTTGTAGAGAATTGAAATTCCTATAGAAATTCACGGGATTTGAATTTTCTGATAAAATGGCTATTTATTATGAATTATTGAAGTTCTGGAGTTCTGAAATAATTGATTTTTGGAAGTTTTAATTATTATTTTCAAGAAAAACGTTTTTCAAAGGTTGGTGGGCATCTTTAACATGTGTTGTGGCTGATTTCTTTGGTCAAAATGGTGGGCTAAGGAAAATTATATAAATAAATTAATATTTTATTAATTTAGTTTCCTTTGGCGTTCTAGCATTTTCCTATAAATAGAGGGCTAAGTTAGAATTGAAAATCACACAAGAAATAAAGTTTTCTCTCTTTCTCTCTCTATATTATCGAGCATAATCTTGTGAGTATACTTTGAGTGTTGTTATACGGTGCGATTTTCTGTCAGCACTATACCAAAATTCAGTCAGAAGTACGGTTATTTTGAGGCAATAGATGTTGTTTCTTCTTAAATGATATTATCTTCTTCAATATCTTTATGCCAAAATATTGTTCTGAACTTTTTATCAATTTAGAACTTTTTCATGTCGGAGTTACTATTCATGAGTTACTATTCACGAGTTATTATTCATGATTTACTATTCACGAGTACTATTCACGAAGCGTGATGATGTTTTTGTGAAATTTTTATCTTTTGGTGTCAGAGTTACTATTCACGTGTACGACACTATTCATGTATACGGCACTATTCACGAATACGACATTATTCATCAAAAAATGAAATTTCTTCTTTTTGTACAAAATATCTATTTTAGCTACTATCTTTGATTGTATCCACGTTTTGATCGTTATTTTTGAGTTCTGCTTCAAAATCAGTTGTTATGAAGTATTATTGATCTTGGAAAAACTGTTGTACGATCCCTAATATTTGTCCTTCTATCTTACTGGATTCGTTCTTAAGAATGTTTTTCATCATCCTCAGTCCTTAATGGTGATACTTGATGAATATCTTTGGCCCGTAGTGCAAAGATGAACAGGTGTTGAGATGAACATGACCAACTGGTGATACAAATGAATATCTTTGGCCTGTTGTGCAAAGATGATTAAAGATGTATATTGATTGTTGTTACTGGGATGAAATATTGATGATGAACTTTTAAATCTTAGAAGACAGTAGAATTCATTCTCTACGTGACTCTTCTAATGAATTGCTGTTTCCGCTGTATTTGTTGATCTAAAACTTGTTGTCTATTATATTTTATCAGATTTTTCCCTGTTGAAGACTAACGATAATTTGTTGTATATTATCTTAGTCATAATATTCTTTACTGGGCTAGTTGAGCTCACCCTTTCCTTTTTGTTCCATTTTTCTTCTCAGGAGGTGAGAACATAGCAAGATCGAGTCGGGGTATGGAGTGATGGTTATAGGAAGATGTTTTAGCAGTCCTCACTATTTCTATAAAATAGTGTTTGAATAATTGTAATGAGGACTTATTTGCGTGTAGATATTGTCTAGAAGACAATATTTTTATTTAAACTCACAGTAGGTATCGTTGTATTTCACACGACATTTGTATTATTGAAGTTGTAGTTTGCTTTATGTACCATGTATTTGGCAACTCAGAATGGGTGTTGTATACCTATTTTGGGGGCGTCACAGTTGGTATCAGAGCTTAGAGATATGGTCTCTGGTGGAGATCGGGGAATAGAACTAGGAGGGGAGAGATGAGTAAATTCTTCGCTAGTGTGTCCTACCTAAGCTTATTTGTTGGTCGGTCATAATATAGGGATATTATGTGATACGTTAATTTGTTTAATTAACCATTGTTTTATGGAAGTATTTAAGAATGGCTGCTGAGAACGTTAACAATGGAGTTTATGAGACGGTGGAATAACCTTTAGTCACAAACCAGGAGAACGTGCAACAGGAAGGCAATACTCCTCCTGTAAACAACGTTACCGAGCAAACAATGAATGATGGAATGTTTAGGAACTTTTTGCAGTTCATGCAAAATCAGATGAGAGAGACTCGTGTGCAAAATACGGGTGGAAATGATGGCAACGCGCGGTCTGTCACAGCTAAGCAGTTCAAGGAGTTGGGACCACCAGATTTCCATGGAAAGCCGGATCTGATCAAGGCAGAAATGTGGGTCAAGTAAATTATCAAGATATTCGATGTCTTGGGGTGCACGGAGGAACACAAGGTTCCATTCGCCACCTTTTTGTTTCGTGGTGAAGTAGATTACTGGTGGGAATCTATGTAGCGTACCCAGCCAGCCGCACTCAAAATGTCTTGGGAAAAATTTCAGAAACTTTTCAATGACAAGTACTTTCCTGAAAGAATTCGTCATATGAAAGAGGTAGAGTTTATTAGACTTGAACAGAACAACATGACGGTGTCTAAGTACGAGGCGAAGTTCGCAGAGTTATCCAGGTTTGCACCTCATTTGGTAGAGAATGAGGAACGTATGATGCGGATGTTTTTGAGAGGTCTAAAACCCGAGATTCGTCAATACCTTATATCTCATAAATTTTCTCTATATTCAGATGTTGTAAACAGGGCTCAGTTATTAGAGCGAGATAGTGAGTATACTCAACCGAGGGACCACAACCAGGGTCATATCGGTGACAGTAGTCATCAGAACGATGATAACCAGCGAGGAGGAAAGAATATGGACAAAGGCGGTAACCACTCAGGTGGTAATCGTGGACATGATAATAGGAGAGGTGAGTCAAGTGGAAATTTCAGAAAGAGGAGATTCAACAACGACGGGAAGACATCAGCAGCAGCACCAGCACCAACAACAAATTCTAGGGGAGGAGAACGATCGCCAGTTAGATGTTACAAATGCGAGAAGGAGGGACATATCAGCCCAAACTGTCCACAAAAATCCAAGGTATGTTACAACTGTGGAAAGGAAGGCCACATTGCTCGAGATTGTACTATAGCGAAACCAAGTTCAGCGGGAGTGGTGATTCCAATGGCTGTCCCGGATAAGTCGAAATCAGCGGTTCCTGGAAGAGCGTTTGTCGTGACTGGCCAAAACGTGAGGAACCCAAATGAGGTGATCACGGGTAATCTAATCTTGAATTCTTGCGAAGTTTATACCTTACTAGATATCGGTTCTACCCATTTTTTTTATCTCTCCTGCTTGTGCTCAACGTTTAAACTTGACTCCGGAGAAATTAGATTTTGATTTATCTGTTGAAACTCTGTTGGGTGAAACCTTCGTTACATCTACAGTTTATAAATCTTGAATGATCCAAGTTGGCACTATCACATTACCTGTTGATCTTATCTCTTTAAAGATACTTGCTTTTGATGTGATTTTAGGAATTGATTGGTTAACCACTCATCATGCCAAAATTGATTATTTTCGTAAGGTTGTTAGTTTTTATATTCCTAACCAACCTGTCATACGAATTCAAACCACTAAACCACTAAAATCAGTCACTATCACATTAAACCACAAAGCTATTTGTTTATTGAAAAACGAATGTCAAGCTTTCTTAGCAATGTTATGGACTTGAACAATAATACGTCAGATTTAAATGATATTTTTGTTGTTAGTGAATTTCTTGACGTATTTCCTGAAGAATTTCTTGGCCTAATCCCAGAGCGTGATATTGAATTTGTATCGACTTTAAATCCGGTACAAAACCCATTTCTAAAATCTCATATCGAATGGCTCCTATTGAACTTCAGGAGTTAAAAACCCAACTATAGAAGTTGATGCCCGAGCCTCTATCTTATGAATTCCTTTGTGGAATGCACCGAAGCCAAACTCTCCGTATGGGACGCCATATTCGTGCGGTAGTAAACTGATAGTTGCTATTGTGATGTGATATCCATGATTGGGAAATACGTAGCTTTTTAGGCTTAGTTGGTTATTATCGAAGATTCGTGGAAAGATTTTCTCAAATCGCTACTCCATTAACTCAGCTGACTCATAGAGATACAAAATTCGAATGAAGCGAGGAATGTGGGAAGAGCTTCAAAGAACTCAAGAGGAGACTGTTGCCTAAATTTTTTTAAAAGCACTTTACCACGCAAGTATACGCGTTCAATTGTAATATTCAGCAAGCAAGGATATCGTTCCCACGAGGAAATAGACTAATATTTATCAATCACTAACTCTAATGCAATTAATCCTATTTTAAACTAAGAAAATGTTGTTTATGATTTAAAATTTAAACTTAACAAAACTAATAACTAAAATCAAAATTTAACAAGAATAACTGCAGATTTAACAGGTTAAGATTACAACTTCCCTTAGTATTTCATTCAAACTAACTTACTTCCCATTTAAAATAAATCAATTAATATGAATTGTTATCCAAGAATGCTTTATAAATATTCACGCACTTCTTCCAAAGACACATGAACAAATCCTCCTAAATCCAATCTTTAAGACGCGGAATTACAAGGAACACCCCAGTTAATCAACTCACTATATTCCTATGTGAATCAAGTTAATTAGGGTTTACGCACAAATTCTTTCAATGGATACAAAAGACACATAGGTATATTCATATCCTACATGCTAATCATATTAATCCTATTCAGATTATATGAACAGATGTTATCATATCCAGATCTCAATCTATACTCCATCTTCCAATTTCATATAGATTATCACAGTAATTGTTGATCAGGCAATTAATCAATAAGCATAAGATATAATAAACAATTCAATAAAAACTAACTTTCATTCAATGGGAAGCTTGCAATTTAAACTACATACCAAGTTCCGTTGCAATCTTAATTAAAATTTAGTTCATGATAATAATAAAGAAAAACATCATCCAGATAAATAATCCAAACATCCCAGATAGTTACAAAAGATAAAACTAGAGAAGAGAAGAAGAAACTCTGAATTTGCTCTTAAACTCTCTCTTAGATCTTCAGCCTTTGCAATTCTCCTTCGTGTTTTTCTTCCTTGTTCTCTCTGCAAATCTCTTTAAGAATTGATTGATTCCTTACAAAATTCGTTCTCCCTTGCTTTTGTAGAGTCCTTTCCTACTTGTATTGGTCTCAGCCCTCATTCAGACTCCTATTTGGCTTCAAAAACCCACTTGACAGCTGAAAAACACAACTCTCTACGCACATGAGCGCCTAGGCGCTCATCATAGTGCAATTCCAAGCGCCTAGGCGCTTGGCCAGGACCTCCTATTTACAGAAATGCCACTCAGCTTTAATTTTCATGATTTTTGACCTTTTTCTTCTCCGAAATGCCCAATTTGTCCCTCCAGCTCCAACCTACAACAAATAAACACAAAACACATAAAAAGATCCTAAAAAATAATTACATATAACAATAATTAAGTTTAATAATACCAGATTCGTAGGTATAAAACCTACTCATCAAATACCCCCAAACTTAACCAATTGCTTGTCCCCAAGCAACACAACACAATGCAATAGCTAAATATGCAATGCAAATGCAGCTATCTAAATGCCTACATTCCAGCAGTCAAACAGAACAAAATCTATTCATCAAGCCTCAGAGAAATCACAATAAACATGATAGTACATCATATCAAAACAGATTTGTAATTTCATCGTCAATCATCAAATCTTAACCTGTTATTATTGATATAGTGTGTGTGTGCTTATCATCCATGCTAACTGATATGATGCTAAATACAACACATAATAAATCTCTTTAAAGGAATCATACAGTGTAAACTCACAAAATTCACGAACCAGCAAAAACCAACTAAAGACAAATATCTACCAAAATTTAAGAGTCCAATCCGGGATACTTATGCTTTTTTTTTTCTTTACGGTGGCTTTTTTCTCTTTTCCCGTTTTATTGTTTTTGTTTTTTTTTTCATATATATACATATATATATATATATATATATATATTTTAACCATGACTGTGCAATGTCTCATTCCATTAGGCTAACAGTGCTACCCCTTAGCGAGCTTTCGACCAACGACTCCCAGACCATATAAGACCTTAGGGCTCTAGGTTTTAAGATACCCCTTCGGGCGTACTTGCTCAAGTAACAAAGGCCCCGAAACAAAACTAGCCACGATATATTTTTTTTTTTCACTTTTTTTTTAAAGCTTATATATCCCAAATTTTTCCCCCAAACTTGAGTTTTTATCTAACTTCAGTCATCTTCGCCTATTCATGTCTTTCATTTATTCAAACTAGCATTATCCTCTAGAAGTCCATTATGTGTCAATTTAAACTCAATCAGTCAACATGGTTGTTTTTACTGTGCTATCCTTATTATATCAGTTTCAAACAGGTAAAGATTCAAATCATGACAAGAAATCACATCAAAGTCTTAACAGACAATACTAAACTTGTCTACTCAATTCCAATCTCATCACTGACCAAAACAGACTTAAACTATTTAACATCTGGAAACATGCAAATGCTTGAATTTTTTTTTTTTTTTTTTTAAAGCTTATATATCCCAAATTTTTTTTTATGAAAACTACATGAATGCAACTATATGCAAAACTATATGCATGAACTGGAGCTGGAAACCTACACCCCCAAACTTAAATTATGCAATGCCCTCATTGTATATAACAAATAAAATTTAAGAAATTAAGCACTGAGGACTTCCCTGAAAGATAGAAGCTTTACTCCTCGTCAGAATCTTCTTCCTCTTCTTCATCTTCTTCATCTGGGGGGTATGCGGACAATGGTGGAAATTGGTAAGGAGCGGCACCTGGATTCATGCGGGCAAACATTTCAAGGAATGCTGCGCTAAAATTCTGATACACCTCCGTTTGCCGCTGAGCTAAACTATCCTGATTTCTTTCCATTCTGTCAAAACCTTCCTGAACTCGAGTGGAAACCATGTCGATTCTTCTAGTTTGATTTCTCAAATCGCGACGGATATCTTCATAAAAATTAGGAGGTTGCTCTGAACTTCCAGCTGCAGGAGGATTCTCGTGGACCTGATGACTAGGCTCGGCTGCAGGCTCGGGAGGAGCAATAATGAATCCTAACCCTCTCGGGTGTGGTATTCCCCCACCCCATACCTTGTACTTCTTAATAAGCGAGTGGTCAATTGCAGCTAAAGGAGGCTGTATAGCTTCCTCGGCATCCCATTTCACCCCAGCTTGTTGGCATAGTCCTGTGATCAAAGATGGGTGTGGTAATCCACCTGAGGTCCCTCCTCTAATTGCTTTGTCAATGGAATCATGAATAACTTGGCCCACATCTATAATTTTTCCTGATGCAATGCAGAAAAGCAGCGCTGCCCTTTGATTTACAACATCACTCATATGCCTACATGGCATCATCTTGGCACAAATAAATGCATGCCATGCCTTCCCATAATTGCTTAGTTTGGATGCGGGGAACAACACAGCTTCATGTTGATCTGTTAATTTCCATGTCGTTCCAGGTACACACAAGGCTTGAATAATCTCACTGTAGTCTAGCTCGTGTTGTAGATATTGCATGTATCCATTGTTGGGTATCGTGTTCAAACCATAATAAGCATTTATTGACCCAAAACTGACCTCCACAGATTTACCTCGAACCCAAGTTACGTTACCAACATGATCTATTGCATTTGCGTAGAATTCCTTAACAATCTTAACAACAGATGCATCCGGTTGAGCTGTGAAGTTCATCCATCTTCTACTCCCAATCATCTGTAATAATTCCCCATCTTCTATATCGGGCAATAGTCCACGCTCGGGAATTAGTGCTTTGTTAGAAAGTACATTGTAATATCTATCGGATGCTTTAGCACTTGTAAATCTCTTTTTGTCATACTTTTGCGAAGTGCCCGAAGTCTCTCCTCTTTGTCTCTTACTAGCCATAGTCTTATGTACTAACTTCTTGCTAACCCAAATGATACTCAAAGACTTAGGAGAGCCAAAATCTTTGTTGTGACAATTTATCAAACACTTTGTGTGCACAAATTTGGAACACTATTGGTATGCACTCCCCCAAACTTAATTTTCACCAATTGTTGCAATTACTAAACACACTATACATCCAAGACAATTCAAGCAACAATTAAGAGTACCCACACCCAATTGAGCCAACACAATGATAGAAACTAGCTTCAAAGTACTAACCTAACTATTATCCAAGTGAATCCAAAGAATTTGCAATAAAACCTTGTGTACTTACTTGGGTATAGCCAAATCTTGATGTTCAATCAAAGTTGGATGAGCAATTTGAGCTTTGCACCTTTACTTTAAGTAGATGTGGCTTGAATGCAAGTGGAATCCCGAATTGGTAAAGAAGGATGATAATATGGAACTTAGTTGCCTTGGTTTGGGTAGAGATGTAGTGTTTGATTAGGATTTGGAAGAGAAAGATTGGGTGTTTAGGCTAGATTAGATGAGGGTTTAGAGTTGTGGAGGGTTAGAGATGGAGTAGGAGAGTAAGAGAGGCTTTGATTTGGAATGGGAGAGGAGTTGCCCGAATTGGGGCTTTAAAATTTTTTTTTTTTTTTTACATTGGAGCGCCTAGGCGCTTGGTGTGTGTACTATTGGAACGCCTAGGCGCTTGCTTGCAGAATCTATTGGGCGTGTAGAGCGCCTAGGCGGTTGGATTGCACTATATTGGAGCGCCTAGGCGCTTGGTCTGTGCAACACTTTCTGACTTTGAGCGCCTAGGCGCTTGAAATGACTTGAGGGGGAGCGCCTAGGCGCTTGGGGCTGCATAATGTTACTGACTTTGAGCGCCTAGGCGGTTGGCATGGCTTGAAGTGGAGCGCCTAGGCGCTTGGGGCTTTTCCAACATTCTCTGCTCTGACGTCCTTTGGGAAAATGGCCATAACTTCTTCGTCCGAACTCCGATTTAGATGATTCAAGATGTTCTGGAAAGAGGAGAAGTGAATCTACAACTTTCATTCTTGAATTTTCACGAAATAATATCCGGAGCTATAATCAAATTGGCTCTGAAGTGACTTCTTTGTACATATCAAACCGGAAACACGAATCTAGCCACTCCAAACGTCGATCCATATAACTTTTGTCCCAAACCTCGTCAAGTACCCCCAATCTTAAACTTGTACGTGTTTTCCTTTCCTGCAATCAATTGAATCTCTGTTAGAGAACAAGGTATGCAACAAATCCTTAACTAGCAAAGTTTAACCACTAAATAAACTAATGGTAAAGTAAATTAATAAGAGTAAAAATAGCGAATAACAATAAAACTTCCTGGGTTGCCTCCCAGTTAGCGCTTGGTTTATAGTCTTCAGCCTGACTTTCTCCTCTGTGCTAATCGGCAAGGTTGACCGATGTCTTTTCACGATCAAAACAACCCCCATAGTAGTGCTTCAATCTTTGACCGTTGACTTTAAAATTACGTTTTGAATACGGGTCTTCCACTTCTACAGCTCCATGAGGATAGACTTTTGAGATTATAAATGGCCCAGACCATCGAGATTTCAACTTTCCAGGAAACAGTTTAAGCCTTGAATTGTATAATAACACAGTTTGACCTGCTTCAAACTTTCTTTCCAGAATTTTCTCATCATGCCACCTCTTAATCTTTTCTTTATATAACTTCGCATTCTCATACGATTGGAGTCTGAACTCATCCATTTGATTCAATTGTAAGAGGCGCTTCTCTCCCGCAGCAGATATATCAAGGTTTAACTTCCGAATTGCCTAATAAGCACTGTGTTCGAGTTCAACTGGAAGATGGCATGCCTTCCCATAAACTAACCTATACGGAGACATCCCTATCGGAGTTTTGTAAGCTGTACGGTATGCCCATAGAGCATCGTCCAACTTGCTAGACCAATCTTTCCGACTAGGATTCACTATCTTCTCGAGGATTCGTTTCACTTCTCGGTTAGATACCTCGGCTTGACCACTTGTTTGTGGATGATAAGCAGTAGCTATCTTATGAGTGACTCCATATTTAGCAAGGATAGCTGAGAACTGCTTATTACAGAAATGTGTTCCTTCATCACTAATGATTGCACGAGGAGTGCCGAATCTAGAGAAAATGTTCTTCCGAATGAACTTAATCACAACCTTCGCGTCGTTGGTAGGTGATGCTATAGCTTCTACCCACTTCGAAACGTAGTCCACCGCTAGAAGTATATAGGAATTACAGAAAGATGGTGGAAATGGTCCCATGAAGTCAATTCCCCAAACATCAAACAATTCGACTTCCAGGATCATATTAAGTGGCATCTCGTGTCGCTTTGATATATTACCAACTCTTTGGCATCTGTCACATTTTAATGAAAACACACGGGCATCTTTGAAGAGTGTTGGCCAGAAAAATCCACATTGAAGCACTTTAGCTGCCGTTCTTTCTCCCCCAAAATGTCCACCATAGTCAGATGCATGACATTGGTATAGAATACTCTCCATTTCAACTTCCGGGATGCACCTTCTTATTACTTGATCGCCACATTGTTTAAATAAGAATGGCTCATCCCATAAATACTGTTTCACGTCATGGAGAAATTTCTTCTTCTGTTGGCTTGTCAAATCAGGCGGAAACACCTTACTGACAATGAAATTTACATAATCTGCATACCATGGTGTATCCATCCTTACCGCAAATAGCTGTTCATCCGGAAAAAATTCGTTGATCACTGTTGTGTCATTTTTCTTTAGTTCTGAATTCTCTAACCGTGATAAATGATCAGCAACCTGATTTTCTGTTCCTTTTCGGTCCCGGATCTCCAAGTCAAACTCTTGTAGCAATAATACCCATCTAATTAATCTCGGCTTCGCGTCTTTCTTTGCTATTAAGTACTTAATTGCCGAATGATCCGTAAACACAATCACCTTTGTCCCAATCAAATATGAGCGAAATTTATCAAATGCATAAACAACTGCTAATAGCTCCTTCTCGGTAGTGGTATAATTCAGTTGAGCATCTGTCAATGTTTTACTAGCATAGTATATAGCATAAAAAATTTTATCCTTTCGTTGGCCAAGAACTGCACCAATCGCATAGTCGCTAGCATCACACATTAATTCGAACGGTATAGTCCAGTCTGGTGCTATGATTACAGGTGCGGTAACAAGTTTCTTCTTTAACACATCAAAAGCTTCCAGGCATGCTTGATCAAAGTTGAATGAGACATCCTTCTCCAAAAGATTGCACAGTGGTTTTGTGATTTTGGAGAAGTCTTTTATAAATCGTCTATAGAAACCAGCGTGTCCCAAGAAACTTCGAATACCCTTTACAGAAATTGGTGGTGGCAGGTTCTCAATGGTTTCGATTTTTGCTCTATCAACCTCAATTCCTTTTGATGATACTCGGTGACCCAAGATTATCCCTTCTTGCACCATAAAGTGACATTTCTCCCAGTTTAAAACCAAATTCGTTTCCATACACCGTTTGAGCACAAGAGTGAGATTTTCCAAGCAATAATCAAACGAATCCCCAAAAACTGAAAAATCATCCATAAATACCTCAAGATTTTGTTCAACCATATCTGAAAAAATAGCCATCATACATCGTTGAAATGTCGCTGGCGTATTACATAACCCAAAAGACATTCTGCGAAAAGCAAAGGTGCCATATGGGCATGTGAATGTTGTTTTCTCCTGATCCTTAGGTGCAATGGCAATCTGGTTATAGCCCGAGTATCCATCCAAAAGGCAATAATACTCGTGCCCTGCAAGCCTGTCCAACATCTGATCTATGAATGGTAGAGGAAAATGGTCTTTACGAGTGGCCTTATTCAACTTCCTGTAATCCATACACACTCGCCAACCAGTAACTGTTCGCGTTGGGATCAATTCATTCTGCTCATTCGCAACTACTGTCATTCCCCCTTTCTTTGGCACGCATTGAACCGGACTTACCCATGAGCTATCTGAGATAGGGTAGATAATTCCAGCATCCAACCATTTAATGATTTCCTTTTTAACAACTTCCTTCATGATGGGATTGAGTCTTCGTTGTTGTTCAATAGTTGGTTTCGCTTCGTCTTCCAACAAAATCTTATGCATACAAATTGATGG
Organism: Panax japonicus; assembly: GCA_020205505.1. Taxonomy (NCBI): domain Eukaryota; kingdom Viridiplantae; phylum Streptophyta; class Magnoliopsida; order Apiales; family Araliaceae; genus Panax; species Panax japonicus. The sequence goes on from CM035102.1 coordinate 61,895,681, forward strand.
GCTTATCCCCTTGATATCTGCAATAGTCCATCCAAGAGCAGTCTTGTATTGTCGAAGTACCCTTAGTAGCTTTTCTTCTTGAACCTTATCAAGTGATGCAGAAATAATGACTGGCAAGGAAGAAGAAGAACCAAGGTAGGTGTACCGGAGGTGGTTAGGCAATGGCTTAAGTTCCAAGGTAGGCGGTTCTTCTACGGATGGTGTCAACTTTTCATCTAGCTTTCCCCGATAATCCAGAGGTTCAAATTTTTGTAGACATCGTATGAACTTCGGAGTTGAATCTAGCATTTGGATCCATTCTATCACCACTGAATCATCAAATAATTTTTCACTAACCAATGCGGTTTCAAGAGGGTTTTCAATCACAGATTCACCAAATACCTCTTCAGTTGCTTCTTCAATTAGATCAACTCTTAAGCACTCTTCCTTCGGAAATTTCATAGCCTTGAAAACATTAAAAGTTACTTCTTCATCTTGAACTCTCATTGTTAACTCTCCCTTTTGTACATCAATTAATGTCCTCCCAGTGGCTAAAAACGGTCTTCCAAGGATAATGGGTATGTCTTTATCCTCTTCGTAGTCCAACACAATGAAGTCTGCTGGGAATATGAATTTGTCCACCTTCACTAATATGTCTTCCACAATGCCCCTAGGGTATGTCACTGATCTATCTGCGAGCTGTAGAGAGATATTTGTTGACTTTGGGGCTGGTAATCCCAACTGAGTGTAGATAGAAAGTGGCATCAAGTTAATACTTGCCCCCAAATCACACAAACATCTGTTAAAGAACTGGGGCCCAATCGTGCACGGTATTGTAAAGCTACCCGGATCCTTCAACTTCGGTGGTAACTTTCTTTGCAGAATTGCGCTACATTCTTCTGTCAATGCTACTGTTTCGAACTCCCCTAGCTTCCTCTTTCTTGCTAAAATATCTTTCATAAATTTTGCATAACTAGGCATTTGTTCTAAAGCATCTGCGAATGGAATGTTGATTTGCAGCTTTTTGAACACTTCTAAAAATTTTGAGAATTGTTGATTTAATTTCTGTTTTTGAAGTCTTTGAGGAAACGGCACAGGTGGTACAACTGTTGTTTGCTTATCTTCTTGTTGTTTTGTTGTCTTGTCAACAACTTTTTCCCCAGATTTACTTTCCGAATTTCCACTCTCTTGTTCACCATCCTCAGCAGAAATTACTTTCTTGTGTCCGTCCAAATCTGTAGTCAACTCCTTCCCGCTTCTGAGTGTAACTGCCTTACAATGCTCATTTCCATCATTCCTTGGATTTTTCTCCGTATCACTAGGTAAAGAACCTGGAATTCTAGTATTCAAAGCATTAGCCATTTGCTCCATTTGATTCTCCAGATTCTTTATTGCAGCTGATTGGGTTTTCGTTGTGGTTTCCAACTGAGTTGCAAATCTTGCCAGCAATTCTTCCATTTGTGAAAACTTATCAAGTTGTTGAGTTTGTTGCTGTGACTGAAATCCAGGTGGATATGTTTGCCTTGGAGCTTGAGCATTTGACGGATTATTACTCCAAGAAAAATTCGGGTGGTTTCTCACTCCTGAATTGTAGTTGTTTGAATAACTGCCCTGCTGCCTGTTATAATTGGAAACAAAATTGACTGATTCAAGATTTATTGCACATTGATCACTTGAGTGATTACCCGCACATATTTCACATATCGTTTCTATTTTCTGAATTGGTTGTACCCCAAGTGAATCTATCTTCTTTGTAAGAGCAGAAATCTGAGCTGTCATTTGAGCTGACAATGCTGTCATCGCATCCACTTCATACACTCCGACTGTCCTTTGCGGAGTTGTTCTTGCTGTTGGCCATTGATAATTATTAGCTGCCATGGTTTCAAGCAACTCATACCCCTCATCACAATTCTTGGCCATAATAGCTCCTCCTGCTGCAGCATCTATACTCGATCTCACTGTGCTGAATAAACCGTTATAAAAAGTTTGCACCTGAAGCCATTTAGGAATCCCATGGTGTGGACATTTTCGCAATGAATCTTTGAATCTCTCCCAAGCTTCATATAGTGATTCTGAATCGTGCTGAACGAAAGAGAAGATATCGTTCCGCAACTTTGCTGTTTTTGCAGGCGGGAAAAACTTTGCAAGAAATTTCTGGGCTAAATCATTCCATGTAGTGATCGAGCTTGGTGGTAGTGAATGGAGCCAACTCTTAGCCTTATCTCTGAGAGTAAATGGAAATAGCCGTAGCCTTATTGCATCCTCTGACACATTATTGTACTTGAAAGTATCGCAGATTTCTATAAAGCTGACTATGTGATCGTTCGGATCATCGTTTGGTAACCCTCCGAACTGGCATGAATTTTGAATCATCTATATTGTCCCCGGTTTTATCTCAAAACTCGTAGCAGTAATAGCAGGTCTCGTAATACTCGACTGAATTTCAGTAACCCGCGGTGTAGCATAATCCCGCAGTGCTTTTTGCTCTTCTTCAGCCATAGTATCTTCCTTATCAAATGCTTCTTTGGTTTCCTTAACCCACTTACGCAACCGCTGAAATCTTTTCTCGATGTCGTCCTCGTGAGGCAATAAATCTGGCTTCTTCGATCACGTTTGCATAAACTAGTCAAAAGCACCTGAATAGAACAGAATAGAAAAAAGTTTAAATTAAGATTAACGCTATAAAAATCAATAATGACAAAATATTAAACTAATTTCCCCGGCAATGGCGCCAAAAACTTGTTGCCTAAATTTTTTTAAAAGCACTTTACCACGCAAGTATACGCGTTCAATTGTAATATTCAGCAAGCAAGGATATCGTTCCCACGAGGAAATAGACTAATATTTATCAATCACTAACTCTAATGCAATTAATCCTATTTTAAACTAAGAAAATGTTGTTTATGATTTAAAATTTAAACTTAACAAAACTAATAACTAAAATCAAAATTTAACAAGAATAACTGCAGATTTAACAGGTTAAGATTACAACTTCCCTTAGTATTTCATTCAAACTAACTTACTTCCCATTTAAAATAAATCAATTAATATGAATTGTTATCCAAGAATGCTTTATAAATATTCACGCACTTCTTCCAAAGACACATGAACAAATCCTCCTAAATCCAATCTTTAAGAAGCGGAATTACAAGGAACACCCCAGTTAATCAACTCACTATATTCCTATGTGAATCAAGTTAATTAGGGTTTACGCACAAATTCTTTCAATGGATACAAAAGACACATAGGTATATTCCTATCCTACATGCTAATCATATTAATCCTATTCAGATTATATGAACAAATGTTATCATATCCAGATCTCAATCTATACTCCATCTTCCAATTTCATATAGATTATCACAGTAATTGTTGATCAGGCAATTAATCAATAAGCATAAGATATAATAAACAATTCAATAAAAACTAACTTTCATTCAATGGGAAGCTTGCAATTTAAACTACATACCAAGTTCCGTTGCAATCTTAATTAAAATTTAGTTCATGATAATAATAAAGAAAAACATCATCCAGATAAATAATCCAAACATCCCAGATAGTTACAAAAGATAAAACTAGAGAAGAGAAGAAGAAACTCTGAATTTGCTCTTAAACTCTCTCTTAGATCTTCAGCCTTTGCAATTCTCCTTCGTGTTTTTCTTCCTTGTTCTCTCTGCAAATCTCTTCAAGAATTGATTGATTCCTTGCAAAATTCGTTCTCCCTTGCTTTTGTAGAGTCCTCTCCTACTTGTATTGGTCTCAGCCCTCATTCAGACTCCTATTTGGCTTCAAAAACCCACTTGACAGCTGAAAAACACAACTCTCTACGCACATGAGCGCCTAGGCGCTCATCATAGTGCAATTCCAAGCGCCTAGGCAATTGGCCAGGACCTCCTATTTACAGAAATGCCACTCAGCTTTAATTTTCATGATTTTTGACCTTTTTCTTCTCCGAAATGCCCAATTTGTCCCTCCAGCTCCAACCTACAACAAATAAACACAAAACACATAAAAAGATCCTAAAAAACAATTAAATATAACAATAATTAAGTTTAATAATACCTGATTCATAGGTATAAAACCTACTCATCAGAGACTCATTTTGGCACATGTTCTGACCATACCATCCTAGAAAAGCGAACGTGGTAGCTAACGTGTTGAGTAGAAGATAGTGTACAAGTACAACTACGATATTATCAAAGACTCATTTCATATAACTTACAAATAATAGAGATAGAGTTAAAAACTCTAGGTATCCACGTGATGATATACGAGTAGAATCGACTTTAATCGATAAAGTTAAAATCGCTCAAGCTACACACCGGAGCTGATGAGTATAAAGAAGAAAGTGCAAGAAGGAGCTATTTCAGAAGCAAGAATCGATGAAGAAGGAATACTTCAATTCAACTCTCGACTTTGCGTTCTGAACGATTCTGACTTGAAGCATAGAATCATGATGAATGCACACAACACCCCATTTGCAATCCATCTTGGGAGTACCAAAATGTATCATGATATTCGACATACATTTTGGTGGAACAATATGAAGAGAGAGATCGCGGAGTTTATCTCGAGGTGTTTAACTTGTTAACGAGTAAAGGCGAAGCATCCAAAGGGTCCATTGCAACCACTTGAGACTCCGAAATAGAAGTGGGAACACATTACACTGGATTTCGTTACAGGTCTCCCCAAGGTTTCTCAAGGCATAGATGCGATTTGGGTTATTATTGATAGATTAACCAAGTCTGCTCATTTCTTGCCGATACGAGAAACTTATTCCCTTGAACGTCTTGCTCGTATGTACGTGAATGAGATTGTGAGATTGCATGGCATGCCAGTATCCATAGTTTTGGATCGTGACCCAAGATTCACTTCAAGATTTTGGGTTAGCTTGCAGAAAGCTATGGGCACGGATTTACGATTCAGTTCGGCATACCATCCTCAAACGGACGGACAATCAGAGAGGACTATTCAAACCCTCAAAGATCTATTAAGACTTTGTGTCCTAGATTTTAAAGGAAGTTGGGATAAGTACTTGCCACTGGTGGAATTCTCCTACAACAACAGTTATCAAGCAAGTATAGGCATGGCTCCATTTGAGGCATTGTATGGACGAAAGTGTCGATCTCCAGTATGCTGGGACGAGGAGGGAGAAGCAACGTTGTTGGGACCAGAATTATTAGGCATAACTACAGAAAAGATCCAAATGATTCGACAACGTATTCAAACTTCACAAGATCGACAAAAGAGTTATGCTGATCTTCATAGAAAGGACGTGGAGTTTAATAATGGGGATCATGTACTGTTACGTGTTGCTCCATGGAAGGGAGTTACAAGATTTGGAAAGAGAGGAAAGCTCAATCCAAGATTTGTTGGTCCATTTGAGATTCTTGACCGAATATGAAACGTAGCCTATAGACTCGCGTTACCTCCAAGTATGTCTCGTGTTCACAATGTATTCCGCATATCTATGCTTCGTAAATATGTGAAAGACCCGAACCACATTATTGCGTTAGAACCAGACGTGATAGCTGAAGATTTAACATACGAGGAGATACATGTTGAGATTTTGGATAGGAAAGAGCATGTCCTACGCACGAAGGTCATACCACAAGTTAAAGTTTTGTGGAGAAACCATGCTATTAAGGAAATGACCTGGGAGTTGGAAACAAAAATGAAAGCGAGGTATCCTCTTCTTTTTGAAACACCAGGTACGTACGTCAATTTCGAGGATGAAATTTCATAAGGAGGGGAGGTTGTAAGACCCCAAATTATTAATAAATGAAATTTAATTTCCTATATTTATCATTTTGAAATAGTAAGGGTTGAATTGATTAATGTGGTTAGTTATGGGTAAAATGCGCACAGTTTACAAAATAAACAAGTGGTTATGGAATATTCTTTTTGTCGGGAATCTCCGTACGACGGCGCAGTCATTTGTGGGCCCCATAACGAAAAATGGTTGGATGAAAGAATACGACAAAGATTGAGTTTTATAAATAACGGCGTAAATTATTACCGCTAACACTGTTGGGTTACCTGGTGGTTAAAATACAGTAATATGCGTGATTGCACAGTAGCACACGGTATTGCACAGTATTGTTGAATTATTGATTCGTACGTAAGAAGACACTACTCAATAATTATTACAGTAATTACTGTTCATTATTTTATTTTATTGATTTAATAATTACTGCGTAGATATTTATATTATTATTGTTTCAATAATTGTCATTGCACATTATTTTCCATCATCAGATCAATAATTCATATTATTTGAATAATATTATCAGATAAATTATTGGTAATGTCTAGAAATTTCTGTCTAAGAAGAGGTTTGGTCACCTAATTGCGCGCTAGTAAGGAGAAATCCTTATTGGAAAGCCCCCTCTATCTTGGGAACGGTCTGGTTATCAGTACTGTGATTCTGTAATATTATTTTTAAATAATTAATTATTGATTATTATGATAAAGAAAATATTCATTTTATGTGGATATAGATGGAGAAAAGTTTTAATGTGACAATTGTTAAAAATTAATATTTTATCTTTTTATGATAAAATAATTCATTTAAATATATTATTTTAATAATATATTAATGGTGATATTTTTACAATGAATGTGGGATATATGAGTATATGAGGAGGAATAGTATTTTTGTGGCATTAAATGTTTAACACATATTTTGTGTGTCAGTGGACACAATTCTTAACCGAAAATTAATTATAGACTGTAAATTCGCATGTTTGTGGATTTTGGATTATTTCTGTTTGGAATTTGGAAAAAATTTTCTTCTGCAAAGTTGTAGAGAATTGAAATTCCTATAAAAATTTGCGAAATTTGAATTTTCTGATAAAAGGGCTATTTATTGTGAATTATTGAAGTTCCGGAGTTCCGAAATAATTGATTTTTGGAAGTTTTAATTATTATTTTCAAGAAAAACGTTTTTCAAAGGTTGGTGGGCATCTTTAACATGTGTTGTGGCTGATTTCTTTGGTTAAAATGGTGGGCTAAGGAAAATTATATAAATAAATTAATATTTTATTAATTTAGTCTCCTTTGGTGTTCTAGCATTTTCCTATAAATAGAGGGCTAAGTTAGAATTAAAAATCACACCAGAAACAAAGTTTTCTCTCTTTCTCTCTCTATATTATCGAGCATATTCTTGTGAGTATACTTTGAGTGTTGCTATACGGTGCGAGTTTCTGTCAGCATTATACCAAAATTCAGTCAGAAGTACGGTTATTTTGAGGTAATGGATGTTGTTTTTTCTTAAATGATATTATCTTCTTCAATATCATTATGCCGAAATATTGTTCTGAACTTTTTATCAATTTAGAACTTTTTCATGTCGGAGTTACTATTCACGAGTTACTATTCATGATTTACTATTTACGAGTACTATTCACGAAGCGTGATGATGTTTTTGTGAAATTTCTATCTTTTGGTGTCAGAGTTACTATTCACGAATACGGCACTATTCATCGAAAAATGAAATTTCTTCTTTTTGTCCAAAATATCTATTTTTGCTACTATCTTTGATTGTATCCATGTTTTGATCGTTATTTTTGAGTTCTGCTTCAAAATCAGTTGTTATGAAGTATTATTGATCTTGGACACTGTTGTACGAATCCCTAATATTTGTCCTTCTATCATACTAGATTTGTTCTTAAAAATGTTTTTCATCATCCTCAGTCCTTAATGGTGATACTTGATGAATATCTTTGGCCTGTAGTGCAAAGATGAATGATTAAACTGATGACTCTCTTTGGCCCATAGTGCAAAGATGAACAGGTGTTGAGATGAACATGACCAACTGGTGATACAAATGAATATCTTTGGCCTGTAGTGCAAAGATGATTAAAGATGTATATTGATTGTTGTTACAGGGATGAAATATTAATAATGGACTTTTAAATCTTAGAAGACAGTAGAATTCATTCTCTACGTGACTCTTCTAATGGATTATTGTTTCCTGCTGCATTTGTTGATCTAAAACTTGTTGTCTATTATATTTTATCAGATTTTTCTCTGTTGAAGACTAATAATAATTTGTTGTATATTATCTTAATCATAATATTCTTTACTGGGCTAGTTGAGCTCACCCTTTCCTTTTTGTTCCATTTTTCTTCTCAGGAGGTGAGAACATAGCAGGATCGAGTCGGGGTATGGAGTGATGGTTATAGGAAGATTTTTTAGCAGTCCTCACTATTTCTATAAAATAGTGTTTGAATAATTGTAATGAGGACTTATTTGCGTGTGGATATTGTCTAGAAAACAATATTTGTATTTAAACTCACAGTAGGTATTGTCGTATTTCACACGACATTTGTATTATTGAAGTTGTAGTTTATTTTTATGTACCATGTATTTGGTGACTCAGAATGGGTGTTGTATACCTATTTTGGGGGTGTCACATTAAAGGTCCAACTACAGGAGTTGTTGGACATCGGTTTAATTCGTCCTAGTACATCTCCTTGGGGTGCTCCTGTTTTATTCGTAAAGAAGAAAGACGAGAGTATGCGACTTTGTATTGACTACCGGGAATTAAACCATGTCACCATCAAGAATAGGTATCTGCTACCTCGCATTGATGACCTGTTTGACCAGTTGCAAGAAGCAAAATTCTTTTCAAATATTGATCTTCGTTCTGGATATCATCAGCTGAAGATTAAAACTGAGGATATTCTGAAGAATGCTTTCAGAACTCGGTACGGGCATTATGAATTCTTAGTAATGTCTTTTGGATTAACTAATGCTCATGCAGCTTTCATGGATATGATGAACCGGGTATTCAAGGAATATTTGGATCAGTTCGTTGTTGTCTTTATTGATGACATCCTCATATATTCCAAAAGCCGTGAAGATCATGAGCACCATTTGAAGCTGGTACTTCAAAGGCTTCGTGAAAACAAGCTATATGCCAAGCTGAAGAAATGCGAGTTCTGGCTTAAGGAAGTAGTATTCCTTGGGCACGTGGTGTCAAAACATGGAGTATCTGTTGACCCGGTAAAGATTGAAGCAATACAAAGTTGGGAGCAACCTAAGACAGTAACCGAAGTACGTAGCTTTTTGGGCTTAGCTGGTTATTATCGGAGATTCGTGGAAGGATTTTCTCGAATTGCTACTCCATGAACTCAGCTGACTTGGAAAGATATAAAATTCGTATGGAGCTAGGAATACGAGAAGAGTTTTTAAGAGCTTAAGAGGAGACTCATTTCGGCACCTGTTCTAAAAATACCATCTGGTTCGGATGGATTTGTTATCTACAGCGATACTTCAGGCAAAGGGTTAGGATTTGTTCTCATGCAACATGTGAAGGTCATATTCTATGCCTCACGACAACTCAAACAATATGAGAGGAATTGACCTACTCATGATTAACAGTTGGCAGCAGTCATTTTCACGTTAAAAATCTGGAGGCACTATCTATATGGGGAGAAAGTGGAGATATATTCAGATCATAAAAGCCATAAATATTTTTTCACCTAAAAAGAACTCAACATGCGGTAACGATGTTGGCTCAAGCTGTTGAAAGATTATGACTATACCATTCAATACCATCTTGGAAAAGCGAACGTGGTAGCTGACGCGTTGAGTAGAAGATCATATGCGGAAACGAGTGTGATGCTGTCAACACAAAGGCCCATTTGTGTAATTTACAAAAGATGAAGATAGAGTTCAAGACTCTGGGGACCTATGCGATGATGTCAAGTATACGTATAGAACCAACTTTAATCGATAAAGTTAAAGCTGCTCAAGCTACGGACCTAGAACTGATGCGTATGAAGAAGAAAGTGCAAGAAGGTGCTATTCTAAAAGCAAGAATCGATGAAGAAGGAATACTTCGAGTCAACTCCAGACTTTGAGTTCATAACGATTCTGACTTGAAGCATAGAATCATGATTGAGGCACACAACACACCGTTTGCAATTCACCCTTGAAGTACCAAAATGTATCATGATCTTTGACATACATTTTGGTGGAGCAATATGAAGAGAGAGATCGCAGAGTTTATCTCGAGGTATTTAACTTGTCAACGTGTAATGGCGGAGCATCAAGTGCCAAAGGGTCCATTGCAACCACTTGAGATTCCGAAATAGAAGTGGGAACACATTACCATGGATTTTGGTACTGGTCTTCCCAAGGTTTCTCAAGACATAGATGCGATTTGGGTTATTATTGATAAATTAACTAAGTTTGTTCATTTCTGGTCGATACGGGAGACTTATTCCCTTGAACATCTTGCTCGTATGTACGTAAATGAGATTGTGAGACTTCATGGAATGCCAGTATCCATAGTTTTGGATCTTGACCCAAGATTCACTTCACAATTTTGGGTTAGCTTGCAGAAAACTATGGTCACGGATTTATGATTCAGTTCGGCATATCATCCTCAGACGAACGGACAATCAGAGAGGACTATTCAAAGTCATGAAGATCTATTAATACTATGTGTCCTAGACTTCAAAGGGAGTTGGGATAAATACTTACCATTGGTAGAATTCTTCTACAAAAACAGTAATAGGCAAGTATAGGTGTGGCTCCATTTGAAGCATTGTATGGACGAAAGTGTTGCTCTCCTAGTATATTGGGATGAAGGTGGGTAAAATAACATTATTGGGACCAGAGTTAGTACATATGACTACAGAAAAGATCCAAATGATTCGACAACGTATATAAACGGCACAGGATCAACAAAAGAGTTATGTGGATCTTCATTGAAAGGACGTGAAATTTAGTATTAGGGATCATGTATTATTACTTGTTGCTCTATGGAAGGGAGTTACAAGATTTGGGAAGAGAGGAAAGCTCAATCCACGATTTGTTGGTCCATTTGAGATTCTTGGCCGAGTAGGAAATGTGGCCTATAGACTCGCGTTACCTCCAAGCATGTTTCGTGTTCATAATGTTTTTCACATATCTGTGCTTCGTAAATATGTGCCTCAATTTCACATATTTACGAAGCATAGATATCTGAAAAACATTATGAACACGAGACATGCTTGGAGGTAAGGCGAGTCTATAGGCCACATTTCCTATTCGGCCAAGAATCTCAAATGGACCAACAAATCGTGGATTGAGATTTCCTCTCTTCCCAAATCTTGTAACTCCCTTCCATGGAGCAATACGTAACAGTACATGATCTTCCAATATTAAATTCCACTTCCTTTCGATGAAGATCAACATAACTCTTTTGTCGATCTTGTGAGGTATTTATACGTTGCCAGATCATTTGAATCTTTTCTGTAGTCATGCGTACTAATTCTGGTCCCAACAACGTTGCTTTCACCCACCTCATCCCAACATACTGGAGAGCGACAATTTCATCCATATAATGCTTCGAATGGAGCCACGCCTATACTTGCTTGATAACTGTTGTTGTAGGAGAATTCCACCAATGACAAGTACTTATCCCAACTTCCTTTGAAATCTAGGACACAGAGTCTTAATAGATCTTCAAGAGTTTGAATAGTCCTCTCTGATTGTCCGTCCTTTTGAGGATGGTATGCCGAACTGAATCGTAAATTCGTGCCCATAGCTTTCTACAAGCTAACCCAAAATCGTGAAGTGAATCTTGGGTCACGATCCGAAACTATGGATTACTGGCATGCTATGCAATCTCACAATCTCATTCACGTACATACGAGCAAGACGTTATAGGGAATAAGTCTCACGTATAGGCAAGAAATGAGCTGACTTGGTTAATCTATCAACAATAACCCAAATCGCATATATGCCTTGAGAAACTTTGCGAAGACCTGTAACGAAATCCATAGTAATGTGTTCCCACTTCCATTTCGGAATCTCAAGTGGTTGCAATGGACCCTTTGGCACTTAATGCTCCGCCTTTACACGTTGAAAAGTTAAACACCTCGAGATAGACTCCGCGATCTCTTTCTTCATATTGCTCCACCAAAATGTATGTCGAATATCATGATACATTTTGGTACTCCCAAGATGAATTGCAAACGGTGTGTTGTGTGCCTCCATCATGATTCTATACTTCAAGTCAGAATGGTTAGGAACGCAATGTATGGAGTTGACTCTAAGTATTCCTTCTTCATCAATTCTTGCTTGCTTCTGGAATAACACCTTCTTGCACTTTCTTCTTCATATGTATCAGCTCAATGTCTGTAGTTTGAGCAGCTTTAACTTCATCAATTAAAGTCGGTTCTACTCGTATATTTGCCATCATCACGTGGGCCCCTGGATTCTTTAACTCTATCTCCATCCTTTGTAAGTCGTACAAAATGGGTCTTTGTGATAACAACATCATACTCATACCCGCATACGATCTTCTACTCAATGCGTCAGCTACAACGTTTACTTTTCCAGGATGATATTGAATGCTATGGTCGTAATCCTTCAACAGCTCGAACCAACTTCGTTGTCACATGTTGAGTTCCTTTTGGGTGAAGAAATATTTAAGGCTTTTATGATCCGTATAAATCTCCACTTTCTCCCCATACAGATAGTGTCTCCAGATTTTCAATGCAAAAACGACTGCTGCCAACTCCAAATCATGAGTAGGAATAATTCCTCTCATATTCTTTAAGTTGTCGCGAGGCATAGGCTATGACTTTCCATGTTGCATGAGAACACATCCTAACCCTTTGCCTGAAGCATCACTGTAGATAACAAATCCATCTGAACCAGATGGTATTATTAGAACAGGTGCCGAAATGAGTTTCCTCTTAAGCTCTTGGAAAGGGGTTATGTTATTTAATTGTGCGCCACAATTATTCATATTATTATTTTCATTGTCTGGAAGTTCTATCGAGGAAAGGGGTTAGGTTATTTAATTACGTGCCAATAAGGAAAAATTCTTATCTAAAATGTCCCATCTTTCCTGGGAATGATTTGGTTGTCAATATTGTGAGTTATAATATTAATGATGAATAATTGTTGAAAGATTAAAAATGTGTTGATTGAAAATAAGTGATTTGTGATAAATTTTATTCAATTTTTGATATAAATAAAGGGGTTGTCATAAAGTATTTGTTGTAATTTTGTCCTATTACATGGACCCCTACTTACTCATTTTTTAAAACTGTTGGTAGAAATTTATCTGGGTTTTGTTATATTATTATTATAATAGTAAAAAAATAAAAACTTTTTATATAAAATAGAATACTTTTTATATTATATATAAAGCAATTTGTTTTATTAGATTACAATTAGAATATATTATATTTTATATAATGTTTTTGTTTTATTAGAATATTTAATTGCACAGTGATGAATAGTAAAAAATCATATTTTCACCCGTGAAATCGTTTAAAATTTTACTATTCATCCGTGATTAAATAGTTCCCTTCCATTCTCCTATAAATAGGATGCTTAGTTAAGAAATAAAAATCACACCAGAATCAGAGAATTCTTCTTCTATAATATTGTGCGTATTTCTTTTGAGTATAAGAATACTTTGAGTATAGCAAATAGTGCAAGTTTTTCTCAAGAATATCTCCGCTATACGAGTCATATTTAGTCTCCTTCTAAGGTAAGAAGGTATTATTTATTTCATATTCGTAAGAGATATTATTTTTCGTATTCGTAAGGAATATTATTTTCGTTCAATATTCGTCAAGGACTATTATTTTCGTTCAAAATTCATAAGGGATATTATCTTCATTCAATATTCATAAGGAATATTATTTTCGTTCAATATTCATAATGGATATTATTTTCGTTCAATATTCGTAAGGGATATTATTTTCGTTCAATATTCGTAAGGAATATTATTCTCTTCCATACTATATAGTATGTAAGTGATATTATTTTATTTCATATTCCTAAATCTACACTTACTTTGATAAGTATTGTTTCTATAATCCCTAAAACTAGTAGAATATCCTTGAGTTTTGCGCTTCATCTAGTATCGTTTCACTGAAATATTTGTCTAAATATTCTTGTTAAATTTTAATATTTTCATTCAGGGTGCTATTCGTGGATACTATTTATACGGTACTACTCATACGATAATATTCATGGGGTACTATTCACAAGGTACTATTCACGATAAAATTGGTTTCTTTTCTGTCCAAATTATTTTTGATACATGAATATCATTCTTGAATTTTACTCCACAATTAATTATCATGTTGACAATTTGGACATTCTTGAACTCTGGATAAATTGAATTATAAATCTTTAATATTTATCCTTGATCTTACTTGATTGATTCCTTATATCATTGTCATCATCCTCATGCTTATATTGTGGTAAAAGTCATCTTTGACTCGTAGTGCATAGATGGACTGCTGATTGGTATGATTATGACCATGAACTGTGTATTGGTATAATCATGACCTGTAATGTTACAGACAAATATTATGGTGAAAGTCTTCTTTGGCCCGTAGTGCAAAGATGGACTGTTGATTATTAGTTTTACAGTTGTATATCTTTGGCCCGTAGTGCAAAGATAGACTGTTGATTATTGATTTTATAGTTGTGTATGTTTGACCCCGTAGTGGAAAGATGGATTGTTAATTATTGGTTTTACAGTTGAACATCTTTGACCCGTAGTGTAAATATGGAATGTTGATTATTGGTTTTACAGTTATATATCTTTGGCCCGTAGTACAAAGATTGACTGTTGATTATTGATTTTACAGTTGTATATCTTTGGCCCATAGTGCAAAGATGTACTGTTGATTATTTATTTTACAGTTGTATATATTTGGTCGTAGTGCAAAGATGGACTGTTGATTATTAGTTTTACAGTTGTATGTCTTTGGTTCATAGTGTAAAGATGGACTGTTGATTATTGATTTTACAGTTGTATATCTTTGGCTCGTAGTGCAAAGATGGACTGTTGATTATTGATTTTATAGTTGTATATCTTTGGTCGTAGTGCAAAGATGGATTGTTGATTATTGGTTTTACAGTTGTATGTCTTTGGCCCATAGTGTTAAGATAGACTGTTGATTATTGGTTTTATAGTTGAACATCTTTGGCCCGTAGTGCAAAGATAGACAATTAATTGGTATGATCATGACTATTGTTGTTACATTTGAATATCTTTGGTGTAGGTTGTAAAGACAATATGATTATTGGGTATCTTTAGCCTTTGTGGCAAGGAGAAACTGTTGAATTACATGATTATAAATATGAATTGTCAATTTAACTATAATCTTTGGTGGTTCAGGTGAAAACAGGTGATGAAAGTTCTCTTTGTCTTGGGTACAATAAATTACTACTGATGAGTATTACAGGAATGAAATATTAATGATGGACTTTTAATTTGAGAAGATAGTAGACATTATGTTCTACTTGACTCTTCTAATGGATTGTTGATTTCCGCTGTAATTATGGTTGAAAACTTTTATCATCTACCATATGTTCTAAAAATCTAATTTATTATTGATGAATGCTATGGATAATTTAATTATCTTTACTCATAATAACCTTTACTGGGCTATTTGTCCTCACCCTTTTACTTCACAATTCCTTTCAAGTATTAAAAGTATAGCTGGGTCGAGCGGGGATAACAGGGGAATAGTGTGATGGTCCGAGACTGTGGAAGTTTTTCAACATATTATAAAACAGTATGATGATATATAATTTTATTGAGGACTTAAGATGTGTGTGTCGTATTTTATACGTCACTTAATAATTGATTTTGGTGAACAACAATAGAGTGATGAGAACCCGACTTTGAAAGCGTAAAAAAATGCACCCCATTAGAATGAGGAGGACAGAATTGTACTACGAACTTAAATGGTGTGTTTCCACTATTATACATGATGTCTGAATATATACAAACTCATGTTATCATAAGATATGGTTGTGCACATCCACTTGCTAACTATATCTATGAGCATTATCTATATAATCTTAGAGTATGGTTAGAATATAATTCCTAAGTTTGAGACAATGGAGATAATTATATGGCAAGAAGATACACACCATTGGAATGAACAAGATAGTAATCTTCTCGTTCTTCTTTGGGGTGTATTGGGTTAACCAAGGTTAATGCTCAAGTCCTACCTTTATGTAAAGTATCATTAGTTTGGAGTGTGAGTACTGTTATTTGTATCAAAACTCATAGCTTATGTGTTGTCGTATTTTGCACGACAGTTGTATTAATGAAGTTTGTATTTGGATTCTGTACCATGACTCAGAATGGGTTGTATGGACCTATTTTGGGGGCGTCACAAATACATTTTGCTTTTTCCAACGTCTGAAGAAGAATCCATCAAATTTCTCAAGTGTTAATTTGGTTCAAGCTATTTTTTGCATTGTTGTCCTCCATGGTTATATAGTCTTAAGATTGTTGTAACCTGCTTTGTAGTATTATATAGAACAACAATATTACTGTCTGAATTGAATGGTTGGCCACTTTTTCCTTAAGATTATATTCGTCCCTTTTTTTACTACATAGAATTACGGCGAATTAGTCTCCCACAATAAGATAGGCCCAAACTTTACTCTATACTATAATTTGTTGTGTAGAAAAAAAAATAGTGCAAACTATAACTGAGAGAGAAGAAAATATAACAAGAAAATTATTTAGAATAATTTTCTATGAACTTGAAAAGAATTTAGAATGACTTGAAAATTTAAGAACTTGAGAAGGATTGAAGTTGTTGATCTCAGTTTGGGTTAGATTGACAACCTATTTATAAGTTTCCGAACACCCATTTGAAGAGTTATGTACTTAATTATTTGGTCGTATCCCAATTCCAATGTTGGCATCCCAATTGAGAGTTCCCGTTGAATATTAATGTTGGCCTTTTCCTTGTAATATATATATATATATATATATATGTTATAGCCATAACTTGAACCCAAGTCCTTAATATCAACACCTCTCTCTTATCCAACTAAGCTAATATTAATTGTTGGTTACATGGATAACATATAATATATTTATTATATAATTTTAGATAATGTAAATATCCAACACTATTTTATCCAATTAATAATATAATTTTAATTAAACTTGAATATATATTTTAGTAAATGTAGCAAATATAATATTATGTGAAATGATCTTATTTTAATTATTTCCTTATAAATTGAATTATTAATTTTGTTTTATCATAAAAATTATATTATTAATTCTAGTTTCTGATTTGGATATATTAATGATATAAGTTGACTTATTAAACAGAGAAGAGAAGATGTAAGAATTATGTTATATTCCTGTAACTATACTAATACAGTGACATGTATACATATACACCAATGATGCTCAAAAAACCTTTGAACTTGGAAAGATTACAAACAAATATGAATAGAATATTTGAACAGATCTGTTGCACTAATTAAGGTACTCAAATTAATTTGTTGCACTAATTAAGGAACTCAAATATTTCTTCTGATTCAGTCGGTCGTTGTTCACGGCTTTGAATGTCTTTGGTATTTCTATAATGCCCCCACAAGATGGACGGCCGAAGGGTAAGTCCAATCTTGGTTTGGAGAAGCTGAAACCGTTGACGAGAGTGTGGCTTGCTGAGGACATCAGTAAGTTGGTCAGCCAAGGAGAAGTGAGCAACACGAACCAAGCCGTTTTGAACTTGTTCGCGAATAAAGTGATAATCGAGAGCCACATGCTTCATACAATAGTGAAAGACAGGGTTTGCGCAGAGGATGGTGGCACCAACATTATCACAATAAACAATCGGTGGATGTGGAATGGTGACACTCAATTCTGTAAGTAGGGAACATATCCAACGAAGTTCAGCGGCTGTAGCAGCCACAGAGCTTCAGTGGAGGAGCGAGCAACAGTGCATTATTTCTTCGAGCTCCAAGAAGCGAGACTTTGACCAATGTAGATGAGATAAGCACTTGTGAATGTATAATCATCTTTATCACCAGCCTAGTCTACATCTGAGAATGTGTGAAGAGCTGGGGTTGTTTGGAGATACAGAATAATACCATGATTAAGTGTTCCACATAGATAGCGTAGAAGATGTTTGGCCGCTTGCCAATGATCCGTTATCGATTGGTGCATGAAAAATATCCGATCACTCGCTTAGTTGCTTGTAGGTGCAAATCTGTTGGGCATTCCATGTACCTACTAAGCAAGCTGACAACAAACATGAGATCAGGTCTGTTAGATACATGAGACTCCCAATCATCTATTTGAAAAAAAGTATTGTCTACGGATTCTCCATTGTTGTTTTTCCTAAGTTTAGCTCCAGGAACTATGGAATTGAGCACTAAGTTGGACTCTGTCATTCCAAACCTGTCCAAAATTTCTTGGAGATATTTTTTTGGTGAATGAAGATTCCATCGTCTTGCTGCAATACTTCTATACCCAAAAAATATCTCATCTTTCCCAAATCAGTCATATCAAACTCCCTTTTCATAGACTGTTTGAAAGTCATGAACATCTCTTCATTATTGCCGGTAAAAATTAAATCATGAACATAGAAGCATACAAAAGATCTTGGTGAATAGGGTATGCTCATAGGGACATTCAGTAAATCCTTCCTTCTCAAAATTGGACTCTATTTTGCTATATTTTGTTGTACCATAACTAAATGACCAAGTCAAAGTCATAACAAACTTTAAAAGTTAATTCTTTAATTAGTTTTTGGGTCTCAAAAGACATGTAATGATTTGAAAGAAAGAAAGACAGAAAGAGAGAAAGAAAGAAAGAAAGAAGGTTTCTTTATTTTGTTGCAATATAGGAGTACTTATTAGTTGTGGCTATTGGCACTGCAGTGCAATTAAGGTCACCTCTTTCCATAAAACCCGAACCTTTTAATATAGATTATTAATAAAAAGAGATCTCTTTTTGAGAGGTAATTATTTATTTATTTTTTGATAAATGAGACTTTTTTTTATAAAATATATAAATTTATTAAAAATGGGCGCCCATAGGGTATACATTTCAAGAATGAATAGAAAAGTTAAAGCAATCATCGGAAATTCATATCCGATGAAGCCTTCGGCTTAAAATGATTTGGGCTATCCCCGAAGCATAAGCCAGAGAGAAACACTCGGTACAAGTTCACAAATACTGAAGCCTTCATCACACATATACATCTTTCCGAAGCATGCTTCAATTTAACCCAACTTCAAGTGAACAATATTACCCTTGTTCATAAACTAACTAGGAAAACAGAAGAGAAAACCAGACTAGGCAATTTCTGAAAGGAACTGCATAACAAAGATATTTCAATATATAGTCCAACAAAATTGAATATGCCACTACTTATATTTTATATGCAAGTAGTGTGAGGTTAGTAATTAATATAATGCAATTTCGATAAAATTAATTACTAAGCAATAAAATTGATTTAAAATCATCCATGTAACGTTGATCTCCAACCGAGGTTTTCCTCGGGATAATCCTTTTGCATATCCTCGGGAGGAATAAAGCAATCCATGGACAACCCAGGGACATTAAACGCAAGATCGTCGATCATCCACGTCTCTTCCATTCGCGTTATTGCGGGGCCCGCCCTCAAATTGTCTCCGAAACGTGTGATGATCGCGCTCGATTGACCGGAATGTGCGATCATCACGCCCTCGAAGGTCTGATAGTCCTCGATTTTGGTGCCCATTGTGGTTTCCCAATATGTAGGGTGGGAACCAGGGGACTGAATTCTGGTTAAGTAAGAGTCCTCTAAATAAATCAGTAATCCATTTCTTTGGCTAAAATAGCCAAACATAACATGTTTGATCATCTCGGCCGTGGGATCACTTCGTTCAGCAAGGTCCGTATGATCGGCGGATAGTTTTAACACGAAGCAATCCACGTCCGAGATTTGCTTTTCCCCCATGTATTGAGCTAGGGAAAATGCATCTGATACAGCCAGTGGATCTAGTCCCTGCATAAATGATCAATTGATGTTATTTTCAAACAAAATAAATTTGATAGCTTTTTAATAAAAAAAACATCAAAAATATATTCATTAGAGAGGAATTGTATACATCTGCCTAGACACAAATTAAAGCTAGGTCAGGGGTGAAAACGGTCCGGGTAACTCAGTACCCAATTCGGATTCAGCCCGAAAAAATAAAGCGGCACTCGAATTCGAAGAGCACGCGAGCCGAATCTGGGCCATAGTCGTTTTTGGGTTTATAAGACAGAGCACGAATCACTGTTCGCTCGTTTTAGTGTTCAAGGTTCGATACATACTCGATTCTTAGTCTTTGATTCTGATTTTCATATAAAAATGGAAAGGTTTTTTAATTCATCTCTTTGTCGGCCTCACCTCTTCGTTTATTGCAGAGAAATTAAGTTATTTGTAGGCTCGAGATTTGTTGGAGTTGAGAACTTATGACTGAATCATTCCACAAAAGAGACTAAATAAAGAATATTTAATGATTCAAACTCAGAAAGTCAGAATCATATATATGTAACCCCACAATAAAGAACATGCGAGTTAAAGTGCACTATTTATAAAATCTAAATTCTACTATTAAGATTATTAATAACTTGTCAGAACTTGTGACTCTATTACAGACTCGGGTCGAGTACTAATAATACCCTAGTAATTATACTTACAAATGGAATACAAGTCGTGACCCCTCGTATATGATTTGGACAAATTTTAAGACATTTGAAACAATAATTAAGTTTAGATTAAAAAAATTATAGGTAATTTTCTCTTAATTATTATTATTTAGCTGCTTAAGTAAGATTTTCGTATGATCCAAATGTGTCATGTAAGGATGCTACCTTGATGGAGTGTGATGAAGTGATCATACATTTCTGTGGGTTAGTTTACTGTTATTCATTTGGTTAGACCAGGACAGGGTAATATTGTCTTTTCCTTTTTTGTAAGGTTACTATAGTCTTTAAGCTTGTCCACTCAGGTTAGGCATAAATTGTGTGTGCTGAGTGGAATGGGTTAGCTACATATATAGCTTTACATTGTAATGTTGAGAGCATGGATAATGATGAATCACGATTTCTTCCCTATTTTCTGATTCTATCTACATCTTCCCTAATATTGCTTCTCTCTCTCTCTGAATCTTCTTCTAAACTCAATACTTCTTTCTGTTATTTAGCTGAAGTTGAGCTTAGTAAAGGATTTGATACTCAAATCCTTACAATTGGTATCAAAGCTACTCGATCCAATTATGGCGACTAACAATCAACGACTCAGTAATCTGGAAACTCAAGTTACTGAGCACACCAACTCATTTCAACAATTGAGAACTCAATTGCAGGAATCGGTTGTTAGCCTCAAACAGGACTTTGAAGATAAAATTGAGCAGAAAATGGAACAAAAGATGCAGCAAATGATGAAAGGAATTGAAGCTCTTCTCTCCGCTAGAGTACCTCAGTCAAAGGATTTATCAGGTAATTTTCGCAGTTCAAATCCTTCTGTTTTGGGATCGTTTGAAGGTGAATCTGGAAATGAAAGATCTAGCAACAATATATTCAGAACTATTAAGTTTGAATTTCCAAAGTTCGATGGAACTAACCTTAGAGCATGGATTAGGAAATGCAATAAGTTGTTTTCTCATCATATGGTTGCTGAACATCAAAAATTATATTTAGCTACTATGAATTTAGAAGGTGAGGCAGAGGAATGGTATTCTGGTTTTATCCATGCAGGAGATGAAATGACTTGGAAGGAATTTATTGAAGAAATTACTGCTAGATTCAGTCCTGAAGTTCAAATCAATCCAATAGGAGAGTTGAAAAATTTGCAACATATTGGATCTGTAGATGAGTATAGAAGGAAATTTGAAGAATTACAGAGTTGGGCATTGTTGAGGAATCCTGTGTTGAATGAGTCTTTCTTTATGGATTGTTATATGGGAGGCTTGAAGGAGGAAATCAGATTAGGCGTTCAAGAGTTAAAAATAACTAATCTCAAAGATTTAATCAGATTAACTAGGGTGGAGGAAGCTAAGTTGGAGGCTTGGTTAAAGAGAAGTAGGTTGGGAATCAAATCGGTTGTTGGTGGTTATCAAAAGAGCAGTCAGATGGCTAACATTAAAACGAATGAGAGTGGTTCTGCTGCTGTGCATAATGCTATTTCTCCAAGCATGGAGGTGAGTAGATCATTACCTATTAGGGGTTTAACAAGGGAACAAATTGCTGAGAAGAGGAGGAGGAAATTATGCTTTTCTTGTGATGAGCCTTATATTGTGGGACATCAATGCAGGAAACCACAACTTTTCATGATGCTACCCTCTATGGAAGATAACAGCAAGACTGGGAATAATGAGGAGTGTTGTGAAGATGCAGAATTAGAAGAAGATGAGAAGACTGTTGAATCACAAGAAGCTCATATCACACTTCATGCTTTATCTGGCCACAGTGTTAACAACACTGTAAGAATTGTGGGAATGGCTAATGGAAAATTATTGAGGATTTTAATTGATAGTGGAAGCACTAATAATTTCTTGGACCCTCAAGCAGCAAGGAGAGTTAAGGCCACGTTGCAGGAGACAAAGCCTGTATCGGTTTCTGTAGCTGATGGATTTAAAGTTACTAGTTTCCAAGAGTGTAGATCATTTATTTGGACAATACAAGGGGAATCTTTTAATACAGATTTCAGAATCCTTCCATTAGGAGGAATTGATGCAGTGTTGGGTGTACAATGGTTAAGAAATTATAATCCAGTTACCTTTGATTTTGACCAATTACAAGTTTCTTTTAATAAGGAAGGCAGGGCAGTGGTGTTGCAAGGGGAATCTGCTATGATAGTCCCTACTATACAGTTGATGTCATCTGGGGATTTCAAACAAATATTGAATACTACAACTCATGGCTATTTTGGTTACCTTTTTGGAATGGTTCAAGAGTCATTGACAAATAATGAGGTCCTGGAATTAGTTGCTGTGAATGAGAATAACAAAAAGGTGACTCAAACTCAAGATCAGTTGAACGAAGTGTTGCAATCTTATTCCTCAATCTTCCAAGAACCAAAAGGTCTACCTCCAAACAGATCTCATGACCATCACATTAATTTGAAGGAAGGTAGTCAACCTATCAATCAGAGACCTTACAGGTATCCTTATGTGCAAAAGGAAGAAATTGAAAAGATTGTTAGTGAATTAATGGCTTCTGGAGTGATACAACCAAGCAACAGTCCATATGCTTTTCCAGTATTACTTGTTAAGAAACATGATGGATCTTGGAGGATGTGTGTGGATTACCGATCCTTGAATGAAATGACAGTTAAAGACAAGTTTCCAATACCAGCCATTGATGAATTGTTGGATGAGTTACATGGCTCTAGGTGGTATTCCAAGTTAGATCTCAGATCTGGGTACCACCAAATTCGAGTGCATGCTTCGGACATTCCTAAAACTGCATTTAGGACACCTACAGGACATTTTGAATTCTTGGTGATGCCATTTGGACTCACTATTGCTCCAGCCACTTTTCATTCATTGATGAATCAAATATTTAAGCCCTATCTCCGGAAGTTCATCCTAGTTTTCTTTGATGACATCTTGGTTTACAGCAGGACTTATGAAGAGCATTTAGAACACTTGAAGCTTACCTTGCAGCTCTTACAGGACAATTCACTCTTTGCTAAGAGAAGTAAATGTGAGTTTGGAACTGAGCAAATTCAATACCTGGGACATGTTATTAATAAGCATGGGGTTTCTACTGATCCTGATAAGATCGATTGTATGACCAAATGGCCTTTACCTACAAACATTAAAAGCTTAAGAGGTTTTTTGGGATTGACAGGCTATTATAGGAAGTTTATTCACAATTATGGTTTAATTAGTAAGCCATTGACGGAATTGTTAAAGAAGGACAGATTTCAGTGGCATGAAGGGGCTACTCAAGCTTTTGTGGCACTAAAAGAAGCTATGGTTCAAGCTCCTGTGTTAGCCATGCCAAACTTTAAGCTGCCTTTTGTTTTGGAAACTGATGCTTCTCACTTTGGTATAGGAGCTATATTGATGCAGCAAGGTAGACCCATTGCTTATCTCAGTAAAGCTATAGCTGCAAAACACTTGGGTTGGTCCACTTATGAGAAAGAATTGATGGCAGTCATTTATGCTACTAATAAATGGAGACATTATCTTTTGGGTAATAAGGTACTCATTAAAACCGATCACCATAGTTTAAAGTACCTCTTGGATCAAAGAGTAACCACTACTAACCAACAAAAGTGGATTACTAAATTAATGGGACTAGACTATGAGATAGTGTATAAAAAGGGAAAAGAAAATGTGGCTGCAGATTGCCTTTCCAGACAAGTTGATACTACTATAGTGGACTATACTTGTGTTGCTATTTCTACAATCACTCCCCATTGGATCACAGAGATAGCTCAATCTTGGGAGTTAGAACCTGGATTGAAGGACATGATCATCCAGTTGCAATTGGATCCACATTCATTACCTGGTTATACTTTTCATCATGGCAGGTTAAAATTCCAAGATAGATTGGTAGTTGGGCCAAATATTTCTTTGAGAACCAAGCTATTGACTGAGTTCCATGACTCTCCTATGGGGGGTCATTCTGGTACAAAAGGAACTTTCGAGAGACTCCGTAATTATTTTTTTTGGTCTACAATGAAGTCTGATGTTACCAAATTTGTACAAGAATGTGATGTCTGCCAAAAACAGAAACATGAGACTAAGGCTATACCAGGTCTGTTGCAGCCCTTGCCTATACCAGAAAGTCCATGGAATGATATATCCATGGATTTCATTGAAGGCTTACCTCACTCTAAAGGTTACACAGTTATATGGGTTGTGGTCGACAGGTTGACTAAATATGGTCATTTCATACCACTCCAACATCCTTTTACTGCTCAAGATTTAGCCCAAGTATACATCAATAATATATACAAGCTCCATGGATTCCCTTCAACCATTGTCTCTGATAGAGACAAAATATTTGTTAGTTTGTTTTGGCAATCACTTTTCAAGTTGGTTGGTACCAAGCTTCATTTAAGCTCGGCTTACCATCCCCAATCAGATGGACAAACTGAAAGGCTTAACCAAGTGTTGGAATGCTACTTACGATGTATGGTTTCACAGAGGCCTAAAAGCTGGTTATCATGGCTTCCATTGGCCGAGTGGTGGTACAACACTCATTACCATAGTGGGCTAAAAACTTCTCCCTTTGAGGCCTTGTACTGCTATAAACCTCCACACCTCAACTTCCATCAATTTGGTCAAGTTCATGACCCAGCTACAAGGAACTTTTGTAAGGACAGAACTCAAAATCTTCAGCTTCTTAAACAGAACTTAGTTGCTGCTCAGTCTAGAATGAAGCACTATGCAGATAAGTCCAGAAGTGAAAGATCTTTCTTGGTTGGTGACTTGGTGTACTTACGAATTAAACCTTACAAACAGTCTACACTCTCTCAGCATGTCCTTGGTAAATTAGCCCCAAAATATTTTGGCCCTTTTCTTGTATTAGAGAAGATTGGGACTGTGGCTTATCGACTTCAATTACCTTCACATGCTAAAGTCCATCCTGTTTTCCATGTCTCCCTTCTTAAGAAGAAGATTGGCTCCAACTGTTCCAGCTCTGCTGCTCTTCCTTATTTGGATGCACAGGGTCAATTTTTGGTGGAACCATTAGCTATATTGGATAGAAAGATGGTTAAGAAGAAAAACGCTGCAGCTGTTGAAGTATTGGTACAATGGTCAAATACCTTACCATCAGAGGCCACTTGGGAAGATTGGGAGAATTTTCATAAGCAGTTTCCTCACTTCCAACCTTGAGGACAAGGTTGTTTTCATGGTGGGTGGATTGTAAGGATGCTACCTTGATGGAGTGTGATGAAGTGATCATACATTTCTGTGGGTTAGTTTACTGTTATTCATTTGGTTAGACCAGGACAGGGTAATATTGTCTTTTCCTTTTTTGTAAGGTTACTATAGTCTTTAAGCTTGTCCACTCAGGTTAGGCATAAATTGTGTGTGCTGAGTGGAATGGGTTAGCTACATATATAGCTTTACATTGTAATGTTGAGAGCATGGATAATGATGAATCACGATTTCTTCCCTATTTTCTGATTCTATCTACATCTTCCCTAATATTGCTTCTCTCTCTCTCTGAATCTTCTTCTAAACTCAATACTTCTTTCTGTTATTTAGCTGAAGTTGAGCTTAGTAAAGGATTTGATACTCAAATCCTTACATGTCATTGGCTAGGCACGCATAACTGGAAAACATGACACAAATTCCACTCAACTCCACGTGAAGGCCATACAAAAAAGAAAGAACAAGCAAAAAGTAACAATGTCACAAAAATCCTAGCTAATTGGCAGGGCACATTAAAAAAAAAGGAACATCTCTATTTAGAAAATTCCACCCTCTAGTGGTGGTATAATTAGTGTGATATGAAGGGAATAAAATTGAAAAAAAATGAAAAAAAAAATATAAATGATTTATATTTTTAAAAGACTAAGGGGTGTTTGATAAAAATTAAATGAATTTAAATCTGAATGAAAAAAGTTGTTTGATAATTGACATGTCTGAAACATCTAAATAACATATTTTTACTATTTTACCTCTCTAAAAAATTTAAAATTTTATAAATGTATTTAATATAATAGTTAATATTGTTAAAAAAAAACATTCAGCCAAAAAATGACACTAAACCATTCAGTCTAAATCGTTTGAATGGCTGACCGATTCAGACGATTTTTTTTCAAAACAAACGCATTTAATGGCTAACCGATTCAGCCATTCAGCTATTCAGAGCTAAACAAACACCTAAATTGTCTTTTCATTTTGAGTCTTCTAATTTATTCTAGTAAAAAAAATACTAAATTTAGTGGCCAGAAAAATTATTTACAAAAATTCAGAGATATTAAAGTTTAAATCGTATTTAAGCCTAATAACAGTGATTACTTGCCTGAAGCGAACGCCTCAGAGGACGAACACCACCTTTAGCCTTGTGAGAGCCGAGCCAAGGGGTGCGGCGCCAAGCCACATTGCCGTCACTGCCGGCTACAACTTTGTGGCCACCCACAACAAGTTCAATTAGCCACTTGTTAGGTACCATTTGCCACATTACAAAGCATCCCCTTGTTGGAATCCCGTTGGTAGCTCCGCTAGCCGAGCCGTTTGAGCTGAGCTCATCCCCCATAGCCATGCTCACTTTTCCGGTTGCATACATGTTCTTTACATTCCCTTCTAGCTTCCGGCAACCGGTGGCCGCCTTAAAGTGTTGTATTATGTATTGTGCCGATGATGAGACCTAAAAAAATATATAAATTAACATATATTATTTTAAGAGATTTTATTAGTGATACTTTTGACATTTCATCATATTTATCAATGACTATTTGAAACATACATAATAAGTGTTCTACAAACGAAAATTATGTATCTAACACAAATACCCTTATATATATATATAGGGAATATATCTTAAGCTCACCCCTTATCTAACTCACCCGAGCTCACCCCCTTTTAGCGACGGACACGGCGACGGTTCGATCATATAACCGTCGTCTATACTTATAGCGACACTATATGTTGTCCGTCACTAAAAGTATAGACGATGGTTGTTTGACCGAACCGTCGTCGGGTCCGTCGCTAAATGGGAGGTGAGCTCGGGTGAGTTAGATAAAGGGTGAGCTTAAGATCCGGACCGTATATATATATATATATATATATATATATGATCTCCATCCACAGCAACCGGTTGTTGGGGAGCAACCCATTTTGGCCAGCCGCTACAAACTCTACCGGCTTATTAAAAAAAATTGTCTAAGGCCGGTAGAACTTGTAGCGGCTGACCAAAATGGGTTGCTCCACAACAATCGGTTGCTGTGGATGGAGACGACCCATATATATATATATATATATATATAGGGTCGTCTCCATCCACAGCAACCGGTTGTTGGGGAGCAACCCATTTTTCCCAGCCGGTACAAGCTGTACCGGCTTATAAAAAAAAATAAAAAATTCTAAGGCCGGTACAGCTTGTACTGGCTGGGGAAAAATGGGTTGCTCCCCAACAACCGGTTGCTGTGGATGGAGACGACCCTATATATATATATATATATATATATATATATATATATATATATATATATATATATAAAGCTTGCATGGACATGCCCATTATGACATATTAATAGTTTAGTACTCTTCTCGTAACTTAATATAAGTCATCTTAGATAAATATTTGTGTACCTTAATATAAGTCGTTTTAAAATTTCAAGTAAGCATTAATTGTTTAGTTTTAAATATTACTCCAAGTATTAAATATAATTTTAGTTCTCTCACTATTTTTTGTCCAATAAATAACACTCTTTTTCTAACAAGGACAATATAGACAATTGATATTATATTTAAGGGCAAAGGTGCAGAAATATCCCTGATGTTTGCCCCGAAATACCACTTCGACCATGAACTTTTTTTTTCAAAAGTACCCCTAACGTTACAAAAATCAGCTCATCAAAGCCCCTCCCGTTGATAAACATGCCAAATAGACAAATGAGGGTTACATCTAAACAAATATTGATTATTAGGAAGCCCAATCCAGATTTCAGAAAGGGGAAAACCCCTAGCTAACCAACTGATAAATCGAAGAGAAAGAAATCGAAGAGAAGAAATGGTCGAAACCAAGTCTAATATGTTCCTTACTCAGCGACTGATCATGTGATTCATCCCCTTCTTCTATTTCTGCTCCACTAATCACTCCTCCATGCTCTGTCAGAACTGTGACTAGAAAACTCACAGTCTTTCTCTCTCCCCTGACATTCACGATCGAAGACCCCTTGAAGGTTTTAATGGGTGTTCTTCGGTGACGAAATTGTTACGTTGACTAATTTTTGGTTTATGCATACAGGACATAGAGTGTATTGGAGCAACTATTTTTTTGGCATGTTGAAATTTTGGCTGGAAAAAAATATATAATCAACAGGCCAAAAAAAGAGTTGCTCCACAGCAACCGGTTGTTGAGCAGCCGGTTGTTGTGGATGGACCCCCCCCCCCCACATATATATATATATATATATATATATATATATATATATATATATATATATGTTAACGCCAAGTTTTACCGGCGCGTCCAATCACAGAATCCACGCGCTAGAACCTGCACAATAACAGATCACACAGAAGCTTGACGGCTTGTGCCGCCGGGGGATAGCTCCGGTGTAAGAATGAGTACAGGCCGTTACAAGGTTTTAACAATGGAGGCTAAGTGTTTAGTGCATAAAAGTATGAATTACCTCTTAATTGTAACTCTGGCCTGATATTTATAATAATCTCACTGCCTTAGAATCCTTCTCCTAATCGGTTAAGGACTCCTAGCTATGGTAGTTACCATAACTTGGGTCCAACACAATCTCCTTAAAAGATGCAAGTAGAATCCAATCTAATCACTACCTTTGGAGTAACCGTATTTAATTATAATTGGGACGTCCAACTCTGCACGCAGGAAGGCCCACTGTACAGGCCCAAACTATCCCACTGTCAGGTCTAGGCTTCGGCCCAAAGGACCCAAAGGCCCGATTCCCAACAGCACACAACAGGATAAGGCTCCGGCCCAAGGGGCTCGGATGCCGAACCCGAAGACATCCACCAAAGTGAGGGTCCGGCCCAGAAGGACTCCGACGCTGACCCAAACACCTCTAAATCCACCATGGGCTTCGGCCCAATGAACTCATACAACTTCTCTGATGTCGGGCCTTCAACCCAAGTGAAGGTCAGCAGAATGCTCCCAAACATTGACCCCCAGTCTTCAATTATAAGGTACTTATGATTGGAGACTTGAAAGGTCAGGTATTCGAAAGGTCATGACAGCTAATAATGAACTGTCTGGGAAAACCAAACAGTCTATTTTTGATATTTGAAACGTTACACACCTTTCTACGCCTGGCCCCACCTTAAGCAATTAATAGCCGCCCTGGGGTTCCGTGTCGTACTCCTTATAAAAACCCCTCTTCCCCCCCCTCATTATCTCCTTTACTGACTCCTCTCTCCCAAACTCTCTGTTTTCATTTTTTCCGGCAAGGCGATTTCCGGCGAGCTCATTTTTTCCCCAAACTCCTCAAATTTCCACCACTTTGCAGATATTTGAGTTCTAGTCTAGATCATCTCTTCTTCGAAACTTCTTATTTGCATCACATTTCTTTTCAATGGCCGATTTCAGCACTATTCCGGCCACTGAGCCAATCACCGTCACCACCGGCGACCTACTAGAGATCGAACTGTCGGATGCCCCTGCCGCTACCATACCTTTGACCCTGCCTAGTCCGGTAAACGCCGAGGCTAGGGTTCAAAATGCATATCACTCCTCAAAGGAGTTTTCTCATCTCCATACTCCTTCCACTATCACCCCCTCCCAAATCTCTAACATCCGAACCCTCTTTAAAATCCCTAAAGAATACCAGCTCTGAGTACCGACGCCTGATGAGAAGATGTTTTGGCGTCCCTAGGGCGAGTGGGTAGCCGTCCCCTTGTACGTTCTGAAATACGGGGTTTGATTCCCACTTCACGATTTCATTTCTTCTTTCTTGAGCTTCGTGGGAGTAGGGTTCGCGCAGCTTGTGCCGAACGCGTACATCCATTTAGTCTCTTTTATAGCCATCTGCTAAGAGGTGGGCATCACTCCCGGGCTCGATCTATTCTTCTCTCTGTTCACCGTCGGTGGGTCAAAAGAACCCGGTCTCCGGTAACTCAACAAACGCCCCAACCGCACCGTCCCGATCAAAACCCCTTCAAGCAACAAGGGGTGGCACGAACAGTGGTTTTTTGCCAAGAGAACCGACCTCCAGCTCCTTCCCTCCTGGGCCCATCCAATCAACAAGGCGGCCAAGATTTCGAAGTTCCCGAAGGGTCGGGCCGATGCCTTCAAGACGTTCTACAAACAATGGAAGAAGACCTAATGGAATCTAGGGCTTCTGATGGACGAAGCCTGGTTGTACAAACACGGTTGTAAGTATCCTTCTTTTTTCTTTTTTTTTCTCCTATTCTCTTAAGCGTTCCACGCCTTAACCCATTTGTCCCCGTGCAGTGACCATTTTCAAGCCGGAGGGCGTTGTCGACGCCTTCATCCCCACCACCATCACAACCGGGTTCATCCGACCCCCAGTGACTGACGACGCTCCTGAGAAGGATACGGTCCCTATCAGAGAGATGTCTCTGGGGTCCACTTCGGGGCTCGAGCCCCCGACCACACAAAAGGGGGCGCTGAAGATGAGCCGCGCGGAGAAGGCGGCTTTGCTGAAGAAATCCAAGAAGCCCTCTAAGTCGACCATCAAAGCGCCTACAATAGTCCCTCCGCCTTCCCTGCCGAAGCCCACTCTTCCACCGCCCCCTCTTCCGACCGAGGTGGTCGAGGATTCGAAGGATACCGAAGAGGTTCCTCACGAACCCCGATCTAAGAGACCTCGATTGTCGGAGGGTTCCGATCAACCGATGGGACAGATGGTGGTCCCTGGTCCGGACCGTGCCCCCACTCCTTCTTCTGGGCCAAGCTCCTCCTAGGGATTGCCGACTACCTGTTGGTCCAAAAGCCCGTCAGAGGTTTTCCTTTTTACCCTCTTCGATCACTTCAAACTTCCTGGTGACGACGAGAGGTTTAAAGGGTATTCTTCTGATCAGTTCTTGGTGGCCTATGTTCGAGCCCAGACTCAGGTAATTCCCTTTGTCAATCTGAGTACTGCTATTAACTTGGTTTTTTACTTCTTGTACTAATGTATGTGTTCGCTGCAGGCCAACGCTATACTCGCCCGAGCCATCACTCCCCTCGCCCGAGCCACAAAGAAAGAAATTCAACTGGGAACAGACGTGGAGCTTCTTGAGGCTGAGGTTCGGGGTCTGCAGTCGGACTTGAAGAATGAACAGGATTCTCATGCCAAGACCCAAAATAAGGCGACCCGAGCGGAGGGCCGGATCGAAGAACTGGAGCATAAGCACGGAACTCTTCTGGCCGAGAGGGATCATCTGCTCAAGGAGGTCAAGGATCGGGAGGATGATGTTGACAGCATTACGCACAAGTTCTCCGAGATGCATGACAAGATGATGTTCTTGATTAAGGAGAACAACACTTTAACCGCTACTGTCAACGCATTTCCCTAGAAGGTTGTCGAGGCCAGACAGCAGGCCATCACCGAATACGAAAAATCTGAAGCCTTGAATGATAAGTTCATAGCCCAATTCGGTGAAGGGTATGAGACTCATCGGGATAAGGCTAAGGCAAAGCTGATGGCTGTTGGGCTCGATATCTCCGTCCTTGACTCTTCTGATGACGAATCTGAAGCTGAAGATGAGCCCCCTGCAGAGTAGATATTTAGGATTTGTAAATTTTTAATTTTTTTTGTACTTTTCCCGAATCGTAGGCGATTGGGCTTGTAAAAATTTTCTAAGTGTAAATGAGATATACTTTTTGCCCATGAATGTTTGTTGTCAGTTTTACTCATGACTAATCTCGATCGGTTATGTCCACCCGAACTTTCTGATCGGATTGTCCTTAGAGTTTATCTGATCTTGAAGGGTCTAACAGTTATACCCGGGACTTATCTCGATCAGTGGTGTCTTTCCGAACCTCTTGATCGGATAGTTCCCGAGATCTGTACTTTAAGAATTTACTGAACCCTCGGTCAGTTATGCTCGGGACTTATCTCGATCAGTGGTGTCTTTCCGAACCACTTGATCAAATAGTGCCCAAAGCGTGTCTGTTCGGGTAGTAATGGGATATATGAATATAAATAAAGTTAAACATTGACAGAAATAGGAACTTTCATTTATATCATTTGAATTGAATCGGTTACATGGGTAAAAGTAAGAATGACATAACTATTACTGGTAAAATTTTCTAAGTCTTTCAGCATGCCATGTATTCTTTACCTCCAAACCGTCCATTGCTCGAAGCCGGTATGTTCCTGGCTTCGGCACTCCTACCACCTCATAAGGCCCCTCCTAGTTAGGCATTAACTTGCTGGTGTTCTGGGGGGTTGAAGCCTCCAATTCCCGGAGGACTAGATCTCCTACAGTAAACCTCCTGGGCTTCACCTTCTGATTGTAGTGTCGGGCTGTCCGTTGCTGATAGATTGCCAACCTCATCATAGCCGAATCTCAGACTTCATCTAGCAGATCCAGATTTGTTCTCAGGCCTTCATCGTTGTATAGCTCTTTATACTGGTTGACTCGAAGGGTGGGGGATCCGATCTCGACAGAAATGAGGGCGTCGGTCTCAAATGCCAGTCTAAATGGAAAGTCCGTAGTTGTGGTCCTTGGAGTAGTTCGATACGCCCACAAAACGGATAGCAGCTCTTTGGGCCACCGACCCTTTAATTCATCCAATCTGCGCTTTATCCCATTGAGTAGGTTTCGATTAGTCACTTCCACTTGACCATTTGACTGAGGATGGGCAACCGAAGTCTTGCGATGTTGGATCCTTAACTCCTTCAGAAAGCCCTCGAATTTCGATCCCACGAACTGTCTGCCATTGTCTGAGACTACTGCCATCGGGATACCGAACCAGTAGACTACTCATTCTTTAAAAAACTTCAAACACTCCTGCTCGGTGATCTTTTGCAGTGGTTTGGCTTCGACCCACTTCTTCATGTAGTCAATAGACACGATCACAAAGCTAATTTGTCCCTTAGCTTTTGGTAGATGACCCAGGATGTCAATGCCCCATACAACAAAGGGAATTGGGGATAAGATCGAATAGAGCTCTTCAGGGGGTTGATGCGGAATATTGCTGTTCAGCTGGCACTTGGGGCACCTCCTAACGAATTCCTTTGCCTCAGTGTAGATAGTCGGCCAATAATACCCCTGCCTCAGAATTTTATGTGCCAGTGACTTCGCCCCCATGTGATCCCCGTAGATCCCTTCATGCACCTCCCAAAGTGTGTAGTCTGCTTCTGAGCGAGTCAAGTATTTGAGCAGTGGAGAGCTAAAGGCCCTTCTATATAGATCTTCATCTATCAGGACAAAGTTTGAGCTTCGATGTTTGACTTATCTGGCTAGGATTCGGTCCGAAGGGAGGGTCCCATCAGCCAAGTATGAGATATAAGGTGAGAGCCAGCAATTGAGTTGGTCCAAAGCCAGGACTTCTATCTTCGAGACACTGGGCTTTTCCAGAACCTCCAGGTACACTGATCCATTGAAAGAGCTTGCTTCAGTAGTTCGCCAACCTTGCCAGGGCATCTGCTATTGTATTGTCTGACCGGTCCACCCCCTGACAACTGTGCGATGTGAAGTACATAAGCTTATCCTTTACCTCGGCCAAATATTTCACCATCCTTGCCCCCCGAGCCTCGTACTCGCCCGAAAGCTGCTTGACCACCAGCTGCGAATCACTGTAGATGATCAACCTCTGTACCTCTAAGCTTCGGGCCAATCGTATCCCTGCTAAGATGACCTCATACTCTGCTTCGTTGTTTGTGGCCTTGAAACCGAACCGAATAGCTTGCTGCACCTTGAACCCCTCAGGACTTGTCAGGATGACCCCCGCTCCACTGACATCCGAAGTTGACGATCCATCCACGTATAAAGTCCATGAGGTCTGACCTGGTTGTGCTTCGGCCACTATACTCACCTCAGGTTCAGTGAAAGAACACTCTACCACGAAATCTGCCAACGCCTGCCCTTTGATTGCCGTTCGGGGATGATACTCTATAGCAAACTGTGTTAACTCCATCGCCCATGCGGCCAACCGACCTGATACCTCGGGCTTGTGCAAAATCTTCTTCAAAGGTTGATTCGTGTAGACCACTATCAATCGACCCTGGAAATAGTGCCTGAGTTTCCTGCTAGCGATTATGAGTGCGTAGGCAAACTTTTTCAGGCTTGGGTATCTCGTCTCTGCGTCTCGAAGAACATGGCTGACATAGTACACCGGGAACTGCTTTCCTCCCTTATCCGTCACCAGTGCCGCCCCTACTGCCATCGGTCTTGCAGCCAAATATAGATATAAAGGTTCTGAGGGGGTCGGTTTCATTAATAATGGTTCCGTACCCAGGTACCTCTTGATCTCTTGGAACGCGTCTTCGCATTCCGAAGTCCACTGGAAACTCTTATCATTTTTCGGACCCTTTAGAGTGTCAAAAAAGGGTAGACATCTTTCAGCTGACCTTGACACGAATCTCTGAAGGGCAGCTATTCGGCCGGTCAACCTCTGAACATCTTTGTATGTCTTTGGAGATTTCATGTCTAAGATCGCCGAGATTTTTGCCGAATTGGCCTCGATTCCCCTCTTACTGACCCAGTATCCAAGAAATTTCCCTGAACCCAGTCCGAAGGTGAATTTGGTCGGGTTCAGTCTCAGTTTGTGTTGCCTTACCGTTTTGAAGCAGTCTTTAAATCCTCCAGATGATCCCGGACTGACACGCTCTTGACGATCATGTCGTCCACGTACACTTCCATACTCCGCCCTAGCTGTTTCCTGAATACGAAGTTCATCATCCGTTGGTAGGTCGCCCCTGCGTTCAGCAGTCCGAAAGTCATCTTCCGATACGCGTATATAGCCCGATGGGTGATGAAGCTGGTCTTCGGGATATCTTCCTTGTGCATCGAGATTTGGTGATATCCCGAGAAAGCGTCCATGAAGCTTAACATTCCATACCCCGAAGTGGCATCAATTAGCTGGTCTATGTTGGGTAAGGGATAGAAGTCTTTAGGGCATGCCTTGTTCAGGTCCGTGTAGTCGATGCACATCATCTACTTTCCATTCTGTTTCTGAACTAATACCACATTCGTCAACCATTCGGGAAAGTCGATCTCGAAGATGAACCATGCCTCTAACAATTTAGTAACCTCTTCATCTATAATCTTCTGTCTTTCCGGGGCGAAGATCCTTCTTTTCAGTATCACTGGCTTCCTCTTCGGATCAGTATGAAGCCTATGTAATGCTATTGATTCGCTTACTCCGGGCATGTCGCTAGGTTCCCAAGCGAAGATGTCGGCATACACTCGAAGTAATTCCACCAGACCCGTTCGCAGCTGTTCGGATAATCCCGCCCCGATTTTGATCAGTTTGTCTAGATTCCCCGGTATCAACTCAACATCTTTTGTTTCCTCTGCCAGTAGAGCCATGGGTTCGGTGCTGCCCTCAGTGAACGGCTCTATCTCGATGGTCATCGTCCGTTTCTACTTACTGACCTCGACCCCTGAAGAAATCAAGGTATTCCGATAACACCTTCGGGCGATATCAAGATCTCCTTTTACTTCCCCTATCCCGTCCGGTGTTGGAAACTTGATTTTGAAATGGGGTATAGACGTTACTGCCTGCAGTGCTGCTAAAGTAGGCCTTCCCAGGATGGCGTTGTAAGCCGAATCCACTTGTACGACAAATATTTTTACCATAATTTCTGTTTGCTGAGGGGCCGTACCGAATCTGACTGGCAGTTCTATCGTACCTATCACATGAACAGGGTCGCCACTGAAACCGTATAACGGGCCCTCTGCTCCCAATTCCATCTTCTTTCCTCCCAACTCCATCCTCTGGTATACATGTGTGTAAAGTATGTCGACCGAGGACCCGTTGTCGATCATCATTCTCTTCATATCCACTGGCCCGACCTGAGCCGTTATCACCAGTGCTCCATCGTGCGGTTCAATATGGTCAGTAGGGTAGTCGTCATCGGAGAAGGAGATGGTCGTGCCTGAATATAGCATGTCCTTTCTGGGCGAGGAGCCATCTAGTGACAGTACGACAGCGAGATGCCCACTCCTCTTCCTACCGATTACACGACCTACCGACCCGCCCGATATCACATCAATAATTCCTCGGGCTTGCGGGTTCGATTGCGGCTGTGTTTCCTGGGTGAGCTCTATGTTCTCCTCTCGCGGGGCTTCCGACCCTTCTCTGCCGACTACGTACTGTACCAACTGCCCATTCTGAACATTCTTTTCAATCAAGTCCTTTAAGTTATTGCAATCTTCTGTCGTGTGACCCAGACTCTGGTGATACGTACAATACTTGTTCCGACCCCTTTTTACCGGCTTCGGGATCGAAAAAGGGCTTGTTTCGCATCTCCTCCAGTATCTTAGCACGGTTTGTATTGAGAGAGGTGTACACTTTGTTGACATTTTTGTTTGGGAAGGGTGGTCTTCCACTGCCCGACCCTCCCCCGTTGTAGTTATTCTTACTGTAGCTATCCGACCTCCCCTAATTGTCTGACTTTTGATAACTTTATTTGTCCCGATCTCTGTCCTTCTCGTACGGCTAGGATTGTGGTTTGAAGTTCCCCATCGACTCCTCGATCGCTATGTGACCCTCGGCCCTGTGAAAGGCTTCTGTTAGGTCGGTCGTGGGGTTGATCACCAGGTCCTTCATCAACTTCTTTGATTTTCTGATGTCTAGCCCCGTTGTGAAGAATCCCAAGGCTTGTGGGAAATTTAACTCCGTCACCAACCCCACAGCTTCTCGAAACCTTTTAACATATTGCCCCAGGCTCTCATCTGATCTTTGCCTGACCTGCATGAGGGATGCTGTAATCTTCTTCCGTCTCTTATTACTCCCGAATCGGGCATGAAACTTTTCCCGAAGGTCATTCCACGAATTTATCGATCCCGATGCCAGGGTACCCATCCACTCTCGGGCACTCTTCTTCAAGGTAGTGGCAAACATGTGACACTTAGCCGCGTCAGAATGGTCATAATAAGTCATCAGTCTGTCGTATCCATCGGAATGGTCGTAAGGATCCCCCATCCCGTCATAAGTCTCCATCGGGGGCATCGTCTTTTTAGGGTCTGCTGTCTCCCGATTAATTTCCGACGAAAAGGGTGACCCTATGCAGGCCGAAGGCGCCCCTGTTGAGCTTTCGGCCAACAACAACTTCTCCAAATCGGCTACCCTTCGGGCAAAGGGTCAGATTCTCCTCTATGAGGGGACGATCGGGGTCTGTCCCTCTCATATTCGAGAATCTCGACTCCTCTCCTCTGCCCCGACCTGCCCGGGTGCTCAAATCGTTGTCCTGCTGATCGACTCCTCCTCCAGCTTCGGCCATCTCTCGAACGGGTTCGGTACCTGCTCCTTTCCCTATAAGCCTCTCTTCTTTGGGGTGACCTAGACTGGCTACGGTGTCTACACCTTTTAGAGGACGCCTCTTGCTCTCCGACCCCGTTAGCCATCTGTAGTTCGAGCTCCTCCTGCTGAAGACGTAGGGCCATCATGACATCTTTGTTTTGCTGCATCTTTCTCTGCAGGATAAATTCTCTCTGATCTCGATCATCTTGGCCACGGCTCTTTCCATGCGCCTCCCATGCTCGTGAATTATTTTCGTCCGCTCGACTAGCCTGGTTGGGGGTTCGTTGGCTTTCATGGAATAGCCTTCGTCGGGGGGAGCCAACCGGATCCTTCTGATCTTTCGGGATTCTGGAATCCAGTCTGTCTTTCACCGACCCTCTCACCTGAGTGGTCTGGTGTGTCTTGACCTTTTCGCGGTCTGAAACTGCATACTCCAAGCTCGCCATAATTTCTCACCAGAAAAGAATCTGATTGTGATTGATTAAGCACTAAAGCCCTCCTTCTAGCGCCAATGTTAACGCCAAATTTCGCCGGCGCGTCCAATCACTGAATCCAAGCGCTAGAACCTGCACAATAACAGATCACACAGAAGCTTGACGGCTTGTGCCGCCGGGGGATAGCTCCGGTGTGAGAATGAGTACATGCCGTTACAAAGGTTTTAACACTGGAGGCTGGGTGTTTAGTGCACAAAAGTATGAATTACCTCTTAATTGTAACCCTAGCCTGGTATTTATAATAATCTCACTGCCTTAGAATCCTTCTCCTAATCGGTTAAGGACTCCTAGCTATGGTAGTTACCATAACTTGGGTCCAACACAATCTCCTTAAAAGATGCAAGTAGAATCCAATCTAATCACTACCTTTGGAGTAACCGTATTTAATTATAATTGGGACGTCCAACTCTGCACGCGGGAAGGCCCACTGTACAGGCCCAAACTATCCCACTGTCAGGTCTAGGCTTCGGCCCAAAGGACCCGAAGGCCCGACTCCCAACAGCACACAACAGGATAAGGCTCCGGCCCAAGGGGCTCGGATGCCGAACCCGAAGACATCCACCAAAGTGAGGATCCGGCCCAGAAGGACTCAGACGCCGACCCGAACACCTCTAAATCCACCATGGGCTTCGGCCCAATGAACTCATACAACTCCTCTGATGTCGGGCCTTCAACCCAAGTGAAGGTAAGCAGAATGCTCCCGAACAATATATATATATATATATATATATATATATTACTTTCAAATGAATTTGATGTTTGATCTTCATGATTTATTGGAGAAATTATAAAACAAGTTGTTTCGTGGATTCATGACTATCATAACATATCTGTCCTTTTAAAATTATATGAAATTGGCCCTCAGCAGCTTTGATATTAATTTACAGATCTTGATAAATTGGGCAAAAAGAAGAAGAAGAATATGTTTGGTTGTGGTGAAGATGATACCAGATTTGTGTAGAAGGATCTTTTCTTCGATTACAAATAGTCATGGCTTGATTAGGGCTTCTCTTTAATGGCGAAGTCTTCTCATCTTTACAAAGTACATAAGTTTACCAAATAACTTGTTTTATTTTATTAGTTATTTTGATTAATTAACAAAATAATTTAAATTTTAGTATTTTTATTAAATGATGTAAATATGTTATGCTTTTTTTTATTTAAAATTTTAGTATTTTTTTTTGTTTTGATTAAATGATATATATTATTTTATTTAAAGTATGTTTTATATCTAAGCCTTAATTAATTTCTGTATTAATTAATTTCAGCAAATCTTGCCATGTGTCAGCCACGTCATAGAGGTTCTAACCCGTTTGTCTATTTGGTATGTCTGTCGACGGAAAGAGTTTTGGTGAGCTGATTTTTGTAACGTTAGGGGTACATTAGTGAAATTTTGGGGTAAACATTAGGGACATTAATTTTTGTACCTTTATCCTTATATTTAATGATATATAATTATTTTTTAATATTCGTACATAATTTTAAAACGACTTATATTATGTACGGAGAGAATAATGTACTACACCCAACATAAAATAAAACTACATTTTATTTCTTTTTGACAAGTAAAAAAATTCCTTGGGTAGAAACTTTGCATATTTGTAGATTTATCAAGTATATATTCATTAATTGCTGGAAAAAGAAGTCTAATATGAGATGTCATTTTCTTTTCTATTAAAATCCCATCACCTTTCACTTAACAATAAAGTTTTAATATGTCATAATTATGGACGGCAAATTTCTGGCCGAAAGGTATATTTATAATCAAAGAGAGCAAAATTAGGAGAAGGGGGGGGGGGGGGGGGG
>CM035102.1:61935911-62035366 GCA_020205505.1 Panax japonicus
GAAATTTTAAAGCAAAAGTTTTCATTAAACATGTGGACAGGTATTGCAATGACAGTTTAAATCAGTAAACTCCAAAGTTTCATCTTTGATTCTGGAGGAAATCAGGAAGAGACACCTGCCTGGGTTACAATTGTTCTGTTTTTGCTAAAAATTCATGAGAACGTGAATGCTTTTAAGGGGAAGGGAATGTTAGGCAGAGGGCATTTTGGGAAGCAAG
The DNA here is from genome assembly GCA_020205505.1 of Panax japonicus. Lineage (NCBI taxonomy): Eukaryota > Viridiplantae > Streptophyta > Magnoliopsida > Apiales > Araliaceae > Panax > Panax japonicus. The sequence goes on from CM035102.1 coordinate 61,936,129, forward strand.
CAATAAATTAGTATATTCTAGAGTTAGTATATTTTGAGTAAGCATGTGAGCACATGGGTAGTTAGTTTTTTGTGAGTGTAGGATACAAGAATATGTTGTAGGTTTAGACTTATTTTTCCAACAAGTTTATGTAGACTAAATACAAAGAGTCCTGTAACTTTTATTTTAAAGTGATAAATGATATGAAAATTTGAGAAGCAGTTTTGCTGTCACACCTATCTTCCCCCAAAATTGAGTCTATCTGTCTGTTCCTCTCTTTCCTCCCTAAATTCCTTCTATCTATCCCTCTATTATCTGTTCTATCTCTGCAGATTCAAGTCAGACCAAGGTGTGGCCTGACAGTTTACCTGGTAAAAGGGATGGAGTTTAGGTACAATGGTACAAGTTAGTTTGGACCTAGGATCTTGCATAGGAACTCAAATTTAAAAGGACATTTTGGCATTAAAGGTTAATACTTTCTGGAAATTTAGCCTAAAAGCATTACTGTTACTTAGAAAAAAGAAGTCAATCCTTCTTTTAAAGTTTTTGTTAAAAACGACATGACCAATATATAGAGACACAACCTAACAGCTGATCCTCAAAAAATTGAGAAGCCCCAATTTTCTATAATTGATATCATATCACCGAACCAAATCCTATTATGTCATGGTACAGCTAATGGTGCAACAATTATGTATCCCAAACATGCTACTGCCACACACCAATAGAAAAACAACATGATACATTCTAAGCAGGGTTTCTTTGGCCTTTCCCAAGTTCCAAATGATATATAAACACTAAAAATTATTGAAATGCATCTTAAATATTTTATACTTTCTTCGTTCCAAAATATAAGAGCACGTGCAAAATGCAAAATGCTCTTATATTTCTTAGAAATGGAGGGAGTTTTTGTTCCAACATAAAATGACAGCCCATGGCAATGTATATCAGTCGTGCTTTTGGGCCTATAGACCGATTCTTTCACAAAATGATTAGGTCTTAGTTTTATGTATCTCAACTCTCACATAATAATATGACACAGGCATCCTACATGAGATGCATCTCTAGTTTCCACCACGCTAAGAGTGCATCAGGGCCAATGTGAAGCCCTTAGCAGCCAACCATAGCAGAAAATGTAGTCACTAGTCAAACAATAAGAACGAGCCATAAACATGCATTACTTTTATAACGAGCATTCCAAAATGTCTTCAAAGCAATACGGACAAGAGCTTGTCACGCATAAATGAAGGAGTTACCTTGATATAGTTGATGCTGAGGCCAGCAAATAACTGTCTTAGAACCTGATCACGGACAATAGTGGTAAGCCCCTCCCATGTGTTCCTGTATCTGGCACCACCATGAACCGAAGATTGCAAATGTTCAACCTAAAAAGATATAAAATTACTAATCAATAACAAAAATCTATTTAATCCAGTTACTGCACCAGCAATGCTTCCTTAAAATTACAAATCAATAGTTTTTCAATGCAAAGCAATTTTGGCATTCTCCAAAATTGGTGCTTTTCAAATTGCTTTTGTATCACACTCAAAAATTTACCCAAATATCTTTATAAAGCATCCTTAATTTTATTTACCAAACACTATTAAACTTTTTTACGTCAATAATACCTTTCCTACAACACTATTAGTAGCAATTCGCCAAATGGGCACCTACTCTATCTCCACGATATCTTCCATATTTTACTATAGAGCATACCATTAAAATTTCCAACTATAAATGATTCAATGAATAGTTCATTCTTAAAGTTCATGGGAGATAAAAATTTACACCCTATCATAGTGAGTCATGGAAACATACCTGCATCTGCCTCCTAACAACATCTAATGGGTATGTGAAGGTTTGCCCAAATAAACCAGCAAGAGCTCCACAAAATAGATGCATTATAATAGATTTCTGGTGCTCCTCAGGAACATGCGTCTTAAGTTCCTCATAGACATAAAACTTCAAACCAGCATAAGGCAGAATCCCAATAAGTGTTGGACCTGCTTAAATATAGCTTCATCAATCAGTCACTCAAAAAACTCCATAAATAATTACAACAGAACTGAAAATAGGACAAGGAAATCATGTTAGAAAGACCTATATTGCATGGACTCAGGGTATGGAAATCGGGTGTTGGTGGTGCCTGGCTACCATCTTGTCTATTCCTAAAACAATATGATACAGGGACAGTGTAAGGGGATCTAAAGTTTAGACACGGGTGGTGTGACTACGACAAGTAATGGTGCTTAAAGTTAATGTTATGTGAGATTTAGTGGGAAAAAAGGGCAAACATTTGGTGTTAATTTGTACATAAAAGATTATTAATGGGTTAAATTTAAGTGTATGACGCAAATATGGCAGATTTGGTGGAAAAAGTACGGAGTTTATTGGTTCAATTTTGAAATACCATAAAGTTTATGTGGAACAATATCAATTGTTGGTGACTCATTGTTTCCAATCAACAAGTGAAGGATCCGACACGGACCCCATACCCACCCCATGTCGACATGGGTACTTCACCCTCAACTAAAGAGTCCATATAACACAAAAAAAGAATAGAAAGTTGCAAAAAATACTGGAATAAGACAGTTGTGACACATATTTAGCATCAGATAAGTTTCAACCACACCAATCAAAATCAATTGACATAATAAGGAAGTCTGTGAATAGTGAGTGTAGCATCATAAATTAAAAATAAGTTTTTAACTTGAATACTAATCATAGCTGTGGACGAGACGCAATAAAAAATTCTAAAGCCCAAACAATCACAAGACAGACAATATATACCTACACCCCGATACAGCCCACGTACTCCTCCCTCTTTATAGACGCTCCCTAAGACATCTTTTATGCCATTATATGGAAGCTGAGCATGAAGACTTCTTGTGCCATTTCCCAAACTTCCTCTTGTATTCACAACCTATAAAAACAGGAAGGAATATATCAACAATACGAAAAACTTCATATAATCCATTCATGCATTGACCTCTAATAAAATAATAACCACGTGTATATAAATAGCACTGACTAAAAGACTTGCGGTTATAAGGTATAGTATACATGCATAAATCACCCCCATAAGCTCTCGCGCATCCTCTCAGTCAAAAATTTTGAAAATTGTTTTTTATCACACTGACTCTTGCTTCAATTCTACTTGATCAAGAACTTAAAGCTCTCGCGCATCCTCTCGGTCAAATTTTTTGAAGATTGCTTTTTTATCACACTGACTCTTGCTTCATTTCTATTTGATCAAGAACTTAAATCTAAACACTTAATTACAATGATATTTCACATAAACTTAAATGAAACAATTGTAAGAGCATTGACTAGTTCCCATTAATATCAAAATTTATCCTTATCCAAGGCATTAATTTCTACAGATCAGCTCAGCTTGATAAAGAGAAATGGCTGAATCACAAAACTAAATGCCTATAAACCTGATAAGCAAGCTTTGTACGAGCCAAATCTAGGGGATATGTGCACAAAACTGCGGTTCCACCAGCTGCTGAACCAGCTAAAAGATCTACAACAGGCCCTGTTCCTAAGACAGGGTAGTTATCCAAAATATAGCATCGATACTGCTCATATGTCATGAAATGTAATGCAGCGTATGGGACAATTCGAAAGACACTAGCTCCATTTCCTCTAGAAACACAAGAAAAGCACAAGTTATATAAATTGTTAGATAAAATACCATCTATATATAGATCATTAAATTCAACTCATCCTTGAACTCACTTATAAAATCCTAATACACCTTCATGTTTAAGCAGCTTCTTCAAAGATTGATGCACACCCAAAGAATGGAAACCTTCAGTTCTCGTCTATATACATATAAAAGGGGGGAGAGAGGCGGAGAGAGTCAGAAGAGCTAGTAAGTACAAATGCACACAATCACACAAGTATCCCAACCATATATCAGCAAAAACATAATAATAATAAAAAAAAAATTGTAATATAATAACATTTAAGAAGTAAAACAAATTTGGAAGTACCAAATTTGCATAACACAAAAATATTATAAATAAAATAAAAACTCTTTCACTCAAGAACCTCATTTTAAAATATATATTTCATACATCCAAAAAGAGACCAAGTGAGAGAAGAAGAGTGGGTCAGAAGAGCTAAATAACTACTAAATACATTCATCATATAATCACACAACTAGAAAAGTATCTCAACGATATTAGCAAAGAACACCTAATGAGCACTTGTTGTGCATTCAATAATTAACATGTGTTAAATTGATGCATTCGATTTGAATTCTGAATATAAAAGGTTTAATTTTATTTTTTTTGACAAGTAAATTATTTCAGAAGCGCCACCATTCACTTCATGCACTTCCTATGAATATGATAGTATTAGATTATTTCTCTTTTGAATTCCAACAAGATTCCAGCAAATCTGATTATATAGAGTTTTATGCAGTAGATATTAATATTACGACAATTACTCTCTTTTCTTGAAATTCATTTATCTACTCTATACAACATTTTCTTTGGTTTCAACTCTAAAGCCTCATCAATTTAGAACATATTAAGCAGTGACTAAAAAGAAACTCACCTGCAAGAGTATTTTAATCCTTTCCAAAGGAGCAACAGCAGTTTTAGCAAATGCTCCAGCAGCACCTCCAGCAATTAGCTCCTTCACATAGACAGGCAAAGAATCGAGGTATGAAACCTCAATTCGGGCAGAAGACCCATCAACAAAACCTGACGCCACATTTGTGGACAACGAGGACCCTTGCGAAGAACTCATCTCAAAGTAATCTTACCTATGAAAACTATTTTGATCCAAAAATATTATGAATAAACAAACAACCAATTACCCACTCTGCAATTTGAAGAATTCCTTATCCCATCTATCTCTTGGAATACAAAATGAGAAATATTTCTGCTCAAAAAGCAAAGACAACAATGGCCTGAGAACACCTTGAAATAAGCAGGATATGTTCACAAGCCAAGCTTCCTCTTTTGTAATAACCATATACATCAACAGATGCACAAAAGAGATAACCACTCAAAAATCAAAAATTCTTCAAATCAAACAAATTTCCCATCAATCCTCACCAAATTCATCAATCCCTACTGAGATTCTTCAACCAGAAACAAGCTATAAATGTCCAATAATCCAAATAAACGAATCCCAGACAAATATAACACCAAATAACCAATACCCAATTGAAGTTTATAACTAATTATGCAATATTTTAATCAAACCCCGAAGAAACAGATCGAACAATCAAGCCCCGCCCTATTATAAACAATACCCAGATTAATTCAAGACAAAATTAGCAATACCCAGATGAAATTGATGAATTTTATGTATGAATATCGAGCAAACAAGAATAGTTGATAACCAACCTTCCAGGGGAATATTCGGTTAAGGAGAACAGGTAAAACCCAAAATTCAAAAAAAATAATATTACCTCCATTCCATAATAACTGTCTTTTTAGCTTGATGCACATAAATTAAGAAACTCATTTAATACTATCATTTAAGAATTAAAATTTGTAGGAAATTCCATCACTACCCCTTTATGGGAAACTAAAAACTATTAATACAAGAGAGAAAATTTCTTGGGACAATGAGAAAAGTTAGGGGTAACATAGGAAAATAAATAATTAATTCTCCTAGAAAGTTGTAAACGACAAATAAATTGGAACAAATTTTTTCTTCTAAAAAGACAGTTATTATGGAATGGAGGTAGTATAAAAACCCGTTCTCCCTCACCGTGTGAAGAAGGCTTTGTTGGAGCTTTTTTTTTTTCCCTCAAGATTTTTCTTCTGGTCGTTTGTTATTGGAAATTTGGAAGCCGGTTTGGGCGTACGAGTTTTTAGGAGTTAAATAAAGTACTGGTCACGCGTGAGAAATGGTCGAGGTGTACTGTATTTCTTTTACCTGTTTTTCCGCCCTTTTTTTCCTTCTGTGATGACCATTATTATCACGTGATACAACGTCGAATTTCATTGCAACCTCGAAAAGTAAAATTGAACAGAATGATTTGATTAGTATGAAATTTATTTTTAAATTAATTAATTAATTAATTAAATTTTAATATATATGTATATTAATATTTTATTGATTAATTGACTAATTTATTTAATAAAAAAAAATTATGCTGACCACTTTCGAATAGAAGGATGTGAGTATTTATTCTTTATTTTATATACTTTATTTAAATAAAAAAAATTATTTTTTTAGGGCGGAGGGAGTAGTATCCCTGAACCCTGGAAGCCAAATTATGACCCACTTCCAAGTTCAAACATTGACTATAGTAGTAATCCCAAACAGATGGGAAATGAATAGGAGTCTTAGGAGCCAAATTCATCTTTTCCTCACCAGATACCTCAAGAGGAAAGGGTAAAACAAAGAAAAGGAAAAGTGAGGTAGACACTAGACAGGATTCACCTATGTTCCGGACTCATCAACCGGGTAGATAAGTTTTTAATCAGTGATTTAATCCGTCGCCTCATAAAAATATATATTATTAGTAATTAATAAAAATTTTAAAAAAAATTATTTTTTATGAACTAAAATATAATAAAATTGAGTTACAATATTGTTAAAAGTGATTAATTTTAATATTAAAAAAATTGATACAAAAAAATATTAAAAACCGGTTCACTGTGTCACTTAATCGGTTGAACCATCGGTTCTACCGATTTTTGACCAAATCGATTGAACTGAGCCAAATCGGACCGGACATAAACCATTCTCGGTTCTTGATTCGTTCGGGTCCAAATTTCAAAACCATAATTTGTAATGTACTAGAATTGTCAAAATCACTAGCCCTATGCAATGCATGACAAAAGTTTGAATAGGACCTAAAAACTTTGAAATTTGAATACAAGACCTAATAAGTGACATGTTCATAACTTCAATTTTTACGAAACAACATAATGACTTGACATGATAAATGACGTCATATTTTATTATTTGTACTCAACAATAAGATTGATATGGAGTAAAATTTATTTTATAATGGAGTGCATCAGCTGGTAAATTTATTTTTACAAGGGGTGTCAAAAATATTGTTGACGATTTTGAGAAGCTCTAATAGACATTCAACTTAGATTTGTTCAAGTTACATGTGAGTTGATACAGTCACACATATTAAACCACATTTTTGAGCTCCATTCTACATAAAACCACCTCTGAAACCAAACCAATTGAAATGGTCATGAAATATATCCATTTCTTAGCTATATATATAAATGATAATGTTCTACATATAGAAATATTAGACCCTTTACCCCCATAAATTAAAATTAGAATACAATGAACATTTATGAGAGGGGAAAAAAAGAATTTTCGAACCTTTTACTCTTAGCTTGGATTTGCATTTGGATCAATACTAGAGGATTGTCTAGACAATGTTAAAGAAGAAGGGGTCTTGGGATGATACGTTGAGATTCTATTTCCCTTTTCGTCGCAAATAATTGTGTCATCCTCATCGGGAACTCTACATTTCTCCCCTAATATAATTTGCTTCTTCCAAATCGAGTCTTCTTCGTTCTTGAAATATTTCTCTTTCTTCTTGTCTGAATCTTCCCTCCGGGATGATTGTCTAAGCCCACTTAATCCTCCTTGCACTCTCATGCTCATACTAGATGTTAGTCTCCCAAACGACACAATTGAGTTTGACTGAAAATGGTAAGAAGATGCCCTTGAGTGTCGGATATCTGGTTGTGGTTGTGGTTCTGGTGGTAGCAGTGGCTTTTGATACGAATGAGATATAATTGATGATATATTATTGTCATCCATGTGTGCATTTTCGGTTGAATTTCTCTCGGGTGAAGATTCTTTTTTTCGCGAAAAAGAACCACACAACGATGAAATTATAGCAATTATAGAAACAACACATGCAATGACAAGTGACAATGATAATATTGGATTGATTGTTAGATTTTCCCCTGCCGGAAATTTCCTTCCCATGGATGAAATGTTTAAGGGAAAGGAAAGGAAAAGAAAACGAGATCAAGATAGGAACAAAAAGGACAGATCACATTTTTGCACTAACCTCTTTCTTTTTGCAGATTCAATGTTCAAAAATGGTGGAAATTAAGATCTTGTTTTTGGTAGTTTTGTTGAGGTAATTGAGATCAAAAATGAAAAGGGTAATTTGGGTTTCTTGGTTTTGAATGTTATGCGAAACAGATTGCTTGAATTGAGGAGTTCACAAGACTACTGTTCTTATTTTAGCATAAGCTAATGTGTTGACCGTTAAGTTTGTTACTTTCTTGAAACATATACTAGGAAAATAAGTAGATTAAGCCATCCATGAGTGATGATGAGCCTCCCCCTACTTTTATGGTTTATATATGAAATGCGTCTATTCAGTAAAACAATTAATTGTGATATAGAATTAATTCCATGTTAATTATGGTTCAAATTTTATCTTAAAAATATTTCATGGAGATATATACAATTAGATGTACTTGTTGACAAAAAAAAATACTAGGCACTCAAGTTAGAAAGAAAGTGTGAGTTCACTTGACTAATTTTGATAAGAAAGAGAAACATACAACATATTTCACTTTTGTGTATTTTGGATAAAGCCTTCTGAAAGTGGGCCTTTTACCCAACCCAGCACTTACATATATAAATATTATATTTTCCTCATTGAAAAGACTTGTATTTTTACATACAAAATAAAAATGTTTTGGGAGAGTAACAGTGTTTAAATATATTAATTCATCCGCGTTTGCGGCGATAGCGTTTGGACTTTCAAGCGCGACGCATCGTTTGGTGTGTTATGTTTGAGGCTCAAACCTTGTGTTTGTGAGTTAAATAAATTGCGTTTAAAATAAGTTGTTGCTAAACGAACAAGATTTTCAAGTGCGTTTAAATTTTTAAACGTTCTAAACACACCAAACGCTTTAAACGCGGAATAACCAAACATACACTAAGCAGTGTGTAATTCTAAACGTTGAAATCATACTAAACATATACTAAGTAGTGTTTAATTCTAAACTTGATATATAAATATGGTTGAACCAACTATTGAGTAAACAATTACTATATGTTCAAGCAATAACTATGAAAATTATATATTAAAAATTGTATTTTTTTTTAATGAAGTAGATAGGTGATCAAATCTTCATGCATCAGCTCTACCTAAGTACCCCATCCCCATTCACAGATGTTTCAAACACTTGCTTAATTATTAAACACTGCCAACCAAATTAAGCTAATCCTAGATGGTGTGGTTAGTGGTGTCTCTTCTATGAACGTTCCAATAATAATTCATAACAAAAGTTGGGTAGAAAGTTTTATTCAACCCTCCAAAAAAAACATTTAATGTTCAAGATATAAAATCCGTTAGCAGTATAATTATGAAGACGTCAAATTATACAAAGGATTTGAACGTATTTTCACAAAGAAATATATAATTCTTCGTTTGTTTAAATATAAGAGCAATTTTGACTTGTTGAAATTGATTCGAATCATTGATGATTTGAGCTTCATATCACCAAATTCCTCGGTTAAGATTGACTTTTCTTGTAAATGATTTAGTATATACCTTCAAAATAAACAATAATCAAGTTGATATTTATTTAATTTTCTCTTCATAATATTGAAAAAGATAATCAAAAGAAAGCTTGAAAGGAATTGATAAGGGGACTAAGTTAGATTATAAATTATGAAATTAAATTTAAAAGTATAGAAGTAGTACCTCTTAACATAATACAATGAACATGACTAACAAAGTGACAATCTCCACGGTTATAAGTTGGATATTCTAAACCGAAATAAGTAAATTTGATAATTTCACAAGATTTTTATATATAAATAATAAATGAGGTCCACTTCATGCAGGGTCGGCCATGAGTTTTAAAGGGCCTAAAGCGGATAACAAAAAAATGAGTCTTTTGCGAATTGCTATTATGATAGGCATAAAAAACGAACTTTTTCTGAACAAAAGAGCATCAATACGAAAGAATACCAAATATAATAACTGACTATTTCAATATTTCCAAAGCATTATTTAGATATCACATTATCACTAAGGGGGTGTTTGATAAAAATTGAATGAATCTGAATCTGAATCTGAATGAGTTGAATCTGAATCTGAATGAGTTGAATCTGAATCTAAATGAAAAAAGTTGTTTGATAATTAACATGTCTGAAACATCTGAATGATAAAACTTTATTATTTTATCTTTCAAAAAAAATTCAAAATTATTGTAAGTTTATTTAATATTACTTAATATAATAGTTGCTATTTTTTTTAATTTTTTAATTTTTTTTTACTTCATTCAGCTACTCATTCAGCCATTCAGCTCAAAAAATCTGACTTAGCCATTCAGCTCGTCCATCTTACCGATTCAGCAATTCAGACCAAAACAAACGCACTGACTAATTCAGCCATTCAGATTCAGCTCCATTCAGCTCTAAACAAACAGCCCCTAAGTCAAAAAAATAATCTGTTCATTGACATCACTTGAATATCATCCTTCTTGTAGTTTTAGCAGCAAAAGTATTAATAATATTCGCACAATCAGATTCAACACTACCAGTAGAGTCATTTCAGATCTTGTTAATAAAAAATTGCGCATTTGGGAATACAGAAAAGGGAAGACAAAATAATAAAAATGAAACAATTTTCAGAATAGCAGATCAGACAGGTGAATCAAACAACAAAAATCTCAAATACCCAATAAACCAAAAGGCGAATAGAGTATTTTGAGAGACACCCAAAAGACAAAAACATGGGAGGGGGAAAACCTTTTTTTAGAGAGAGAAACTTACAGATTAGGAGGAGATGACAATCATTACAACTCAAAATCCAGCTTCAGAAGAAAATATAAGGGGAAAAAACCCAGTACGCTAAAAAGAGTAGAAAAAAGAATCACCTGGTAAAACAACTGAACAATTACACAAGCTCTTTTTGCTGCAAAACCCAACAAGTAATGCTCTACAAATACTAAAATCACGACCCCATTTTTGAGCCAAACGAATTAAAGATAATTAAAGAAGAGACTAAATCTCATAAACAAAATAATTAATTTCAAAACCCTAAAAAATAGAATTAATACCTGAAATTAAACAGTGATAAAGGACTGAAAGAGATGAATTCTGCTGGAAAAGTTCAATTGATTATTTGCTTTTCAGATTGATTGATTTGTGTGAAGGAGATGAACTATTTATGTGAAGGAGTCTAGGAGACGAACTATTTGGGTGAACTGAGTCTGTGAAGGAGACTATCTGATATGAAGGAGACGAACTAAAGTCCGGACAATTGTGAAGGAGACGAACTGTGAAAACCAATATGCTATTTAAGGGTGTCCTAAAAAATTTTGGACCTAAAGTCTGGGCACCTTGAATTTTAGCTCAGGCCGATGCTGACTTAATGAGAGATAAAACTTTATAAAACTATCAAATTTATTTATAAAAACATTAATTCTCTATTTTAAATTTAATTAGTTTTCCTTTGCAACTGTCACAACAAAAATAGTCATATTATCTTTGATTTGATGAAGGGATATGGGTTCCATATGGCTTTTGCGGTAGGTGGTAATAATGGGAGACAATGGGTGCGGATATCAAAATACGCAACGGAAACAAGGGGCAAAAGAATCATCAAGACACTTGCTACAACTAAAATGTGGGAGTTTGATATTTGAATAAGCAAAGAGCAAATTCTCTATCTTCAAATTCCCTGTCTCTCTTGTGTACCTCCACTTAAATTTTAACACATGTTCTTTTATTTAATTTTAGAATTAATTAATGTTAAGTAAGAGATTAGGTATCAAAATTTAAGTGGAGGGACACAAAAGACAGAAAAATTGGGAACAGATGATCTGGTCTCGAATAAGCAATAGGGCGTTGGTGAAGTTCAGAAATATTATTAAATTGTTGAGTGACACTTTTATTCTTTTAAATTGTCATTCACTTTTAAAGTTGTTCTTAAAATTTAATTTTTCGTCAATTAAGTCTTTAGAGTGACGACTTTTATTGATTTTGTTCTTTTTACCCGATTTAACTATAACCTGACCTTTTACCAAATTTTGACCTAACCCGACCCTTTTTAACTTTACCCCAATTTCACCAATTTAATTTTTTTAAAATAAAAAACTAAATTATTATATTTTATGAGTAAAATTTCATAAAATATAGATTCAAAAAAATAAATAAGAAAATAAAACTTTATTTTAGTTCTTAAACGATGTGGAACTTAGTTTTTCCTACATGTATTTATTATTATTTATCATTTTTAAGGGTAATCTTTGGGAGTTAATATCTGTAAGACCCCAACTTATTATTTAATGAAATTAAATTTCTTTTAATTATTATCTTGAAATAGTAAGGGTTGATTTGATTAATGTGGTAAGTTATGGGTAAAATGCGCAATTATTTTAAACAAGCAAGTGGTTTTAAAATATTCATTGATGACGGGGAATATTCGTTTGGTCGTGGAATATTTTTACTGTCGGGGAATATTTGTACGACGGCGTAGCCTTGTGTGGTCCCCATAACGGAAAGCGATTGGATGAAAAAAATGACAAAAATAAGTTGGTTATAAATAACGGCGTAGTTTTTACCGTTAATACTGTTGGAATACCCGGTGGTTAAAACACAGTAGCACACAGTATTATACCTATTATTGATTCTTACGTAAGAATGCACTACTCAATAATTGTTACAGTAATTACTGTTCAGTATTTTATTTTATTGATTCAATAATTGCTACGTTGATATTTTATATTACTGTTATTTTAATAATTGTCATTGCACAATATTTTCTATTATCGGAGCAATAATTCATATTAGCTGAATAATATTATTAGATAACATTATTAGAAATGTCTAGAAAGTTCTGTCTAAGTAGAGATTTGATCATCTAATTGCGCGCCAGTAAGGAGAGATCCTTATTGGAAAGCCCCCTCTTTCCTAGGAACTGTTTCGTTGTCAGTATTGTGATTCTGTAATATTATTTGTGAATAATTAATTATTGATTTATATGATGAGGAAAATATTGATTTTATGTGGATATAGATGGAAAAAAATTTTAATGTGACAATTGTTGAAAATTAATATTTTATTTTTTTAATTAAATAATTCATTTAAATATATTATTTTAATAATATATTGATGGTGATATTTTTATAATGAATGTGAGATATATGAGTATATGATGAGGAAGAGTATTTTTGTGGCATTAAATGATTAACACATGTTTTGTGTGTCGGTAGACTCCAATTCTTTACCGAAATTTGATTATAGCTTGTAAAATCGCCCGTTCGTGAATTTCGGTCAATTTCTGTTTGGAATTTGGTAAAACTTTCTTCTGCAAAGTTGTAGAGAATGAAATTTTCTATGGAAAGGACATGTGTTTCGAATTTTTATAATAAAAGAGCTATTTATTATGAATTATTGAAGTTCTGTAGTTCTGAAATAATTGATTTTTAAAAGTTTTAATTATTTTTAATTACAAAAACATTTTTTTTGCTTGGTGGGCTGCATTAAACATGTGCAAGGTGGATGAATTCAGATTCAAGAGGTGGGCTTGACAATTTTGTAAATATAATAATATTATATTAAATTTTCTGCTTTGGTGTTCTAAGCATTTTCCTATAAATAGGGTGCTTAGGTTAGAATTGAAAATCACACCAGAAACTGAAATCTTCTCTCTCTCTCTCTCTTTCTCTCTTGATATATTGAGCGTATTCTTGTGAGTATTTTAATATTTTGAGTGTTGCTATACGGTGCAAGTTCAAGTCATAGCCTATATCAGGTGTTTTAACTAGAAGTACTATCTTTTCGAGGTAAGTGATATTATTTTTTTTAAATGGTATTATTTCTTCTAATATCATTATGTCGGAATATTGGTAAGATTTTTCTTGTGAAATTCTTGTCTTTCAGTGTCGGGGTTACTATTCACGTATACGGCACTATTCACGAATACGACACTATTCACAGAAAAATTAAATTTTCGTATTTTGTCAAAAATATCTATTATGGATATTAGCTTTGATTGTATCCATGTTTTTATCATTCTTGAATTTTACTTCAGTATGATTATTTATGAAGTATTTTTGAACTCGGATTGTTTAAAGTATGAATCCTTAACATTTGTTCTTTTGTTTCACTGGATTCGTTTTCTTTAAAATATTTTTCATCATCCTCAGTCCTAAATGATGGTGTTACTGAATATCTTTGGCCTGTAGTGCAAAGATGATTGATTTTATTATGAATATCTTTGGCCCGTAGTGCAAAGATGTACATGTGTTGAGATAAACATGACCGACTGATAAATATCTTTGACCTGTAGTGCAAAGATAAATATTGATTGATGTTACATGGATAAAATATTGACGATGGACTTTTAAATTCATAGATAATAGTAGATTTTATTCTCTACGTAACTCTTCTATGAATTATTATTTTCGCTGCGAATATTGATCTGAAACTTGTTGTCTATTGTATTTTATCAGATTTTTTTCCTGTTGAAGACTAACGATAATTTGTTCTATATTATCTTAGTCATAATATTCTTTACTGGACTAGTTGAGCTCACCCTTTTCCTTTTTGTTCTATTTTTCTTCTCAGGAGGCGAGAATGTAGCGAGTACTAGTCGGGGTATGGAATGATGATTCTAGAAGTTGTTTAGTAGTCCTCACCATTTTTGTAAAATAATGTATCAATAATTATGAGGAGGATTTATTTGGGTATGGATATTATCTAGAAGACAATTTTTATATTTAAACTCATAGTTTTTATAATGTATTAATAAAGTTATAGTTATTTATGTACCATGTTATTGACGACCTAAAATAGGTGATGTATACCTATTTTGGGGGCGTCACAGTTTGTATCAGAGTTTAGGGATATGATCTCTGGCGGAGATCGGGGAATAGAACTAGGAGGGGAGAGACGAGTAAATTCTTCGCTAGTGTGTCTTACCTAAGCTTATTTGTTAGTTGGTAAATATATAGGGATATTATGTGATATGTTGATTTCCTTAATTAACCTTTATTTTATAGCAGTATTTGAGAATGTCGACTGAGAATGTTAACAGTAGAGTAAATGAGACAGTGGAGACGCCTGTATTCACCAATGAGGAGAACGTGCAGCAGACCGGCAATGTTCCTCCTTTGAACAACGCCACTGAGCAGATGATGAACGACGGGATGTTTAGAAGTTTTTTGCAGTTCATGCAAAATCAGACGAGGGAGACTCGTGCACAAAATACAGGTGAAAATGATAACAATGCACGATTTGTCACGACCAAGCAGTTCAAATAGTTGGGACCACCAGAATTCTAGGGAAAGTCGGATCCGATTAAGGCGGAGACGTGGGTCAAACAAATTATCAAGATATTCGATGTCTTGGGATGCACAGAAGAACAAAAGGTTCCATTCGCTACTTTTATGTTCCGTAATGAGGCAGATTACGGGTGGGAATCTGTGAAGCGTACCCATCCAACCGCACTCAGCATGTCTTGGAAGACGTTTCAGAAACTGTTCAATGACAACAGACTTATTCATCTGGTTCGGATGGATTTGTTATCTACAACGATGCTTTGGGCAAAGGGTTAAAATGTGTTCTCATGCAACGTGGGAAAGTCATAGCCTATGCCTCATAATTTTATATAATTATAAAATATAATTTCTGAAAAAACATAATTTTATATTTTTAAAAAATTATAAAAGTCTCATAAAATATAAATTACAAAATAAAATATAAATAAATCTATATTTTCAAATAAAAATAGATATTTTTTTAAATGATTAAAGTTTTATAAAATATAGATTCAAAAAAATAAAACTTTTTTTTTGAAGAAAACGGAATTTTTTTTAAATGAGTAAAATTTCATAAAATATAGATTCAAAAAAATATAACTAAAAAGTAAAACTTTATTTTTATAAAAAAAAGTATTTTTTTTAAGTTTCTTAAAATAAAGATTAAAAAAATATATAAAAAAAACTATATTTTCAAAAAAAAATTAAAAAATTATTTTTGTAAAAATGAGTAAGGTTCAATAAAATATAGATTCATAGAAATAAAACTTTTTTTTTAGAAAAAAAAATTAAAAAAAGAGAACAGATTCAAAAAAATAAAAATTTATTTTTAGAAAAAAATAGAAATTTTTTTTTTAAAATGAGTAAATTTTTATAAAATATAGATTTAAAAAAAAGTATGAAATAAAAGAACTAAAACTTTATTTTCAAAACAATAGGATTTTTTTAAAAAAAATGAGTATAGTTTAATAAAATATAGATTCAAAAAAATATAATATTTTTAATCTTTATTATATTAACCTTACTCATTTTTAAAAAAAATAAAAAATCCTATTTTTTTGAAAATATTTTTTTTTATTTATACATTTTAATCTATATTTTATGAAAATTTACTCATTTTTAAAAAAAATAAAAATTCCACTTTTTTTGAAAATAAAGTTTATATTTTAGTTTTTTTTTTGAATCTATACTTTTTAAAACTTTACTTATTTTTTTAAAAAATTAAACTTTTTTAATTTTTTCTTAAAATAAAATTTAATTTCTTTTAATCTATATTTTATTAAACTTTACTCAATTTTACAATAACTAAAAATTTCTATTTTTATTTGAAAATATATTCTTTTTTTTAGCCTATATTTTATGAAACTTTATTTATTTTTAAAAAATAAAAAATTCTTTTTTTTCTAAAAATAAAGTTTAATTTTTTTTGTTCTACTTTTTTTGAATCTATATTTTATAAAACTTTACTCATTTTTAGGAAAAATAAAGTTTTAGTTTTTTGAATCTATATTTTATTAAACTTTACTCATTTTTAAAAAAATAAAAAGTTCTATTTTTGTGAAAATATAGTTTTATTTTATTTATTTTTTAATCTATATTTTATGAAAAATTTAATCATTTAAAAAAAAATTCCTAAAATTAAATTTTTTTAATCTATATTTTATTAAACTTTACTCTTTTTTAAAAAAAATAAATTTTCTATTTTTTAAAAAAATATAGTTTTTTAATATATATTTTATGAAACTGTACTCATTTTTTTTACAAAAATAAAATTTTCTATTTTTTATTGTAAATAAAGTTTTTTAAATTTCTGAAAATAAAAAAAATAAAATCTTGTAACTTAGAGTGACATAATTGCAAAAAATGTCAAATCGGGTAAAGGATAAATGGGTTGGGCTGTGTCGGGTTACAATCAAATCGGGTAAAAGGGATAGAAACGTAAAAAAAAATATCATTTTAAAGACCTAATTGACAAAAAATAAACTTTATAGATGACTTTAAAAATGAATGGTAACTTTGAATGACATAAACCATAGGTATAAACTATAGGTAAGAGAACAACTGTACCATACTTAAATATAACTTTTTGATTCTTAACTTTTTTTATCATCTTCTCCTTTATTCTCTAAGGTTATAGCGTTGGGTACAAACCTATGGTTTATAACCTATGGCTTTAAAATGAATGGTAACTTGGCTACACATTTTTATTTTATGTTTAGGGCTTGTGAGATAGAGATGGAGTGCATGGGAGAGGAGTTAGATTCATTAACCCCATTAATTGTTGGGCTTGTGGGTCCAAACTCATAAGATTATCTTAACTAAAATTGGGAGTACTTTTTATTTTATTGTGTATGTGATATATGGGATTAAAACTCATTAATTGGGAATCAAGCTTTGGTCATGTGCTTACTAAAAATGCGTGAATGCATACGTGTGACCGTTAGAGTCGGTCCTTAGTTTTCTAAAGCACATGGCAAATTTTTTTAAGTGTGCTCCTTTATATAAACTAGTTGATAGCCCGTGCAATGCACGGGCTAGTTTAAATAATGAATTATATAATTTATTAGTAAAATCGTCCTTGAAATTGAAGATATATTATCTATTATAATAATTTAAAATAACTTTTAAGACCATTCATCATATTTATTGAATTTCTTTTTAATTCAATAGATTGTATTATAAATATATAAATAGTTGTGAATTTCTTATTTACACACCCGGAGATGAATACACAGAGATTTTTATAACTAATTCATAATTCATACTCACTACGAATTCATAACAAAATTCTCTTAAATTGAACACCAAAATTACAAACATTAACAAACCCAATAATTTAAACAATCTTTGATCTGGTGGTCTTGTTTTCGATTTCTTCCTTGGAATTGAGTTCTTCATCCCTATTAAATAAAGCAATGTATCAAAAAGTGCAAGCCAAATATATCAAAAGATATAGGGCTGCCAAATATAAATAGCAAGACCAAAAGACCTTTTTTCGAAACAAAGAAACTATAACAAAAAGCCCAACATCAATAATTAGTGCAAAACCAACTGTAGAGGTTAAATTTTTTTTGGAAAACAACTACTTTGGAAGTTATCTTAGATGTAGATTCCCCATCAGTACCATATTCCAAGCATGCAAGATTCTATATTAACTTTATATCCCAAAAATTGCATTCCAAAAATTGAATTCTACATCAAATTCATATCCCAAACTCAACAAATAACTCAAACAAAGGTATTAGCAACTATCCATTAAGACATTAAAAAAATGGGGTAGTTATTCAAGAACAAAATTATGACTGTTAGAAAAACAATGCCCAACACATTGAGGCTGTTGATTAAGCTTCAAAGATAAAATGCAAAGATAGCAAATTAAAGAGCTTGAAATGCTTTACTTTGTAGTTTTTGGTTATCCAACTAAAAGAGAAAAGTAAACTTCTCTTTTCATTGTGGTATTTCAGCAAATATGTGATGCGCACAACTCCTACTAAATAATATGAAATCAAACTTGGTAACCTACAATTAACAAATAAAAATTTTAATTAGATAACTTTGAATTATTAATAGACACTTGGTCTCTCCAAAATCACATTCTAACAATTTTCCTACCTTGGATTCAAAATATATAAATTTCTCTCTTGGTGATAACAGTGAGAGGCAGTTGCTTGAAATTAAGAGGTACCAAACCTTTGGTATGTTGGACCAAACCTGCAGAGCAAGGGCAACACACAATTTGCAAGAAGAATGAAAAACAATAGTCATATAATTTAGCTATAGATTATGGTTATGTTGCAGATGTAACAAAAGACCAACATGGTTTTTTTTAATAAAAAAACCTCAATCTTCCTTATCTGAAAAAAATGAGTTTTAGCACAACAAAACATGTAACAATCATAAATAAACATAACCTGCCTGATCAAAACATGTGAAAGACCAATGCATTTTTCTGGCCGGCAGGTTCCTATGTGAAAGAGTGAGAGCACCCTCTGCCGCTAGCACAAACTTGGCATCAGCAGCATGCAACTTCGATTCTACCTCCAAACATTTCTCAATCTTCAATATGTGATCAAAGCATTTAATTTGCTTCGACTGGCCAGTCAACTTTGAATTAATTTCTGGCATATATATTATGAGCGCATCTCACGCAAAGTTTTCTCTGTACAACGCACTGGCAGGCCAGCGAATGAGATAGAGGGCTTTTAAGAGCCTAGACTGCAAACGCCACTTAGTACAAAGAATATTTATTGTGAGGTGTCGACGGGGTGTATAAACTTAAGAATGAATGAATAAATGAAGCAATTGAGCTTCTGAAGGTAAACCATCCAGGGTCAAGTCATTCTCTTAATTCTTTTCTGTTGCAAGCACCTGGTCACATTACTGTTTTCGGTGCCTTCAACAAATATAATACTCTACTAATAATTATAATTATAAAAATAAATATTATTATCAGGCATTAAAGTTTCTAACTTGCAAATAAACTTTTAGTAAAATTTAAAGAATTGATTAGAAAATTTTATCAATAAATATTTATATATGTTTTTAAGCTTATAACGGAAAGGACAATAATACTTAAAATCCAACCCATAAAAACAATATATATCAAACAAACACTTGAAGACTTATCTCCACAGTCCAAACAAATAGAAACATGATTTCAAACATTGATAATAGATAAATTATGAATGCAGTATGCAGTACCTTGAAATTAACTCTGAGATCTGAGCCCAAGGCCTTGCAGGCTATAATATAAGAACTCTTAAAGCTGAATTTGAGGATATATCTGAGAAAAGGTGTTCACCAGAACACCTTGAAGATGAATTCAAATACATATATAGATGATTATGTAAAGGAGAGATATAAATAGAAAGTTACGTATTGAAGCTAAATTGAAATGGAAGAGTCAATGACTCCAAACAGAAACATTTGCTTATATATGTCGAACCATTTGTTTTCTTATGTAGTATAAAATGAAGATGAATTGGCAGATTGAAAGATACTATAAATGCCCATTATTTCTATTCTTCTTCTTTTGTTTTTTTAATTACAAACTCTGAAAATAGAGTGTAATCGTCATGGCACAAACTCATAACTTTCTTGTTCCGCTTCTTGAAAAGTTTTCATTAATAAATTCAAGCAAGCACAATATCAAAGTCCAAAAGTTTGATTGAAAAATAATAATTTCAAATAAAAAATAAAAATAGAATCAGTTTTGAACCAAGGATTCTAAAGAAAAATAAAAATGTATTAGAATAATGATCGATAATTGTTTAAAGATGAGAATTATTTCTTAAAAAAAGGGAACTAAAATTGTAGATTGTGATGACAACATATATCTTTTTTATGGCATTTCACCAAACATGTAATGTGCACTATTCTAGCATAAGACTGAAACAATATTTAAGTTTGTATTTGTAGCACTATGCATATATTAGAATTTTATGTGTGTGTATATACATATATTTGTAGATGTAATGACGACATATAGAGAAGCATGAAAAAAGGACTCACCTCAATTTTATTGTTGATTTTGATTTCTAAATTACTGGACACATGAAGTTTTCTTCCTTGAGTAATGTATCTCCTCAATTTGGTAACGTTGTTAATAATAGCCTGTACTACTACATCAAAAGCATTTCTTAGACAATCTGAGATACCCAATGCCTAGCACCGCATAAACAAATTAAAAAATATGTTCCAGACCATTAGATCACAGAGTAACCTAACAACTATTTGTGTAAATTTGCATTATATCACTTAAAATGATCAATACATGCAATAAAATCTACCAACTGCAAATGAAAGGCTGGGGGCACATTATGTCATGCCAATGACACCATAATGTCATCAATTCTCTTTTTCATTCCTCTTGGTCAACACAAATAGACCAAGGTGTTCTCTTTCTTGAGTAACTCCCAGAGTTGTTCTACTTGTGCATATTGAGTCATGCGGGTTTGGATGTACATTTTTTCTCCTTTATCATTAGTTTGCTCTCTGCTCACTGCAAAGTCAAGTCTAATGTTATTTGGTTTCTTTTTCTCGAATTCCTGTCCCCAAAACACCAAGAGTTATATTAACTCATTTTATTAAATTGAAAAAAATGACACTTAATGATTTAATCGTGATCATTTCACCTCCTTAATTGTAGATCAATGAACTACTTGTGGGCACACCCAAGAAGAGCCATGCAAAACCATTGAACTGCATTTGTCAACAATCATGTTATATTCATTACAAACTTGATTTTCTAGGCGTTAAGTACCATCATAACAGTTGCATTGGGATCCTTTGGTATAAGCATTTCTTTTCCTATAGGTCCAGTTTTCTTCACATCAGCACCAGGCTTCAAGTCACCTAAAATGTAGCATTTTTAAGCAGCTTATGAGACAATAGTTCATCACATTGCTATTTGATACTTGATACCATGTGTCTGATTGAAACAACCCGGGTCAAATCCCGAGTCCGGAATAAATCTTGGGTCAAATCCCAAGTCCGAATCGAATCAAATTCATCCAAACAAGGCCTCAAACCACTGGCCCAATAGTATCTTCTTGGGTCATCTAGCCCACCACAGGTTCCCAAAAGGTCATGACTTGAAGGTACTATTGGTAGTTACTTAATTCCTTATATGCAGACAAATTTTCCCCCTATCTTTCGATGTGGGACTGGGGTGTTACAAACTCCCCCACTTAAATTTCTGACGTCCCCGTCAGAACCGATCACACACACGGGCCCAAAGATCTTTGCCTCTCTAGCCATTGTGGGATAATACCGGCTGGTTTCGTGTCCCCACCTCCGGACCTTCATCTCTCCATTGTGGGATAATACCACCAGCCTTCGTGTCCCCACCTCCGGCAACCCGATCGGATAACCCGACCCGAGCTTTCGAGAGTTGGCTTTGATACCATATGAAACAACCCGGGTCAAATCCCGAGTCCGGAATAAATCTTGGGTCAAATCCCAAGTCCGAATCGAATCAAATTCATCCAAACAAGGCCTCAAACCACTGGCCCAATAGTATCTTCTTGGGTCATCTAGCCCACCACAGGTTCCCAAAAGGTCATGACTTGAAGGTACTATTGGTAGTTACTTAATTCCTTATATGCAGACAAATTTTCCCCCTATCTTTCGATGTGGGACTGGGGTGTTACACTGATTGTGACATTATTATATGCCATCTACATACCTTTTACAATGTAACCATACTAATATCAAATAGTTCAGCAATCAGATAAAATTATAATAATATATGCACCATATTGAGAGGAACTAAATATAATAAATGAATTAATGAGTTCTCCATTTGAGGTTGCACGCCAACTTAAGTTATCATGCATAGATTACCCCAACTGAGATTCTCAACCACTCAAATGATAAAGGTATCATATATTCCAGTTTGCTCAAAAAACAAATACAACACTCAATGACAGAAAATAATGATAGAATGATTTCCTAATATGAAATATCATCAGGGAATACAAACATACCTTGCAAACCTACAAACATAACCACACTTGGTTTCCCTTTCTTTGGTAAAAAAGAAGGTTTCCCAGGATCCAACATTTTGTAGAGCTCGTTAAAAATAGCCTATAGTTATCATAAGAACCTTTTACAACATTGCAATAACTTAGCAAAAAGCCAAAAAACATTAAAAATAATAATTAAAAAAAGTAGGATACAGGATAATTGATATGGTTTCGTCTTTAATATGGAAATTAATACAAAAAACAGAAGAGAATAGCATTTCGAAAAGTTCAGGAATCGACATGTTTAAAGTCCTATACATTTCTAATTTTTTAAAATAAGTGTAATATTAACATACCATCTCAGTCACCAAACTATGTTTCTCACAAACTTGTATAGTTTGTTCCTTTTAAATAATTAAAAAATAAGCAATAATATGTTTTAATTGTGCTATTGAAGTTTGCAATTTTATAGTTAGGTTTAGTCTAATTTAATTGTAGTGATTGACTAATGAGTTTTGGATGACCTTTGTTCTCTCCTTTGGTCTAAACATTTGGTAGAACATCCTTGACAAATGACAATAAACCTAAATATATTAAAAAGGTGTTTAAGATCGCTTATAAACAATCAACTCTACTGATAATCAACTTTAAGAAGTAAAAAAAGTTTGGTAAATTAATTTTGAAACTACTTACAGTAAGCTTTTATTAAATATAGTTTCGTTACATTAAATATCACCATATTTATGATTCGGCACCCAAAGAATTTGGACATACAGTTTACTACATCAAATACTTAAATTGCATACAATGTAGCCCCCCAATTTCAGAATCTGGCCAAAATTAATTGGAATATATAATTTTTCAGCTAAATAAGAATTGTATACTGTTTGACTGTATAGAATACGGGCTAATAACACTTATGTTACATCAAGTACCACCAAATTCAGAATTTACTACATCAAGTACCTAATTCATATAAAATTGGTATAAATACTTATTTTGACGTATTAAATCTGTATATTTTCAACTGAGAAAACTGTTATTTCACTGCATAAAACCACTTTGGACTAACAGTAACAAAAAGCTAATGGAACCTTGCGAGTATCAAATATTTTCTCTTTGGCATTTCGTCAAACATGCAACTTGCATATGTCAGAGACATCAGTAAAATTGAAACAATCAAATTTTCAAATGCAAAAGTAAATATAGGTTTGAAGGGACAAATACAGTGAAAGTACCTGGAATCTTTAAATGTACTGTGAATTTAATTGTCTACTTCTTTGATTTCTATCTTGTGAGTAGAAACTATAAAAAATATTAGTGAGAGAATTTTCTATTTTTGTTTCTTGACCTTGTTGATACTTCTCTTTAAGCATCCAACTGATTCATAAGGGAGCAAAACAAATACCTGAGGGTTCTGCAAATTGAATTGCAACGAAGCTGGAGAATGATTGAGAGGAAAAGAAGTCAGTGAAGAGATTGTTTAAACCGTATCCATTACAATATTAGTAGTTACTATGAGAAGCATAGTTATCAAGGCGCTAAGTCGAGGCGAGGCGACAGCAGGGAGCTTAAGCGCTTAGGCGACAAAGCGCCCGACTAGTCGTCCACAAGTCGACAAGTCGTTAACAATGTAAATTTTATACGTATAAAATTCTATATATTTAACATTTATATGAATATTTATATATTGATATTTCTAATGATTTACCATATTTATAATGCAGGTTGTAGCATATCAAATCACAACAAGAAGCGAACAAGATCAAGTCAAAATGATAATTTTACTATAGTTGTAATTTTTTGAATTTGTACTATAAATGGTGATACATTTGTAATATTTAGTTTAATTCAATATAATTCTTAAATTTTTGTTTAGTTTCTTCCCATTTTAACATTGTATATATAGAATACCATAAATTGAAATACTAAGAATTCAATAATTTATGATAAAACAAGTAAACAAGTATTGTTAAGATAAAGGTATATAGAAGCATATAATCATGATATCATATCATAAAATTAGACAACCATCCTTTATAAGATAAAGACATGTTCATTGTGACATTGCCAAAAACAAACATAATATAGAAAATATCACTCAAGCTATCAAACAAAATCATCAAAGATCAAATCATCATCATCTCTTCCAACAGTTGCATCATCACTCGAAACAGTAGTTACTCTTCGGCCATAATCATCATCAACATCCTCATCATCATTAGGAAGGCCCTCCTCCTCTTCTCCAACATCAGACTCAGCTTCATTCACAATCACAGCTCTTGAAGTCGAAGCATTACCACGGCGTGAGTAGAATAGACCCGTCCTACGAGGAAGACTGCGTCCCTCGACGACATCAGATGCACCAACAGCTCTATCAACATCCTCCCACGTAAGATCATCTCCATCATGAACTATATCTTGTTCGGGCACTATCCACTCATTACCCCAATCAAAGTCATCTAGGACTAATGGATCGAAGTTTCTTCCAAGTTCGCGCCTCCTTTGGAACCTATCAACAATTCGGCGATTGTATTGGACATGCACCAAATCATTTAACCGTTGATGTTCCAACCTATTTCTCTTCTTCGTATGAATCTGAAAGTTTTGTTTAAAAAATATTAAGCAAAAGAATATATAAAATATTTATACATTTAGTTATGTACTAGATACTTACAAACTCGAAAGTGCTCCAATTGCGTTCACAACCGGAAGAAGAACAACAAAGGCCGAGGATTCGCTTTGCAAACTTTGTAAGCTCAATAGCACAACCACCAAATGCATTCCACCAATCAACTACATTAGATGTAAAAAATAAAAAAAATCAAATATAGTCTTAATTATTAAACTTTAAAGAAAAATTTATAGTTAATGTAATATGCTTACTAGGATTTTTTGTCTTTCGTTGCCTAATCGCCATGTCTTTAGAAAAGTCATCACGAGAAGATTCATAGACATCGGCTAAGTCGCTTATCTTATCTGCCAAAACTTGGTCGGGAACCATTTTTGAAAGAACATCATTGAAGTTGCTACGCAACTTGTAAGCCAAATTAGATTCTTCTTCTTCTTTGATGTCAAAATATTTTCCCGGATTGAGAAACAATGCTGCCCCATATAACTTCTGCTCCATTTGGCATGCCCATCTTCACTCAATAATGTCAATCACTTTCTTATACAACCTTTGTTTGTTGTTGAAGGCATCTTTGATCTTTTTCTTTGCATATTCCATCACAGCAAGAATCTCAGGCAGAGCTGGCCTCTCATCCGAATCCACAATCCTCAAGACTACAAGTAATGGTTGTGAGGCTCTAATACAATCTTCTACGTTGTGCCAAAAAGTAGAAGAAATAATTGTATCATACACTTGTTTCCCCGCCTCTGTACTTGACAGCCTCGAATTTGTCCAATCATCACTGATGAACAAGTGTCTCAAAGCATCCTTGTGCTTGCACAAGCTTTGAAGAGTCAGAAATGATGTAGCAAATCGGGTGACTCCCGATCTCACAAGGTCCCTCTGAAACAACCCGGGTCAAATCCCGAGTCCGGAACAAATCTTGGGTCAAATCCCAAGTCCGAATCGAATCAAATCCATCCAAATAAGGCCTCAAACCACTGGCCCAATAGTATCTTCTTGGGTCATCTAGCCCACCACAGGCTCCCAAAAGGTCATAACTTGAAGGTACTATTGGTAGTTACTTAATTTCTTATATGCACACAAATTTTTCCCCTATCTTTCGATGTGGGACTGGGGTGTTACAAACTCCCCCACTTAAATTTCTGACGTCCCCGTCAAAACCGATCACACACACGGCCCAAAGATCTTTGCCTCTCTAGCCATTGTGGGATAATACCGGCTGGCTTCGTGTCCCCACCTCCGGACCTTCATCTCTCCATTGTGGGATAATACCACCAGCCTTCGTGTCCCCACCTCCGGCAACCCGATCGGATGACCCGACCCGAGCTTTCGAGAGTCGGCTTTGATACCATATGAAACAACCCGAGTCAAATCCCGAGTCCGGAACAAATCTTGGGTCAAATCCCAAGTCCGAAACGAATCAAATCCATCCAAATAAGGCCTCAAACCACTGGCCAAATAGTATCTTCTTGGGTCATCTAGCCCACCACAGGCTCCCAAAAGGTCATAACTTGAAGGTACTATTGGTAGTTACTTAATTCCTTATATGTACACAAATTTTTTCCCTATCTTTCGATGTGGGACTGGGGTGTTACACCCTCCCATTTGTTTTGGTCCTCATCGCCTCAAGAAGGCGACCATGTCTGTAAATGAATCCAATTATTTTTCTGCCCTTCACAATTGTAGACTTAAATTGCTTCATATTGCCTATGTCCTCTAACATCAAGTCTAGGCAATGGGCAGCACATGGTGTCCAGAACAAAGTCGGTCTCCTCTCCATCAACATACGACCTGCTGCCTTATAATTGGCGGCATTGTCCGTCACCACTTGCACAACATACTCAGCCCCAATCTCTTTTATCTTCCCATCAAGGAGCTCTGTCAACATGTTTGCATCCTGAGATTGAGCAGAGGCATCAATCGATCCCAAAAAGTAAGTACCAGCAGGACTATTAACAAGAAAATTTATCAAGTGTCTGCCTCTTCTATCCGTCCATCCATCTGACATAAGACTGCAACCGTACTGCTTCCAAGAAGTTTTGTGTTTCTCTTTCATTTCCTCTGTTTTAGTCTTGGCCTTCGCTAAAAGAGGAACCCTCAACTCGTGATATGAAGGAGGCTTGTAACCCGACCCATATTGCCCAATAGCCTCTGCCATCACCTCATAACTTCTTCGATTTGCTGCATTAAAAGGGATGCCACACTCATAAAAAAAGTTGGCAACATGCATATCAACTTTCTCTTTCTCTTCCAGTGTCCTTAGACGATTCTCCAAAGTAGTTTGGCTAGGACCTTTTCGATGCCTTTCATCCACAACTTCTTCAGGAGATTTCCTAAAATGAGTTTCAATGGTCCTTGTTTGTGACTGTGGCTTAGGGAATTGAAATACATTCTTCATCCTTTTAGATGCAGTCCCAGAACTTGGAACATCTGTAGAGGAAGCATTAGAAGCATTGAAAGCATTGTTTGGAATATTAGATGACTGAATTTCTTCTACTTCGTCATGGTCATCAAATTGAATTGGCTTATTCCTTTTGTTACCCATTATTGCTTGATGCATTTCATTTGAAATTTCTGTTGTAGTTCGAGGACACTTGGACACATCCCCATACCCACCGCTAAGATGTTGTTTAAATCTCTTGATTCCTCCATGAATCTTTTTTCCACATAGAATGCATTGCACAAGATTTTTATCGCTCAATTCTGGCCAAAATGCATATTTCCACCCCGGATCTTTAGACTTGGCCTTTCTTTTAGGATCCTTACTTGGATCATAACCCTCAGCTCCTGAACTTTCCGCCATTTAACTATCTACAATTCTACAAAATATAATTAAACAAACAAACAAACAATTCATTGTAATTTGTATATCAATGCTGTAATAACTAATAGGTAATAAGTAGTGGGAACAATTAGAAGAGAATAAATAGTGGGAACAATCAAACAATAAATAGAAATATTTTTCTCTTTAAATAATTTTAGGCAGCAGGATGAAAGAGAGAGAGAGAGCAAAGTAGAAATACTTTTCTTACTTTAAAATCAAAGAATAAGAGACAGCAATAATTTGTGCCAAAGGAGTGGGAACAATTAAACAATAAATCAAAGACTTATTACAACTAACAGCAGCAGTCATGAGTAGAAGAGAAGTAGAATAAATCAAAAATTTGCAATAAATCAAAGACTTATTACAACTAACAGCAGCAGCAGTCATGAAATTTACAACACAACAACAGCAGTCAACAGACTCAACACAACACGAGTCAAAAATTTGCAGCAACAATCATGGACTCACCGAACTCGCGAGCTGGAAACAAGTAGAAGAGAAGAAATAAGTAGAAGAGAAGAATACCTGTCAGTCGTCGCTGGAGCAGTCACCGAACTCGCAAGCTGGAGCAGTCACCGAGTCACCGAACTCGCTCGCTGGAGTCAGATAGTCAGTCGAGAAGAGAAGAAGAAAAAGGAACGAACAGCAGGTCGTATCTCCCTATCGTTTCTCCCTACCGAGTCTCGTCGAAGTCGTCGAAGGTCTGAAGGTTAGTCGTCGAACTCGTTTCTCCCTACCGAGTCTCTTGTTGCTTTCGACTCGAAGGTCTGAAGGTTGTGAGGACTGAGGAAATTGATCGATTAGGAGTTTAAGTTTATAAATTGGTTCGGGTCAAACCGTTTCGGGAAGTCGTCCGCTTTTCCAGTTAGTCGTCCTAGTCGCCTAGTAAGCGTCCAAGTGGTCCATGTCGACGCCTGAGCGGTCGACTATGTGCTATGTTACCAAGTCGTCCTATCGACTCGAATTTTCTGGGCGACTCGACGCCTAGTCGTCGCCTAGGCGACGACTAGTCGACGACTTGACAACCATGGTGAGAAGTATTCATTCTTTTCAAAACAAAAAAACAGAGCCAAATGCATAGAAATGTATTGACCTAAAGAGGAGTTTGTCATAGCTTGTATGTAATGGTAATTTGCAACCATATATCCCAAGGTCATCCAGTGTATGCATATTTTCATATTCATTGGTTCAGTAGCCAAAATGTCTCTACTGAGACTAATATGTTATATTTGCAGTAGAAGCACCTTGTAAATTCATTGCAAGCTTGGTGTATTATGTCATATAAAATTTGGATTTACCTTGTGTCGTGAACTGGCGCTTGATAGATTCAGTCATGGCGACATAATCAGCTACAAAAATCGATCGATCCAAAAAGTACACAATCTCTCGATTTGCTCAACCCAAAAAGCCTCAAATCGTCGTATTCGTTTGTCCTACAAAAGAAGTTTAGGGTAAATCAGAGATGGAGAAGAAGATATTTGACATGTGTGTGGGAGGAAGGAGAGATACAGAACAAAAGCAAGAGTGAGGGGAACCGATTTCGCAAGGAATGAGAAGGGGAAGAAACTGAAGTGGTTGAAGAGGAGGCAGTGAATCGATTTTGCTGAGGATGGTTATGAGGAAGAGGAAGAGGAAGAGGAAGAGGAAGAGGAAGAGATTATATCAACTCGGTAAATAACTCAGTGAAATTCAACAAAATTGACTCAAATTAATTAAGAGTCGACTCTATATTGAGATTGATAGAGATCGCCTTTGCTGTCATAAGGGAGGAAAACAAATACCTGAGGGTTCTGCAAATTGAATTGCAACGAAGTTGGAGAATGATTGAGAGGAAAAGAAGTCAGTGAAGAGATTGTTTAAACCGTATCCATTACAATATTAGTAGTTACTGTGAGAAGTATTCATTCTTTTCAAAACAAAAAACAGAGCCAAATGTATAGAAATGTATTGACCTACAGAGGAGTTTGTCCCATCTTGTATGTAATGGCAATTTGCAACCATATATCCCAAGGTCATCCAGTGTATGCATATTTTCATATTCATTGGTTCAGTAGCCAAAATGTCTCTACTGAGACTAATATGTTATATTTGCAGTAGAAGCTCCTTGTAAATTCATTGCAAGCTTGGTGTATTATGTCATATAAAATTTGGATTTACCTTGTGTCGTGAACTGGCGCTTGATAGATTCAGTCATGGCGACATAATTAGCTACAAAAATCGATCGAACCAAAAAGTACGCAATCTCTCGATTTGCTCAACCCAAAAAGCCTCAAATCGTCGTATTCGTTTGTCCTACAAAAGAAGTTTAGGGTAAATCAGAGATGGAGAAGAAGAGATTTGACATGTGTGTGGGAGGAAGGAGAGATACAGAACAAAAGCAAGAGTGAGGGGAACCGATTTCGCAGGGAATGAGAAGGGGAAGAAACTGAAGTGGTTGAAGAGGAGGCAGTGAATCGCTTTTGCTGAGGAAGAGGAAGAGGAAGAGGAAGATATTGTATCAACTCGGTAAATAACTCAGTGAAATTCAACAAAATTGACTCAAATTAATTAAGAGTCGACTCTATATTGAGATTGATAGAGATCGCATTTGCTGTATTTATATATAAGGTATTGATTAAATAAATAAATAAATTATCAACTAATTAATTTTATTAAAATTATAACAATTTACAAAAGATAAGAAAGAACATTTTAAAATGTCATCGAAGCAAAGAATCATCACATGTACCTACAAAATAAAAATATCAATGAAATAAGTAAAACTAATGAAATCTCCACTTTAGTTGGCAAGTTTTACTGATTACACAATTGAACTTTTAATTTTTAAAATTATCCCACTAAACTAATTACTATTTTGAAATTGGGTTATTTCATTAAAAAAAATAAACGAACGCTAATTTTTTATCTACAAACTAATGAATTACTCACTATAGTTGGCACGTTTTACTGATTACACCATTAAATTTTTAATTTTTCAGATTACCCCATTAAACTAATTAAAAAGTGATTATTTTAAATATTTTTAAAAATAATTATTATTTTCAGTAAAAAAATATTAGAAACTTTAATTTTTTCCATAAATGAGTAAAGTTTCATAAAATATAGATTTAAAAAAATTAAAATTTTCTGAAACCATATTGATTTTTAAAATTTATTTTTTGAATCTATATTTTATAAAATTTACTCATTTTTTTAAAATATGAAGAATTTTCCAATTTTTTTCTTGAAAATAATATTTATTTATAAAAATTGATAATTTCTTTTTTGAAAAAATTGAACCAGTTTTTTTATTTATCTTTTACTTTTTTTTATTTTAATTTATATTTTTAGTTTTTTGAAAAAAAATTCTAATATTAAGAATGGGTCATTTTGTTAAAAAATTAAGTAGACATTAATTTAATTTAAAAGCACTTTAATTTTTTTGAATCTATATTTTATGAAACTACACATTTTATGAAGAAAAAAAATTTTCTAATATTTTTTACTTAAAATAATAATTATTTTTAAAAATATTTAAAAAAAATATTTTAATTAGTTTGATGGGGTAATTTAAAAAATTAAAAGTTCAATGGTGTAATTAATAAAATGTGTCAACTACAGTGGGTAATTAATTAGGTTTATAGCGATAAAAAATTAACGTTTGTTTATTTTTTTTAACGGAATGACCAAATTTTAAAATAATAGTTAGTTTAGTGGTGTAATTTGAAAAATTAAAAGTTCAATGGTGTAATCAGTAAAAATTACCAACTATAGTGGGATTTCTTTAGTTTTGCCCAATGAAATCTAAACCAAAAATACTATTTAAAATGTCTTCTTGTTACACTTTTAGATGCAAAATCATCAATTATACTATTATATTTAATATTTTCTAATATCATTTTCAATGCATAATATCCTTAATCTTTTTATTATTTTATTTTTTTATAAACATAAATACATAAACTTATAAAAAAATTTGGGCCGCCTTAACTGTGAGCCCTGGACGGTAGCCCTTGCCCAGGACCGGACCGTTAAGTAAATTCCTAACTATTGTGTGGAACATGGAGATATTTGTGTGGCGGCTAAGGTTGAAAGGAATATGTATTTCTTTATTATATATATATATATATATATATAGCCTGGTTCTCTCCAGCGAATTGGAGGGAGCGAACTAAGATCGAATCGGTTATAATTACGGTTTTTTCTGTCGCTATAACATAAAAAATCGACTTTCTATGCTATAACGACCGAAAAAATCGTTGTTATAGTCGGTTCGTTCTTAGTTCGCTCCTTCCAGTTCTCTAGAGAAGCGGACTGCATATATATATATATATATATATGTATGTATGACTTATCGTGTGGCATAAAGGCTATAAGAAAAATAGAAGAAAGTTATAATAACTTGTGATATGTTATAAAATTATGTCTAGATTCATTATATAATGGATGTCTAGTAACTCCCATGTCCATTGAGTTTTGTAACTCATGACTTTTGAGTTTTGTAACATCCTAGTAGTTATGTTAGTATTGATGTTATTATATATATATATATATATATATATATATATATATATATATAATAATATTTTTAAAGTAAAGGTGAGATGGACATATACAATTACAAGATATGAAATGAGAATGCTCCTCCCTTGATCATCATCTTTGTTCTTCATATTATATATTAATTTTTTATAATACGTTATCAGCACGATTTGCTTCTCACTTTCGTCTTAAAGCAGATAATTATATTTGGTTTATTGGTAAGAAGTAGAAGGTATATTTATCTATTATTTATACAAATTATTAATATACTTTTATGCATGTCTTCAATATCAGATGTTGTAGGATTCTGGTGACTATGCTTTCATTTGAAAGTATGGTGGCCTAAACAGGTCTATATTTGCTCATGCGGGATTTGATTTGTTAAAGCATGCTAGTATAACTAATTTCAGTTTCACTGGTTGCAAAAGCTTAGAAATTTGATAGTAAGGGATAGTAAGTAATTAACTGTCTGACTTTGTTTTGGTTTTTGGAAAATGGAAGACTCAACTGCGCTACTTGGAACCAATAGAAAAATAGAAATTAATTAGAGTTCAGGATGCTTTTAGATTTCAGTCATGGTGGTGACTGATGATAATATCACCTCAATACAGATAAATTGTTTACTTTGATTTAGGTTCATGAGATTAGTAGCCTTAACATGGGGTGAGATTTTCTTTTTAGTTAAATTATGTTATCTGCCACTTGTTTAAAGATTTGTAGTGAAGTCGATTACCTGTCATGATTTTATCTATCTGATAAATTCACCAACTAGTTGAGCAACTTTATAACAATTAATGTGGCAAAATTATTAACCCCTTCTTTTCAATCTGAACCAAGTACTACTTGTAACATTGGTGAAAGATAAAGAAAAAAAAAATAAGTAAGCATTCAAAGTGTAAACTTTCTTGATTATTTGACCCTTGATTACTTGTCTCTTTATGGCTGGTCCATAGCTCAGTGGTAGAGCATTTGACTGCATCAAGAGGAACACCCAGTTACTGCCATATCAATTTGATAATAATAGCAGTATAGTAATTAACATAAATAGAATCTTACATTGCAAAGCTTCATATCCATTTGGACCCTGCTTTGGGTCATAGCAAATATACTTAGTAGTGTTGGCTTGTTATTTAGTTTTAGTAGAAAAATTTAGTTTCGTATTTTACGGCATTTCTATAAATTGTTTCATTATAATTAAAACTGAACATATATAATTATTTAATTTGATGGAAAATATGTTTAGTTATTTAATATTCAAATTTTATAAATTTGAATTTGTTGCCCTTGATTTATATCGAGCAAGAATTGTTTGTAATGGAATCTTGATGTTGAGATTCATATAAAGGCAAAGAACTTTGGAGATACAATTAAAGTTGACAATCATGCATCCCTGTAGGATCATGCAAAATTAATTATTTTTATTCGCTATCATCTCCATAAAAAAAAATTGATAAAGACATGTTAGAAAAAAGAAGAAGAAAATATTTACTATATTTCATACCTTGAATATGCTCCTGTAGTAGCAATATTGTGAGTATAAGTTCATAATATATTCCTTGAAGCGATAAAGGAAATTATATTCCTAGAAGTGATATCATTTCTTCTAGTGGTTGTACAAAATAATGATTTTTTGCTGAAAAATCAACAATCTAGCTTGACCGATTTTGTTACATTCCCTGAAGTGAATGGAACCTCATTTGATAATCATAGAGAAAATTATGATTGTGGTTATGGTAGTAGACATGAAAGGAATAATCAATATAAAAAAGGAATGTACCTGTCGTACTCCTAAACATTTGGTATATAGATTTGTACCAAGACTCCATAAAAGAAAAGAAAATAGAATTGAAATAAATTTTATTGTTCATAATGATCCTGAAGATCCCATGGATTATTTTGACTTTTCAAATGGAGTGGATATAACTCATTTTGATATTTATGGTTTCCTTGATTTTATGTTGATAAATGTTCATACTAATTAATTATTTTTATTTCATTATATTATGACATTATATTAAGTATTTTTATTATATGTTTTATTTATGTTTCAAGTAATAAAGTTAAATTTATGTTTTGCATATATGAAGTTGTATGGGCTAGAAGCTCATCAAACTTAATTAAAGTCTCTGGAAGAGCGATTATAATAATGTCAAAGAGCACAAAACTTTGTATTGATGATTTTTTATATTCTTCTGAGACAAGCAAAAATTTGCTCAGTTTTAAAGATATACGTTATAATAGTCATCCATTGAAGAACCAGAAGATTCTTCAATTTAAGGAATTCTCATGTGCTGCTTGTTCTCAAGTCAAATTGGTCATTAGACCATCACTAGCTAAATTTGGGGTTGAATCTCCAAAGTTTCTAGAACGTATTCAAGGAGATATTTGTGGGCCTATTCACCCACCAAGTGAACCATTTAAATATTTTATGGTTTTAATAGATGCATCTACAAGATGGTCACATGTGTGCTTATTATCAACTCGCAACTTGGCGTTTGTGAGATTACTTGCTTAAATTATTAGATTACGAGCACAATTTTCAAATCATACAATCAAGACTATTCGTCTTGACAATGCTGGTGAATTTACATCCCAAACATTTAATGATTATTGCATGTCACTTGGGATATATAATGAACATCATGTTGCCCAGGTTCATACTCAAAATGGTCTTGCTGAATCATTTATTAAACGCCTCTAGTTAATTGCAAGATCATTGCTCATGAGAACAAAACTTCCTGTCTCTGTTTGGGGGCATGCTATTTTATTGAAGGCAGTGAAGAATTTCTTATATTACTTCAATAGTATCGGGCCAGAAGCTCATATTAGAAAAGCTGTAAATTTTCTCTTCTGGGATATATTATACTAAAATGAGAATAGTTGAAATAAATGTTGTAATACACCAGAAATATATAATACACCAGAAGTGTTCAGATCAAAAAGATTTTTATTATTTAGCATGATCATATTGATCATCCAGGATCAATAATTTTGCATTGAATTATTGAAAACTCCCATGAACATCCCGTAAGGAACCAGAAGATTCCTTTACTTGTTGATTATATCAAAGTAAATTAATTACCAATACATACTTGGGGTCATTCTATTCATAACCTCAATAAATGATATTTTTAAGGTATAATTTAAGGATTGTTATTTTAATGAAACAGTCTTCCCACCATTAGGGGGAGAAAAGTCGTTGCCTAAAGCACGACGTTAGATCGTTGCCTGAAGTACGATGGGAGATTAATTGGAATGTTTCAATGTTATTTAATCTTGATCCTTATACAAATCAATATGAACTAGAAGTTCAAAGGATAATTCATTTGCAATGAATTGCAAATTAATTACCAGAATTATTCACTGATAATAAGAAAATAGTGATATATCACATTCTAGCTACTAATACTCTAGCAGAGATTGATGTCCCTGTAGGACAATCAATTAATGCAGCAGTAAATTGAATCTAAGTCACACCAAAAACATGAAAGAATGATCGGTGTTAAAGATAGAATTTCCCAGAAGAAGAAAGTACAAGAAAAACAAGTTGCAGCCTATAAAGAGGCTATACCCATGAAACAGGCTACAAAATTTATCAATCTATCCAAAACTTATGAACAAAAATCTCCTGTAAATAAAACTCTTGAAGAGTTATCCATTGAAGAGGATCAGGTACCTGAAAATAACGAGATCTCGATACATTATGTATATACATGAGACGTATATATTGGATAGAAATAAAATCGTTGTCGACAACATATTTTCATATAAATTTGCTATGGATATTACTAGAAGTAATGATCATCGTTGATGAATGTAGAAATATTTGGCCAATGTAGAAAGAGGCGATTCAAGCATAATTAAATTCACTAAGTAAATATGAAGTTTTTGGACCTGTAGTCCGAACACCTAAAGGTGTAATGCCTGTAGAATACAAATGAGTATTTGTACGAAATAAGAAAAATAAAATTATATGGTACAAAGCGCAACTTGTAGCACAAGATTTCTTCGCAAAGACATGATATTAATTATGAAGAAACATATGCTCCTGTAATGGACACAATTGCATTCAGATTTTTAATTAGCTTGGTAGAAAGAGAAATTAATGGATGTTGTTACATCATATTTGTATGGATCATTATATAATATATGAAAATCCCTGAAGGATATAAAATGCCTGAAGCATATAATTCTACATCTCGAAATATGTATTCTATTAAGCTACAAAGATCTTTATATGGGTTAAAGCAATCCAGATGCATATTGTTATATAATCGCCTAAGTAGATATCTTTTGAAAGAAAGATTTGAGAATAATCCAATTTATGCATGCATTTTTATCAAAAGATCATAATCTGGATTTGCTATTATTACTGTATTTATTGATGAAAGATTTTGCTCCAGAAGAGTCGACAAAAATAACAAATTTCAGATGAAAGATATTGTAAAGACAAATTTTTGTCTTGGCCTACAAATTGAACTATAGAATTCTTGTACACAAAAAAAGTCCTGAAGTAACTTTACATGAATAATGTTAATCCTTTGAGTACTCCAATGATGGGATTGGTCACTTGATATCATGAAAAATCCGTTTTGACCACAAGAAAATAATAAAGAAACTTTTGGTCTTGAAGTACCATATATTAGGTCCTGAAGTACCATATCTTAGTGCAATTGATACTTTGATGTATCTTGCAAATTTATTAAGACTTGATATAACATTTCCAGTTAACTTACTAGCAATGTATAGTTATACACCAACTCGAAGTTATTGTAATGAAATTAAACATATTTTACGTTGTCTTCGTGAGACTATTGATTTGGGATTATTTAATCCAAATGGTAATAGAACCAAACATATTGAAGCAAAATTATTTTATACACACGAGCCCCAGAAGAATAGCAATATTGATCATGTGATAATTTAGTTGATATATTCATTAAGTCATTATCAGCTATGATTTTGAAGAAGATTGTGCACAATATTGGCATACTCGACTTAATGATATTTTTACCATGAACAATGGAAATTCTATGTACTTATGAAGAGGAGTAAAAAGGATATATGCTGATTGTACTCTTTTTCCTTCGCTAAGGTTTTTTCCCACTAGGTTTTCCTTTGCAAGGTTTTAATGAGGCAATCCCAAGACACTAGAAGTTATACAAGAATATTGTACTCTTTTCCTTCGCCAAATTTTTTCTCACTGGGTTTTTATTTGATAAGATTTTTAACGAGGCATATTCTTAAAAAATTGCTACAAAAGAACTTCATCCATTCTGTATGAAGACAATGTTGAATGTATAGCTCAATTAAAGGGAGGATACATCAAAGATAATCTAGCAGATCAACTGCAATGTTTGAAGGATTGCGCTGCAATATTGGAATGCGACAGCTGAAGAACTTAAGTATACATTCATGAGGGGGAGCTAATGCGCGCTGCACTCTTTTTTCCTTAACCAAGGTTTTTTCCTATTGGGTTTTTCCTGGTAAGGTTTTTAATGAGGCAGCTTTCAATGCGTATTGCTATACAATAGACATCCAAGGGGGAGTGTTATAAAATTATGTCTAGATTCATTATATAATGGATGTCTAGTAACTCCCATGTCAATTGAGTTTTGTAACTCATGACTCTTGAGTTTTGTAACATCCTAGTAGTTATGTTAGTATTGATGTTATTATATCTATATATAATAATATTTGTAAAGTAAAGGTGAGATGGACATATACAATTACAAGATATGAAATGAGAATGCTCCTCCCTTGATCATCTTCTTTGTTCTTCATATTATATATTAATTTTTTATAATATGAAATATAGTAACAGTGAGGTTATTTTTGTTGGTCATCTGAAGGAAAATCGAGTTGTACACTTTTGCGTAAAGGTTTATTCACGGGTGTCGCAATTTATTCGGATAAAATAATTGCTTTAATACTTTAATTAATTGGGAGGATTTTGAGTAGTGAGATAATTTGAATTTTCTCTCAAATTAAGTTATTATTATATTCTTTTAATTTCGTGATATTTTAAGTTTTTAGTTATAAAATTTGAAAGGATTATTTGTACTTATATTTGATTATAACGGAATTATTCAAAGCTCGACCTATAATTTTTACCTCTTAATTTAACAGAGTTTTCCACGTAATATTTGATATCCGTGTTTTGTTTATTTTCGTACTATTATTGTTTATTTGTTGGAATTGTATTATTTGTTGGAATTGTATTATTTGTTTAGCATGGTTTGTTATTTAATTTATCAGAAATGGTTCTATTTGGAGTTTTCCCAACAAAGTGGTATCAAGAGCAATGTTCTTAGCGCAGTAATTTTTTGATAAATTAATTAAATGGAGGAATCAAGCAGCGCCATGATTTAATTGACCTCATCTAATTTTTTGATATAAAAGCTTACTAAGGGTTCGATTGTAGTTGCGAGAGATACTGTTTGTTGCTCATTTTACAAAACTCATGTGAATGTGTGTTCTAGTGAGTTGAATGCAATTGAAGATGAATCTTCACCAAATCTGTGACAT
Source organism: Panax japonicus (assembly GCA_020205505.1). Taxonomy (NCBI): domain Eukaryota; kingdom Viridiplantae; phylum Streptophyta; class Magnoliopsida; order Apiales; family Araliaceae; genus Panax; species Panax japonicus. The sequence goes on from CM035102.1 coordinate 61,975,333, forward strand.
AATATAGTTGAACCACCATATGTAAACACTTTGTGTACTTGCTAATATGGTTGAACCACCTTATGTACTAATATGGTTGAATCACCCTAGTGGTGGAACCAAAATATTTTTAGAAGAGGGTCAAAATACATCAGTAAAAAAAATTATTTATTGACGCTTTGAGTGTTTCTTTCGGTTGTTGGACTAAGAGGAGACAATTGTATCCTGCGACTCTGCATAGCTTTAAAACGTCTCAAAATTTGTTCATTAACAATTGTTGAAAAAATATCCTTCTCAATATAAATTACTAAACTGTCATTTATCCACTCGTCTCCCATTTTATTACGCAAGTCAGTCTTAACAATTTTTATCGCAGAGAATACTCTTTCAACAGTAGCAGCCGCAACTGGTAAAACCAAAGTCAACTCGATCGATCGATATATCAATGTAAAAGTCGTATTTTTTTTCTTATTTCAATCAGCTTCTTAGCAAGACTTCCCAAATTTTTGATCCCAAAAAATTAATTATCGCATCGCATATCATAAATGTAATTATCACGTTGATCCCCAAGTATCATGCGATCAGTCAATGAGAAGTCTTCTGGTTAAAACTCAGCAAGACGCCAAGGCGGAGTAACTTATTTTTGTCAAATTTAGAGGACGAATCCCTTGTATCAAGGCATGATATGCTTAAAAGTAACTATGTGCTTGCTTCTGAAAAATAATTATTCATCTCTTGAACAATTGAATCAACTACCTACATTGTAATAATAAAAAATTAACAAAAAAAATAAATTTTTGGATAGCACTAATGAAAAAAGATTTATAGATATTATACCTGACAAAAAATCTCAACACGATAATGATGAAAATTAGTAATAATTTGTCCATTGCGCCTGCTACGATCGCGGGATCTCGTGTTGTTTTCTATATTAATTATTGGGATCATGTTCTTCTCGCAAAAAATATTGACTTCCTTTAAAAAAATTCTCTCGTTTCACCTCCCTAAAATCTTGTAATCGAGCTTTAATTACCCTAATCAATCTCACGTTGCCGGAGATTCCAGGGTCATATGACCCCTGATAACCCTCTCTCCTTTCGCCTCTGAATCGCCCTATGTAAATACTTGTGTACTTGTTAGTATTCCGACAACTTCAGATTAATTCTGGTAAGCCTTCGAGATGTAAATCATAATTTGTTATTCTCGAGTGAAAAATTATTTCTAGTTTGTGTTAGTTTTCTCATGTATTAATATTAAATTTGTTTTTTTGCCCATTTTATGGTTGTTCTTTTATTGTTCATGTAGAAGCATAACTAATATGGAGTAGTAGTTATTTTTGCTTTAAGGTTCTTCTTTTGTTAGAATTTGAGCAAAAATTAAAATGAGTTTTATTAATCATTTGAAATGAATTCACATATCAATGTGTTCTACTCTATGAGTAAATTAAAATTAAGTACTTGAATGCTCAAATTCATAGAGTAGTGAATGAGAAATTAACTCTCAAATATCACTCTTAGAAATGTTAATAAATATTTGTGGGAAGCAAAGTCTCACATCGGTTAATAACTAAATTTTAAATGGATTTATATACAATAAAATTACTCTTGGGTTTGGGCTCCAAGGGGCAACCTACTTTTGTGAAATGGAGAGTACCTAGCCAAGGCTTGGTTTGAACCCAAACGTGTGTTGTTGCCGCCCGACCGGCCTAGCCCGAGGCGCTGGGTCCTTGTATATAATTTTTTTGGATAAAATATTATTTATTATCAATACTTTGTTTATTTTATTTTTTGTTCTATTATCAAAACTGTGTCGTTTTGATAAAATATTATTTATTATTAATACTGTGTCGTTTTGGAAAGTGTTATCTGCCGAACAGAAGTGTCAATAATGCGTCGTTTTGGGAAACACTATCTACTTGAACGGACGCCGCAAAATTATGTCGTTTTTTCCTAAACGGATGCACCCTTTTCTGCTAAAGCTTAAAGTACGTCGTTTTTGTTCTGCTAAGCCTAAAATTATATCGTTTTTTGTCCGAACGGACGCATCCTTTCTGTTAAAGCCAAAAACTACGTCGTTTTTTTGCTTAAATGTGTCTTTTCAGTGGGTTGTGTCCCTTCTTATGAGTCACTAACCCTCCTATAAATAGATAGGGGGCTGCCATTCGAATCATTCAAATTCATCCAAGCATAAAGTATTCGGGCCTTCTAGTTTTCTTCATTTCATAAGTCAGTTTTAGTTTATAAAGGAGAGAGTTCTGATCATTTCTTTGGTTTGTTAAGTATACTATTTGTAGTGATGCTATAGTATATATTGTCATTGTATTGTGAGAGACAAGTTTTATAAACTCTAAGCACTGTAAGAAGAGCATAATTTTCTTAAGTACATAATACCAAATATTAATCTTGACAAATTCATTTCTACAGTTTGATTACTTGAGATAAATTTATATATATATGGTGTCCATTTAATTTTTCCTAACACTTCTTACGGAAGTCGAATGCCAAACCCTTCATATGGAGATTTGCCAACTATATATACAGCAGCAGCAGCAGCAGCACTAGCTCTATATACGAGGGCTGTTAGGCCTTCTTTAGTCTTTGATATTATATAGAAAGCATTTTTGGTTGTCTTCTTTAGTTACTTTCAAGTACTTTAATATTGGGTGATGCTATAGTTTCAAACAAAATTAAGATGATTGAATTGGATTAAAATAATAGCAAATCCCTTTAAGCAATGATGATTAATAATCACTTTCTCTGCATGTCTTTTAAAATTAATTAATGCATACATATATAAGTCAAGGTTAAATGACTTTTGATGAGTATGCATGCAGGTATTCATATTAAATTCTCGTGCTTATATATGTGTATTTGTCTGCGCAATACATTTATATATGTTTAGAAGTTATTGAAATTTATTTATTTATTTAATTTTCCTTTAGTTGTTATGAATTTATGGGCTCTTTTTTTACTAAAGAAGAGTGACATTGGATTCTAATTTTTTTATATAAATATATTCAACAATATTATGCACTCATTTTTATTAAAATATTGAATATTTAAAATTATTAAATAAAATTTTACCCTTTAAAATGGTAAAATAGCGTCATTAACAGACAACTTACTTTTTAGTTATTAAACAAGTTTTTAGATTCAGACCTCATAACCATTCATATGATCTAATTTATTAAGACGCCATAATTATTCAGATCTTAATTCTCAGATTTATCAAACACAATTCTAAAATGACATAATAACTGATGGGAGGAAACAAACTTTGACATTCTTTCTTTTATGGGAGTAAAAGTCTCACCAACTTAACCGAAGGGTAGAATCCAATGTCACTCTTCTTGTAATCAAGTAGCCAAATACTACCGAAATATAGAGGGCAAAATGATTCTAAATCGAGTCGAATAGTAATTTATTCAGATTTTATTTGATTTTTTTTTAAAGTACTGGAATTCGAATAAAATTTTGTAAGTATCAATAAACGTAAATTTATTCTACTTTTATCTTCTAAATTATATTTAAAAATTTTTATTTAAATTTTTTAGTTTAAATTATGAATATTTATTGTAATTTGTAAATATTATTATGATTGAGCAATGATCAAGAGCATTCCTTTTAAATAACATTCATCATTCACTCATTTATTAAAACTACGTCGTTTAGTTTTTTAAAAGAGAGTGGTCCCACTTGCTTTCATTTTATTTACAAAAATACCACCCGCGGCCCCACTTATTTTTTAAAAGAAACTCCAAAACGACACAGTTTTTAATAAATAAGTGTTATTTAAGGAGGAATGTTATTTAAGGGAATGCTCTTGATCTATTATGATTAATTAATATTATGATTAGTTCAAATTTTATTTAGTTAACTTCAACAAAAAAATTAGTTAAAATCTGCCCCTGGTGAAAAAGGATCAACGAACTTGTATCGAGTATGTATCAGTGAGAGGTAAGAAAAAATTTATACTCTAAATAAGCGAACAGTGAGTCTCATATTTGACTAGCATAAGTGTCCGAATATCAAAATAAATTCGAATTCGACTTGTTTAAGCGTTCGAATATTTCGAGCCAATCTTGAATCGAATTTTAAAGGAACAATTACATTTTATAGTACATTTAAAAATATAATTACAAGAAAAGTGCCCTCATTAAATATTTACATAATTAATATCTTTAAAATTTTATTTTCATTATTAGTACATATTTATGATTCCTTTAATTATGGGATGTGTTTTAATTTTCAACCTCTCTCCCACAATTTTCTCCCCATCTCTCCCACAATTTTCTCCCACTCCATTTATATTTCCCTTCTTCTTCTCCTCCCTCCCTCCCTCCGCCTCCTCCTCCTCCTGTCCAACCCCTCCCCACCCTCCGCCTCCCCTTCCTCCCGTCCTCTCGCCTCTGCCCCCCGCCACCCCCTCCTCCTCCCTCTGCCACCCCCTCCTCCCGCCTCCCGCCTCCCGCCTCCCGCCTCCCCTCCTCCCGCCTCTGCCCCCCGCTACCCCCACCCCCTCCCTCCGCCACCCCCTCCTCTTCCCCCCTCCTTCCTCCCCCTCCCTCCTCCTCCCCCCTCCCTCCCTCCCTCCCTCCCTCCCTCCCTCCGCCACCCCCCTCCTCTTCCCCCCTCCCTCCTCCGCCTCCCTCCTCCTCCTCCCTCCTCCTCCTCCTCCCCCCTCCCTCCGCCACCCCCTCATCCTCCCCCCTCCCTCCGCCACCCCCTCCTCCTCCTCCTCCTCCTCCTCCCACTGCCCACGCCCCACCCCTCCCTCTGTCATCACAGCTCTGTTTTGCAGTTTTTTATAATGCAGTTGGTAGCCAAACCTTTATATCAAGGTAACTAATTCTGTTTTATTAAGTTTCTAATTTATTTTGCATGTAATACAGTTGGTAGCCAAACCTTCGTGCAGTTGGTTGCCAAACTTTCAGATCAAGGTAACTAATTCATACTGCAGGTGTGAAGGTAGATTGATTATCTTGGTATAAAAGTTTGATTACCGTGGTATAAAAGTTTGGTTACCTTGGTATAAAGTTTTGGTTACCTTGGTATAAATATACAGTGTTCTATTTTTTATTTACCAACATGAAATTGGTTGTCAAACTTTTAGACCAAGGTAACCAATTCAGTTGTATTTGATTACCAATTTTATTTTAAATGTGATGCAGTTACTAGTCAATTTTTGTGGCGGCGGCGGCGGCGATGTGGCGGCGGCAGCGGTGGCAGCGAGAGAGGAGGATGATGAACATTAGCTCCTTCATAATTTTTTATTTTTAATTTTCTCATTTTGATTTGAATTTTGAAATATGGATTTGAAATTGTTGTTAGAGACAAGATTTGAATTTGAATTTGAATTATTAGTTATCCTTGATTTTAGGTTTCTTTATTAATGTGAATTGTACTATTTTTGTAATATGAGTCTTAATTACACTCTTTTTGTAATTATTTAGTTGATGCACTTTTCTTGTAATTATTTTCTATTTATTGTATACTTATGTAAAGGACCCAATTTTAAACCTGTCAAATTCATTTTCATTTTCAGCCCAACCCAAATATACACCGTTACACACTATTGGGACACTATTATATTAGTGGTAAGGGCAACTTCAAGTTCAAACACTACCAAAATATTACTCCATTTGTTTGAAATTTTTTTCCTTCTCTTTTTTATGTTAATATTGGTATTGGAAAAAAAAAAAGGTAAATAACACTACATATAATTGGTTGAGCTATCGCAAAAAATAACATTATTTTGAATAATTGAATATATAAAATATATATTCCCTCTAATGTTGTGTATAAAATTTTGTTTTGTAATTTTTAAAGGTCTAAATATGGATTAAGATCCTGAACTTTTAAAAAAAAATTCTATTTTGGGGATTGTCTTCCCAATTTTTTAATTAGGAGATTAAACTTTTAATTTTTTTTCCACTTTAGGGATTGTCTTCTCAATTTTTTTAATTATGAGATTAAATTTTTAATTTTTTTCACTTTGAGAATTGTCTTCTCAATTTTTTATATTAGGGGATTAAACATTTAATTTTTTATGATTACATCTAATTGATAGTACAACGTTAGAAAATTGATGACATGACAGCGACACGTAACTAAAAAATACTTATGTGTAATATTGCGTCTCATTTTAACATTTATTCAATTAATTTTTTGTAGTAAAATGGGTAAATATGGGACTATTATTAATTTTAAATTAAAATATTATTATAATTGTAATATTAAAAAATTATTAATTTTTTAAAGTAAATTTAATAATAATTTTACCCTTTTGGTAAATTATTAATTTTTTGGTAAATTTAATTTTTAAAGTAAATTTAATTACAATTTTTAAAGTAAAATTAAAAATGATCTTATATTTACCCTTTTTGATACAAAAAATTAATTGAATAAATGTTAAAATGAGACTCAACATTACACATAAGTATATTTTAGTCACGTTTCGTTGTCATGTCATCAATTTTTTGATACGGCACTATCAATTTAAACGTAATCAGAAAAATTTAAAAGTTTAATCTTCTAATGTAAAAAATTGAGAAAACGATCCTCAAAGTGAAAAAAATAAAATTTAATCCTCTAATTAAAAAAATTGAAAAGAAAATTTCCAAAGTAGAAAAATATTAAAAATTTAGGATATTAATCCATCTTTATGCCATTTTTAAAATAGTTTTATTTTCGTAGACAGCTTACACATAAATATAAGATGTCTCTCATTTATCGTTCCCTCTTATTTATAAATATAAAAATTTGTATAAGACAATAAATACTACCCTAAATCCTAATTGATGTTATCAAATACTACCTTTTTTTCCTACTAATTTATACAATAGTGACAACCTACAAATCTTTAATTTTACTTGTACCAAAGTTATTATTTGATTAATACTTCATTAAAAAGGCATCATGATCCTAACCCTGCTTGTATATATATTAAAACTTTAATTTTTTTTATTTGAATTAAAGTTTGATACATTAATAGTATATACACGAGCTGTGTTAGGATCATATATAATATGTCAATAAGATAAAGAAAATGATGTCCAACATTAATACTTCAGAAATGATGTATTATAATCTCAACACCGATTATATATACAATGGCCGTAAATTAAAGAAAACTGATAAATGCATAACAAAAAAATGATAAAACCGTCATTAAACTGTCGTTATATATTTATAACGATATTTTTTATGTGAGAAATATCAATTTTCTAAATTAAACTTTACTTCTTTTAAGATTGCTGGTTTACCTCAAACTCTGACAGAGTAACTGATGGGAGGAAACAAAAACCTTAACTTTGACTTTGTTCTGTGGGAGTAAGTCTCACCTACTTAACCGGAGGGCATAATTCAATGTTACTCTTCTTGTAAGCAAGTAGCCAAGTGCTACCGAAATTATATTAGTGGTAAGGTCAACTTCAAGTTCAAACACTACCAAAAGAATAACATTATTTTGTAAGTATAATTTAATATATAAAAAATATATTTTCTTGCATGTTGTATACAAGAATGTTCTATAAATTTTTAAAACAGTACTCCATCCGTTCCTAAAAAATTGTCATTTTAGAAGAAAAAATTTGTTCTAAAAAGTTTGTCGTTTACAACTTTCAAGGAGAATAAATTATTTACTTTCATATATTACTCCTACCTTCTCTTATTGTCTCAAGAAATTCTTTCCTTGTATTAATAGTTTTCAAATTTTCATAAAGGGGTAGTGATGGAATTTCAAACAAATTTTACTTGGTAAATGATACTTTCTTAATCCATGTGCCAAAACCTTAAACGACAATCTTTTAGGAACGGAGATGGTATTATTTTGGGAGACAACTCGCGCAAAAACTCAAATGTCTCTCATCTCCCGTGTCGTGCCTCTCTTGTTTATAAATATACAAAGACATCTTAAATATACTTTTTAAAGGTTTTCTTTTCAAGTATTAAATTTTGATAACAAAAATTATTATTACAGAGAAAAAATTATTAAAAAAGGAATTAAAAAGTATCAAACTTTGATTATTTTCCTTTTTCATTGCATGTTTACCTCAAAGTATAACTAATGCGAGGAAATAAAAACCTTAACTTTGATTTTTGTTTCTTTTTAAAGGGTCACCTACTTAACCAAAGGGCATAATCCAATATTTACTCTTCTTGTGAGCAAATACTACTGAAATATATCAAGCCCCCCTCATCACTCAATCTGCTTATAAGACTTGGGTGCATAAAGTCTCTCACTTCTCGTGTTTTTTTTTATAAATATAAAAATTTGTATAAAACACCTTAAATATATTTTTTAATGGTTTTCTTTTCAGCATTAAACTTTAATAATGACTAATTAATGTGCCTTATTCGAATGTTAATATTTATATACAATAATCTTTTTTCCTGGAAAAGTTAACATATGGGATATTACTGTAATTTTTAGAAATTTAAGGACAAGCCACAAGATCTTTTTAAAAGAATATTTTCAAGAAAAGGGAACACCTCTTTTAATATATGATATATCCCCTAGTTTATATTTTTTTAAAAATATATGTCAATTAATTTTATATCAAATATGAATAGCGTGAAATTGTAAATGACAAAATAAAATTTATTATGTGGGTCCTTCCAATAATTATACTAGTATAAACCATTAAGGAGAGACTTATCATCGTATATTTAGTCTAGTGTAAAGACATTAAACACTGAATAATTGACTATTATATGAAATTATGAATATAATACTGATAAAGATAAAATTCCCAGTAACTTGAATAATTATATGCTCCTACTAAACTAGTCTGAGAACCCGACAAATAGACGTTGGATTGGAAAGGGAATGGAGTATGTGGGGTTTTTTATGTTTTTCTCATCATATTTGCCTACATTTTTGTATATATAAATATATAATATACAACACAAACAGATGAAGCCTTTGTGATTTCTTTGACTAAAAATTGCTTTATTCTTCTATCCAGGCAATACCCAGATGATTGTCTTTTCTATTACTTGTAATATATCTAATCTTTGCTTTTGGTTTATTGATGATATATAATAAGTGTATAAGCAAAATTAATAATGGGTGTTTTTTTATTCCTTTTCAAATAGTTTGGGATTGAATTGAGAAGTTCTAAGGCTCCATTAATGGAGGGCAATACTAGTAGCAGATTCAAGAGACTCTGTGTCTTTTGTGGAAGTCACCCTGGCCGTAGACAAGTTTTCAGTGATGCTGCTGTTGATTTGGGAGATGAACTGGTTGGTTTTATTTCATTATACTTTTTTGATAGAATCTTTTTTTGATTCAAAATAGTGGGTTTGTGTTTAAATTTCTTGTTTTGGTGTCAAAAAATGGTTATTTTTGGTAAAGTGGTGAATTGGGTAATGTTTTACCACTTGGGTTAATCTGTTTCTGCTATGAAAGTTTAATTTGTATTGAACTTTTGTGTGTGTGTGTGTGTGTTTGAAGTTTTTTCTTTGGGACTTTGTGAATCGGGTCATTAGTTTTTGAGGTTGTTTTCATTATATTCATATAACCATTGTGCCTAAAAGGTGTATGATCATATGCTTGTTGTTTCAGGTGAATAGGAAGATTGACTTGGTGTATGGTGGTGGTAGTGTTGGATTGATGGGTTTGATTTCCCAGAGAGTGTATGAAGGAGGATGCCATGTACTTGGGTAACTAAGAATATGGAACTTGAACACTATATATATATATATATATATATATATATATATATATATATATATATATTTCATTAGATAATAATTTTAGTCAATGTACTCTAGGCTCATGTTATGTTATAGCAATTAACTAGTCTTGATTTCTCTTCCAATGCAGGGTTATTCCTAAAGCTCTTGTGCCTCTTGAGGTAATCGTGTTTTTCATTTGTATAACTATATTTTCAGATTCAATGATTCCTTCATTTCTTTACCTAGCATAAGGAAATTGTTCTTGAAATCTGACATATTTCCGACTAATAGTATGCTGTGGAGTTGCTCTTTTCTGAGCCTTGAGGTTAATCCAATTTTTGACATTTCCTTTTAGGTTGCAGTGCTTTATTATTCTTCATTTAACATACAGAAGAAACTTCCTGACACATATATAGTAACCTTAAAATGCAATTTCAATACTATTGAGGCATGATACAGGGTTGGAATGAATCAGAGCTGTAGTTCTTACTAGGGATTATTTGGGAGAATAGTTCTTCGTATTCTTTAATGTTATTCCTAGTTCAATAGGCCAAAAGGTTTCAATCTGGGGCTTGCAGGAAAAAAATTCTAAATTTAAATTTAAGTTGACCGACTAAAATAATCTGAGAATGAACATTGGTACATGACAGATATCTGGTGAAACTGTTGGAGACGTAAGAATAGTTTCAGACATGCATGAGCGTAAAGCTGAAATGGCGCGAGAGGCTGAGGGTTTTATTGCTCTTCCTGGTAATTGTCCTCAAAGTTTGTTTGTTCCTTCAAGATAGAAGTATTCCTGATATATTTGTAGATAGCATTTATTGACTTTTTGAAAACTTCAGGAGGATATGGAACCATGGAAGAGCTGTTGGAGATGATAACTTGGTCGCAACTTGGAATTCATAAAAAACCGGTGATGTATTAAATTTTACCCTTTTAAAGCTCAATGAGACGGATTACTAGTTCATTTTGTGATGGTAATTCCCTGTACAGGTCGGTCTCCTAAATGTAGATGGGTATTATAACTCTTTGCTTGCTTTATTTGACAATGGTGTTGAAGAAGGTTTCATCAAGCCTGGTGCTCGGCACATAATTCTCTTGGCTCCAACTGCCAAAGAGCTTCTAATAAAGATGGAGGTACTGATTCAATCTTCGCTAAAGCGCTATACTTCCTAGTCTTGGGTTTAGTTATGGTGCAATGGTGGATTTCATGTCTTGTAAGAAAACAAACATTATTCACTTATGATGTATATGCAGTAGCTAGTATGATGTTTATTTCTTTTCTTATAGGAATTCTTTTTCACCAGCTTTTTTGGTACAATTCCATTGAATTGATGGATTCCAGATAAACTTGAAATTAATTATATTACTTTCAAGTCACATGGATTTAAGTCAGCATGTTTTATGGGGGGAAAACAAATTGTTATGGGCCCAGGCGAAGGAAACTCCATATGTCATGAAATGTAGTTTGTCTTCTTGTCTCATGAGTACAAAAAATAGAATTGATGAGGGGCTTGTGTTTTTAATATCATGTCTTTTTCTTGCTGCATTGTTTATACTCTGACATCAGATGCATGTTTTGATTCCCCTGGCACAGATTAATTCCTATTCACTGGAGTACTTGAAGATTCTTTTTCTTTTTCTTCTGTTGGGAAATCATTATTGAATGAAAAAGTAGGAGCGATTATACATGGAAGTTGATTATGTTTTTCTTTTTTTACTTCACAGCAATATACTCCTTCCCATGACCATGTTGCCCCTCATGAGAGCTGGGAGATGGAGCAATTGGGTAAGTATCCAAAGGAATAGAATCCACAATGACTTCTTATTGGTTCTACTTCTTTCTCCGATTGATTCCTGATTTGATTCATCCTACTCTTAAGGTGTAAATGGGAATCCGATCAGGTAGGCAACAGAATGCTAATGTTACTATGTACTTTTTTCATTCTTTGTGATTTGATTTCGCTCGAATCATTCTTGCTGTTTTGCACAACAAACATTGATTTATGATATAATGGTCAACGATTGCAGTTTTCTACTGTCATGTTGGGTGTTCCACTTTTGATAATGCAAAATACTTTGAAATGCGAAGAGATAATGAAGTAGCTCTAGAAACAACTATTCTAGAGTCGAACACAATTTTCTTGTACTGCAGTAGGTTAACTAATAACTACAATTTTTAATTGATATAAAGTCGAAGACCAGAAGGGTCTGTGGAGATAAACTAGATTATTGAGGAGAAGGCATTTAATATTAAGATATCAAAGGGAACTCCATTTGTGAAAGTTGTGCGAAAGAAAGTCTTGATAAGCTTGTTAAAGCATGTTTTAATTGAATAATTTCAGGGTATTTCCAATAAGCGACTAGTATAGATAATTCACTTGTAGATCTCTTGTTCTTTCAGTTGTCTCTTCTTTTTTTAAGAACCTATACTATTTCAATTCAACTCGAGGGATACATTTCATCCTAGGGGCCTAGGGGGGAACCTGAACAAGGGGTCAGGAGGGGAACCTAGGGGAAATTTACCCTCTTCATGTAGTGTCTTGGTTAATTCTGACTTTGTCAGACCTTGCACAGTAAAGTGAGGTGCCTTTACCACTAGGCCTCTTAGATCCTTCAATATGTTGTCAATTATGAAAATTTCAATTTGCATATGACCATTTACTATCTATATTGACCATGGTAAATTTTTTGTCATTGTGATACCTACTCTACAGAAAGTTGGAATTTGGATCAACTAATCAAGTCAATCTGCTTGTTTTAGACACCCTTAATTTTACCACAAATGGTAGTAGACAAGGATATAATAGGGGTTCTTTTGTCCCAAATTATAGGACCTATATGATATGTGCCATTCTGTTCATTTCCATAGCATTATTATTACACATTATCCTTATCTGGAGATGCCAACCGCAACTCATGTGGTTTCTCGATCTCTCCGGAAATTAATTACTGAAAGGGGGTAGGGGAGGGGGGAGGGGGGGGGGGGGCAAAGATGTCTAAACAGTCTCTCCTTGTTTGTCCCTCTTTATGTCAATTATTTGAGGTATATTTTTATGTATCTTGGTGGCATGATGTGGCTTCTTATGATTGTTCAAGTTGCTAGTTTAATGATGCCTTGGAGAGTGTCATTGTTAGTAGAGCCTACAAGGTGGTTCAATATCCAACCTGTGGTGGACCTTATGGTCTGATGGTTTTGTGGAACTTTATTGATGGTGAGGGAATTTGGCTCCCTTCATGGGGTCCTTTCTCTTTTCCCTCTTAATGAAGGGCATATGGTACTGGTCTCTGCATCAAAGTGAAAAGCCAGCAACCGTTTATTTACAGTTTACCAGACATGGTCCAGGCCGGCTTCATCTTCATGCTAGTAGGAGCAGTAGATCGTGCTTTAGGGGTCCCAACTGGCCCTGGCCATAGGGGCCGAAAAGGTTATCAGTGGCTGCAATAGTGATCGTAACAGCATTCATAATGCTCCGGCCCTCCCAGGTTCTATCAGAAAGACAAAATTAACAATTAAATGGTCTTTAGTATTGTTGGTCCTTCCACCAAGTAGGGGCCTCTAGTCCTCTACCTTTAGAATGGCCTCATTTTACTAAAATTGCGCAGTGTTTGGAGACTTTTTGAACACGAACTTTTGGGTTCTGTAGAACTGCATATAACTACAAGAAAAGAAGGAAAGGAAATTATACTGCATAAACACCAAAAACCAACAAATTAAATTGCAGATTAGTTCATACGTGCTAGAGTTAATAAATAATGCACCAAAAAATTATAGAACTTCAGTGATATGTGGTGTGACAACTTCACCTTCACCTTCACCAGATCCGAAGATTATGTCAAGAATTAATAACTTAAGAGGCTCATTCAAAGCATAAATAAAAATAAGAGAGCCTTCAAGAGGCTTGTAATTGCTAATAAATAAAAGATGCATAAAATAGAGCTCATATGGTTAGAAATTTTTTACTTTATGCACGTATTATTGTACAAGATGAAAAAGAGAACAATAGTGTATCAACGAGGTAAAACCTGCAAAGCAAGAAATTTAACCATTTTTCGGTAAGAATTTCCAAATTGCCGCTGACCCAACAGAAAAACATCTAAAACCTTCCATTAGCTCCATTAAAAAGATGGGTCACAAGGGTACCAAGAAATGTGCATTGAATTGCCTTTTTCCATCTGATAATAAGTAAGTTTGGTACCCCGTTTATAATCAACAAATTAAAAGAATGATCTTAATATTTCACACCCTCCAATAACCGGCAAGGCATATGAGCAACTGTACACACCCAAACCCACAGCTTCATCTTTATATGTAAGCATCTCTTGCAACCTTTAAAGGGTAATGATATTCAGCATCCTTGTTGATATTCATGCCTTCTGTCTCGAGGGAGCTGATGATAGCAAATGATGCAATGTGCTTGCCTGGATAACAGCACTCGGGCTAGGATCCTTGCTACGGAGTGAGCCAGCTCTGCGAAGACCAAAGTTCTTATCAACACCAGTTCGCGTCAATCGCCGCCATGACCTTGGAAGATATCGCAGCAGCCTTGCTGAAGTTACCAGTAGTATCACACCTGTGATGATCAATATCCTGCAATTGAAAATTTTCATGGTTAATTTAAAATATTACTGGGTAGAAACGTGAAATGTACTACTTAGACCCTTGTAAAAAACTTGTATACAAAATGTTAACACCCCATTTTTTACAGCGTTTTTTCGTTTCTGTTGTTCTATGGAAACTTGTATTTAATCACTTAGAAAGTGCTAAAAAAAATTAACAGAAAACAGCATCTTAATCTTTGTAAACCCAGCTTGGCAAGAGGAAGATGAAAATCCAACAAACAATGTCCTAAGAAGTAAATCCAAAGATATCACATACCCCTTTATTCCACAAAACAAGTCCCATTTGACACAAAAAAAACAAACACAAAGAGTTCTCCACTTATTGCTAGTAGTATAAAATGACACTATGTCCTCAACTCAAGTTTGTCATCATAATTTCTTATCATGTCACAACTCAGCAAGGACTCTGTATTCCAAAACAAATCATATGGAAACCATTTAAGATGTTTTTTTGCCACCGTCAATCCTTACAAAAGGGTCCTTTATACGAACATGTGTTTGATGGTTAGTTTCAGAGGTTCTATGTCTAGCAAGATATGTGAATGGAAAACATGGAAGTGAATTACATTACCATCCAAGTAAAAGCCAAAGACGAGCGATTGGGGCTGAAGGCAATCTTTCGCCGAGAGCAAGTATACCAGCAAGTACACCAGTAACAATAGATGCCACGGCAGCACATGTGGACACCACAATTGCCCTCCCATGCTTCAAGCCACGTGTCTGTTTAAACAAAGTTAACATTATTACAATGGTTTCACACAAGTTGAACAGTAAAGATATTTTGTTATTCCAATAGTCTCAGTAAGTAAAGCTACACAAAAGCATTTTGCTCTAAACAGGGTAGATGATGGCCCTTACGCATATATTTTACATATGGATAGCTATTTATTAAAGCATGTAATTTGACACGAGTAGAACATGCATGCATGATCAACAAGGCAAAAGGACATTCAAGAATGCGTTGCAAGCAGATTTTGATATTATAACATAAACTAAAATGAAATAGAATTGTACTAAATAAAAACATCTAACATACCTGGTAGACAAATCCTGAACCACTACAGCATATACTGATTGAAATGCAAAGAGGAACCAGCAACTTGGAGAAGCCCTGCTCCAAGAATACAAATCCCATTTTTGATATCACAGATGCAATCCTGCAGTCAATATTTTTTGAGAGGACTTAAAAATAAAATAGATGAAGAGAAAGCTACAAAAAATAGATTGGAGGTTTAGATGCTTGTCATGTGTTTGATGAAAGTCTAAAGAGTGATTGCTTAATGCTTAGGATTTCTCGCTCATAAGCTTACATTTGTTGGTTGGGATGCCTCATAAGTGTTTGATGAATGTTCAGAACATTTTAACTGGTTAGAACCCAAGTCAAATATGCCCTACATTCTGAAGAAAAACATAAATCTGATACAAGTACCATGGACCCTATTAAACATGCCGATTCTTTATCTCATCTTAGTCACAGAAAGCAGTCAAAACATGAGAATAATCAAGGTTTAAGACTATGATCTTTGAAAATAACGTAAGCAATCATGTTTTAAGCCATGGCCAAAGGGTGCTAATATTTTTCTAGATTCATCTCTAAAAGCTGCCAAAAATAAGCATCATGCACCCATACCAGTTTTTAAATGAAAAAGTAAAAATAATAATGCAATTTTTCCGTAGTATGCTTATATGACCACCAAACCTATGAGCCTAGACAGAATAAAGTGAGAATTGAAAAGGACAATAGTATATAATTGCAATAGGAGTATTTAAGGTAAAAACATACCCAAACAAAATGCCAGATTCCAGGCCACAGATAATTTCTTCAACAACTTCAGATTGCATCTGGATGGAAATTCGGGGAAAAAAAATCCATATATATAAGAAGGCGAAAAGATATAAGTTAAGATTTAACGAACATATAAGCCTTTTAGAAAACCTATAAGGACTTACTAGCTCCTGTTCTTTGCGCTGGCGTCTATAAATTCGAAGCCATCCATTGAGGAGAACCTACACCCACAAAAGTTCATGAAAAATTATTAAAAGAGAATTGGAAAAAAACAACATTCTCGTTAAAATAGTCTCGCTTACTGTAACAATACAAACCGCATAAATAGGAACTATTCATCCGTATAATGGTACAAAAAAATGGGTTGAGTAAACAAAATAAAATTTTGTATCCCCCTTCCAGATGCAAGTGAATTGAATCAATATCAGTAACAGAAAAAAGTACTCCCCCAAGTATTAGTAAAGTAATAGGCAGATTACACCATACTTGCTAGTTGGATAAATTCAGCATTATTAATAAGTAATATCCACTACATCATGCCATAAATAAATCCTCTAAACTAGTGAAATCAAGATAACTCATAACAAGGTTTTATTAAGACAAATGGCAAGACATATATTTATCATACTTATCCAAAGTCAATACTTGCATAATGTAATTCTCTTTGACAGGTAGAAGTACAAGTTTAAATTTTCATTAATATCTTTGTCTAAAAATTTAGTGATAATACTCTAAGCCATGTTCTAGATCATGACCTTTTTATGTTCCGTTTCACAATACCTGCAGACAGTGCAGGCAAACTTCATAATAGCATAATGCACAAGACTGCAGGTATACTCGAGTAAATTCTTAATATTGATACTATGTTACAAGTCAGCATTGCCAAGTCCAATGATATGGGCAAGTATTTCACATTTAGACTTCTATTTAACGTTGAAAACAACATTAATCATGTGTCTTTAGATAGAAATTAAGATTCATTAGCAAAAGAAAGAGTAAAAGAGGTTAGAAGGACCGACAATCTTCCAAATCAAACACAAGCCAAGTACAAAGACTACAATAATTCTTCCCTCCAAACCCTTTGCAGATCGACAATAGAAACATGAAACACATGAACATTACTAATATCAGATGGTGCAAAGGTTAAGATACCTACAAACATGAATGCAACAACAAATGCAAGCCATGGCAAGTGGAAAATTGAGATGGAAGAAGCATCTTGCTCCTCCCCTCCAGCACCAACTCCTGCAAATTAAGGAGTGTGTATAAGCATAACTGCATAACTAATACTGGTTTAATCAATGAAATGCAAATTCAAATCAATCCTGAGAGAACTACGTGGTCAAACTCTCACAACCGGCAGAAATTAAGGTAAAACATTTGTTGGCAACCAAATAACGTCCAAAACTTATAGTCCTTCTGTCTTATATTACAATAATAAGCAACTTCACATATGAGCATGTCTCAATATTTACAAGTTTGATTACCATCATAATAACTCGAATAACTTAAAACATGAATAGAATACACTTAAATATTGTTTTAAGGGAACTATTTGAACTACTGACAAGGCTATAGCTAGTTTTGAACAAAAATACAATAGAAATCTCAAAAGTGAACATTAAGTAGTCCTAATTCAGTTGCTTAATAGATTAGGTTCTGCTTACTGTAACTTGTCCCATTATCTAATTAGACTGGATACATGTAACTTTACACTCAAAAGTCATATCAATCATAAAGTCTAATTTACAATGATACTATGATCAATATAATCTAGACGAGTGATCAAACAGTTTTGAAAACAAAGGACCACCTTGTACTTATCCAAAAAAAATTTAAAAAATTATATATATATATAAAGGATCTTTTTCATTTGCAATAGGTTTAACCTAGTTCATCTACCACAAGTAGCTTTTCAAATGTAATTGTGGATATTGAATACCTTTACTTCTAAGAAATTAATATCAATACCTATAATACCATATCCAACTGCTGCATTTAAAAAAATTATAACTTTAAGAAACTTACATTACCTATGGTGCCAATGCCAGCCAAAGTGATCCCAACCCAATCAACAGCATTCATCATCTCCTTTAGATAAAAATGGGAAAAGATAGAAAGGATGGCGAGTCCACATCCAGAAACTGGCTGGATGATAGAAACCTGAACATCATACAAATTACAACATGTTATACAGGGATGCAACAAGATAACATAGCATGCCTCTTTGGCGTGTTATCTAGACTCAATTAATAAGATTTAATTAAAACCAAAGAGAAGCTAGCAGCTGATGTACTTACAGGAGCTAGAGATAATGCTCGCAACATCAACATGGCTCCAACTATATCCATGAGGAAACCAATAACCCAAACTTTGTTGAAAGCATATGCTCTTATCACCTGCAAAATGGATATTGAGTCATTTTAATTACTTGGGCTTCACACAAAGGAACATTCAAGGACATACTCTTGGAGGTAGAAAAAAGAAGGTATTCCACTCTTTGATTATTTCATTATTCGACAAGAAATACAGATATGAGAGGATACACAACCATTTAGCAAGGAAATGCATTTTGAGTCTTTGGCGAGTTAAACTTCTTTTGTATTTGAACAAATATAGTCAATCCTACTACAAAGTAACCCAATTCGTGTGCCCCGTGTAGTACTCATAAATTAAGAGAGTGAAACTTAATAATCTGAGAGCCATTTCAAAATTAGTAGTACATATACCTACTAAGTTGTGCTTGGTTATAAAATGGTATCAAGTAGATAACTATGCATAAGCTCGTGTTTGGCTATGAAAAAAGTTGAATATTAAGTATGATACAAGACACAGTGACCTTCGAGAAGTTTCACAATGTGTCCAAGGCGTGTCCAGGACGCCCCTGAGGTCTCGATACTGACTCATTGACCTCCAAAAAGTGTCCATGATTGATAGATTCTGGTGACAATAATTTAACACAAAAACCAGCTTAAATATTACATAGTGGAAAAGTACATGCTCCTTTTCAAGCTATCCACCCTATGAGCGACTTAATAGCACATTCTTCCAGATGCCAGTTGGTGAAACAATTTGTTGATTACTACTGCACAATACAATCGCTGCCCCACTCCTTGAAAGTTGCTAAATAAATAAAAAGATTGATTCCAGGCAACATTACCATGTATCTAATAAAAACAGTAAGGTGCTGCCGCCCTAATTCATTTTTCTTTCCTCCTTTGTTTTTGGTTGTGGTGGGGGATGTTATGGATTATAACATTTTAATGAATCAACATGTTTTATCACCATCTCTACCTTCAACTGCCTGACTATTTTCAAGTATCAACTTCTGCTAATCATCATAATAAGATCAATTACCAAATGAAAATATAAATCTAGGCAACTTAAACCAATACATTTTAAAATCACAAAAAACAAAAACTTAGCCTTGAAACTTTAATAGCCCACCGAAACAAAACTTCAGATTTGTCCTTTTTCATATGTATCCAAAAGTTTCCACAACAAACATTAAAAAAATGACAAAGCATTAAATTTGAAAGAGGGGTGGCTGTAAAATGAAGAAATGAGTAACATATAGAATTAGAGCACCTTGAGCTTGAACGAGAGAGGAGGGAGAATGACGGTTCCCTTTTTCTGGAGGACTTTTCCGATGTTATTACCGGCGGTTGCTGCAACCGTGAGGAAGATCGATTCCCACATCTTTCCCCCTATTTGCCTTTTTTTTTTCTCCCCTTTCCTCCTCTTTCCCTATATTTGTGTAAATTTCTCCCCTGCACAATCGGTGTTTTGTTCCTCTCGATTCGCTTACACCAAATTTTATTGGTGGGTTTGGGAGATTTATATATTTTTTGTGCAAGTCAAAGAAAGTAACAAAAAAATTAACAAAGGGGGAAGTAGAAGAACCAACAAAAAGGACTTGGATAGTTGGATCCCCCTATTCCATGCGAAACACCATATTTTTTTAATTATAAATACTATAATCGAAATTTCATATCCTTTATTATCTTGAATAATATAATTATTTTATAAATAATAATAATTTAATATTTTTTCACCGTTTGATTATTTTTTTATCATTTAATAAATATATAGATTTTTTATTAAAATTTCAATTGATGAAAATTATTTTAAACTTTTATCGATAAAAATATTTTTTTATGATTTTAATTTTTTATAGGATTGAACTTAATATCAACTATCTGCTAACATATTTTGATAATTATTAACAAAATTATTATAATTAAATAATTGGTATATTAGATGGAAATAGAGGAAATAAATTGGAAAATTAATTTTAATAGAACTACTTTTAAATATCTTTTATTATTATATAATTAATTAGAAAGAAAAAATGTGTCTTAGAAATCAAACTGGTAAAATTAATTTAAATTCGTCTTTATTGATTAGTTTTATGTCGAATATGAATTAGAATTAATATAAAATTGAAAGTTATAAAATAAAATAATAATATATGAGTTATTAAGGTGTTTGACAGTCGTTGAATTATAAAATAGAATAATAATAATTATTAGTTGAGTTTTAAGTCAAAAACAATAAGTAATTATTTGTGACTTATTTAAAAATAACGTATAAGTCATTTTAAAATAAGTTAGTTTGACCAAATATAATGTCTATTTTACCTTTTTTATTAATGTCATTTTTTGTAATCTTTATATTTATTTTAATTAATAAGTCATTATGAGTCGAAAACTTTTTTTTTGTTGCTAATTTAAGATATAATTTAAACTCATGCACACTACTTTGTCACTACAAAGGTTCGAACACCTTTATAATTTATTCTAACTTAATTTTTGACTTATAAATCAAATTGATACATAATATTTTTACTTATATGTCTAACTTAAAATAGCTTATAAGTCAATTTTTACTTATAAATCCAACTTAATTTATAAATCATTTTAAAATAAGTCATTTTCGAACACGCCACCCATTCAAATATCATGTAAGGATAATAATAATTTCAAGTTTTAAATTTCCTCTTTTTTTTGGCGGGAGCATGAATAAGAACTTATTTTTACCAGTTAAAAGCAAAGGTGCAAAAGTTTTGAGTTCAATCCATTCTTTAACTTGTCAAGATCGAGTTCTACAAGTTCAGTCAAATCAAATAGAAGTTAAAACAAGTTGAGTCAAAATATTGGATTTCACAAATATAAAGTTTAGTATAAAAATTGGAAACTGATGTCTATAGAAAATAATATTTCTATAATAAAATCATCGCTATAAATCTTATAATAACGACGGTTTTTAAATCGTCATTATATATTTACATCGACATTTTTGTTGTGAAAATATCAATTTCCTAAAAATTTAGCCAATTTAACGGTTAAATCAAAGTTTTGATAGTTGTAGGCTTGTAGCATAGGACGACAAACAAATAAATTCTCAAACTAAAAAAAGTTACAAACAAATAAGGTTGTAAACGAACCAACACAGTTCGTGCGTGACTTGGATTCGTTAATAATATGATTTAAATCTGAGCATTAAAAATAGTTTAAATAAAAATATGAATAAAATCTAAGCAAGGTTATATTCGACTCGTTTAAGATTCAAAATACTTGAATTTTTTATTATGATTCGATACATACTCGGTTAATGTATATTCGATTAGATGTTCAATACATTCTCGTATAATATATACAAATTTAAATCAAATTAAGATAATTAATTATTATTTTATTTTGTTTTTAATTTTAATTGTGATTTTATATTTACAAAGTGTAATAATAAATATATTTTCTCATTTTTAAGTAAAATAACATATTCAATTTATAATTATATTTATTATAAAACTAGTTATTATGTGGAGACTCGAATTTGAGCTTGAATTTATAGCTCGCGAGTAGTTTGAAAAAATATTCGAGTCGAGTCGGATCGAATTCGAGTAATAAATATTCGAGTCGAATTTGAACAGTGTTTTTCAAATATAATTCGAATTCGAGCCGAATTCGAGCGAATTTATCATTTCGAGTCGAATTTGAGTAACTCTCTGTTCGCTCCCGGTTCGACTCTTTTACACCTTTACAGCTTGTACTACTTTACTTTTTTTCAATCCACTAAAATTGAAAGTTTTTTTTAAAAAAATTCTGACGTGTACGGGTGGGATTACGCAAAGGATTAGGATCATCTCCATTTGACCCGTTTCTTTTTAAAAATCCTGACGTGTATGGGTCGGATTAAGCAAAGACCCATATCTCTCCACTTCAAGATCTAGCATAGAGGGGTTTTAGAACATTTTTCTTCTTCTTTACCAAAATTTACTCAACAAACAATTCTGTATATACACATACACATGCATATATACCCACACAAATGTATCCAGAACTCCAAAAACATAGAAATATCATACCCTCCACCATTACCTTCTCCCTATCACCCATTTTTCAAGAAATTCAGACCAGGAAATTGTTACAAGATCAACACAAAAACACTCCATAAAGAAAAATAACATTTTCTCAGTATATTTATTTTCTGCTCATACACGGAGAAGTTAGCTTTGCGTCCAGAAATAAAATTTCTCTCGCACAAAAAATAAACACATTATATCCTAGTAGAAAGGGATTTGGTTGCCAAGGAGAGACTTATAAATGATATGTGAAACAATGGGTCCTTAACATTCCAAATTGAGACATCAAGAGAACAATTCTCATTGGTATAACAAGGATGAGGGAGATTATCTACCAGTTGCTTAGATTTTATAGAAATAAAATTTTCCAGCATGCTTAATATCTACATATGATATACACACACCCACACACAAGTTACTTTGTGATGTTTGGAAGAAACTACACTAATCTCATATCCTACAGATAACAAGTTTCTAAATCCACATTGCTAATTTGATACATTCAGAATATATAATTTCTCAAATGAAGTGCGTGCAAGTGAAATAATTGAATTCTGCACCTGAAAAGTGGAATACTTGAATTTTGCAGGCACATACTGGCTAGAAGTAGTCAATTTTCTACTGATGTCTATGAAGAGTACTAGTGAGGAGTTATCCCTGGCAAGCATGCAAGAGTATCAGGTAATATTAATGTCCTAGTGGACAGAGCATAGCTATGTAGATGGGCTACTCCACCATTTTTTTCAGTTTGGGGCCAAGGAAGTTGTATGAGAGAAGACAACTCAAAAGGCAATTAATCTTTAATCAAACAAAACATCAAATATAAGGAATATCAGAGACGTTAGCGTGAAACTTCTGGAACGCTTGTGATCCAAAAAATTATGATAATGTATGTGAACGGGTAACAGGAAGTGAAAAGCAAATGAAAGAGAAGGTAAAACTCAAGCAGAAAGCAACATTTTTTGTTCAAATAACATTTAAGACATCACTGATCACATAGATAGACATAGGTGTTGGAAGTAGTATAAGGAGTACACAACTCTCCTAATCTGGAATAGACAAAGTGAAAAGTTAAAAACTAGAACAAACGATCAATGGTGAATTATGAAACACGATTCCAATATCTTCAACATAACATATTTTTATATCATCTCCAAAACCTTCTGCAACGTTAATATATGGCCCAATTTAGAGGTCAACAGTTCACAATGAATTCGCTCGTACAGAAGTAACAACATCGTGACAACCATAAATCTAGGATCTTGTAAACAAAAAGTTCGATATTTGTCATACCACTAGTACCTAAGCATTTAATAAGTTAACCCCAAGAGGTCTCATCACCATCCAATGCCCAACTGCAGCACTGCTTTCTGAACTACTTGAAGATCTCATACAAACATATACAAAACAAATAAACAGTGTTCAAATACAGTAACATATGTGATAATACATACACAAGGGATATGATAATCCAACATGAAGAATGTTCTTCAAATAACCATTATTTATTGAGATATTTTAAAACCCAATCCGAAAGTGGGAAAAAATAAATCAGACACCAAAGTTACATAAACAAATTTGTTAATATCAAGGAAAACTTACATGATGAATTTATCATGAAAGCCCATTAGACAAATTGTTTACTTTTATCAAATAAGCAGCAAGCTAAAAAACATGATAAACAAAATCAACAATAAATCATTTAATTATTTTTGGGTGCAAATCAACAATAAATCACAACCACCCATAAATCACCCTGGAGTACCTATCTTTAAGCCACCTAAAGCTCTTACTAAAAGACCCTTTGACCTTACCTTCAACAGAGTAGACTTTATAGCTAGCAACCCTTTTTTTCCTCTGAAACTCTGGATCATTAAAACTCCAAGATTTTGAAGAAGACCCACTTACACTTTTGCCCTTCTTGAACTTCAATTCCTTGACACCATCCACCTGGGTGGATGGAGGTGCATATGAAGCATCATATGAAGCACTGTAAGACCTGAAATCATGAGAATTTATTGAGGCGCTTCTGGGTTCATAGTATCTCTCCATCTGCATATTCCCATCAGCAAATGATTTTGATCTGTAATCCCCCATTATTTTTGTAGATGAGAAATTGAAGGGAATACTTGGGTCTTGACTGACGGGGGATGAGAGAGAAAATGAACAGATTGGCGAGTGGGTGGGAGTAGGAGCCGAACTGGAGAATATTTAGAGACCAAGAGGCAAGAAGTACGGTAGACAAGTTGGCTTCCGTTTTTCTAAAAAAAATTTATGTAACAAAATACAATTAATTTTGAATTTTTTATTCACTCTAATAAATCATTTAGATTGTTTAAAATTTTAGATAAATTTTATCGTTCATATAATATCGGAAGTACAGGACAAAACACAAAATTAATATTTCCTCCGTCCCATAGTTATAGGCTGATTTTTCATTTTGAGATGTCCCAATATATAGGCTACTTACTATTTATAAAATTTAGTTGATTCATTATTTTATTTTTATACCCCTATAATAAATATTCAACCATTACTCTTTTTTTGAAGAAACAACCTTCGATGTCATTATTTTTACCATCACATTTAATGTTGTTGTATTTTCAATAAAAGAATTCAACTTTTTAGGCTTTATCAGTTTAACATATTTTGTGTATAAAAGGCAATTGTATCAACAATCAATGAAGTTAAGAGTTTCAATGCGATAAGTAAAGAATAATTAATTTATTCATTAATTCTATATTAAGGGGTATATGTGAAAATTTTCTGTTAAAAATTAACTTCAACTAATTTTCTTAAATTATGTGCCAAAAAAAATCAGCCTATAACTATAAAACGAAGAGAGTATTAATAATATAGCAACAGATGGTTATTAAACCTAATAAATAAAAATTAAAATCGGTTCGCACTCTGATTTATTGATTTGATCAAAATTAGTTGATACAGTTGATTATTAATCGAATAAGTAATTCAATCAGTAAAATCGATTAATTAATCAAGTGAAACGATTTATAATTATTTTTTAATATTTTTTGTACAAAAAAATTAATATTAAAATTAATTACTTTTAATAATATTATAACTCAATTTTATTATATTTTAATTTATAAAAAATAATTTTTTTAAATTTTTTTTAATTATTAATCATATATATTTTTATACATTAATGACATAATAACTGTTCGACCTGATCTATCCATACCATATATTTTCCTATTTAGTGTCAGGGTCTGAAAACCTTAGCAAGTGATAATTTGGAAATTTTGTTTTTAGACTAGACATCGTATTTAATGGGAGTATCGTAATTCCAATGATTGCGTACAAATAAAGTCAATGTTGGTCAAGTCAATCTGACTATGAGTATTAGGACAGTATCTATCTAATAAAATACAAATGATTTTGAATTTTCCGCTCACTCAATAAATCATCTGGGCCATTCAAAGTTTGGGATAAATCCCACCGTTCATACATCTATCTATCTAATAATCTAATAATAATTTAATAAAATACAAATGACTTTAAATTTCCCGCTCACTTAATAAATTATTTTGGTCGTTCAAAGTTTGAGATAAATCATATTGTCCATATAGTGCCGAAGGCACGGGACCCAGCTAGTTAATGTATATTACATAATGATAGTAATCCCTCCTTTCCTTAATATAAGTCATTTTAGAGAAATATTTTTGTTTTTTAATATAAATCGTTTGAGAATTTCAAATAAGCACTAATTGCTTAATTTCCAATATTATCCCAAGTATTAAATGTAACTTTAGTTCTTTCACTATTTTTTTGTCTAATAACTAACAAACTCTTCTTCCAATACAAGGACAATATTAACAATCGATATTATAGTTAATGGTATATAATCATTACCTTAATACTTGTGTACAACCCTAAAATAACATATATTAAGGAACGGAGGGAGTAATAACCAACGGGTTAAATATATATTTGCCCACTATACTCGACCTCGGTTTACAAATACATCACTGAACTGAAATTTTTTTACGGTCAACTCATTAGACTATAATTTTTTTATAAAAATTAAAATTTTCGTCTAAAAATATTAAAAGTTAACAAAAAGTCTATGTGGCAATGCTTATGTGAAATATAAGATCCAACGAAGATTTTTTTTAATAATAATAATAAAATAACTTTAGTTTAATTTTTTTTTGATTTTCAAACTTGAATTCTCTCCTTTTTTTAAAATAACAAATAATTAAATTTATAAAAAAATATATTAATTAATAAAAAATATATAATTTTTATAAATGTATTTATATAAAATTAATGAATACATATTTTTTTTAATTTTTAAATATTTGAAGTTAACTTTAAAGATACAAAATTATCTAATATAATTCATCATCTTCTCCACCACAAATCCAAATCTGAATTCATCTTCTTCATCACAAATCCAAATTCAAATCTAATTCATCATCTTCTTCACCATAAATCCAAATATAATTCATCATAGTAAACAGAGTACTTCATCATCTTCTTCACCATAAATATGAAAGTAAATTTAACAACCCAGATTTGTAATCTGAAATTCATCAAAAATCAAAATCAAAGCAAATCTGAAACTTATAAAAATATGAAATCAGTACTCTTGAAACTCATCAAATCTGAAACTCATCTTTTAAGACCCCAACTTTTATGAATAAAGATGAATTTTCTATAATTATCATTTTTTAAATATTATGGAATGAATTTGATATAATGTTATAGTTGTGGGTAATAGTTATAAATTTTGCAAAGTATACAAGTTGTTATATAATATTCTATTGGTCGGAGAATATTCGTTTTAACAGGAAATATTCGTACTACGGCACAATCATTGGTAGACCCCACAACAGAATTATTGTCGGATTGAGAAAATGATAAAAATATTTTATGAAAATAACAACGGAAGTTTTATCGTTAACTGTTGAAATACCCGGTGTTAAAAGTACAGAAATACGTGTGGTTGCATAGTATCACACGGTATTGATTATTGATGCTTACGTGAGAAGTCACTCAATTTTGTTCAATTATTGCTTCAGTAATTGTTGCATAGTATCTTACGTTAATTGATTTAATTATTGTTGATATTTTATATATTATTAAATCAGTAATTGAGACGACGAAGTTATTAATATTATTATTTGCTGTAAGACCCCAAATTTTATGAAATAAAAGTATTCAATTTTTCTTTTAATTACAATTCAGTAAATGGTTAAATTGATAAAAAGTTAAGTTTAAGGGTGATATATGAATTTTTTTCAAAAATACGCAAGTGGTTATAAAATATTCATTGTTGTCGGGGAATATTCGTTTGGTCGTGGAATAGTTTTTCTGTTGGGGAATATTCGTACGACGGCGCAGTCATTTGTGGGTTCCATAACAGAATAACTGTCGGATGTAGAAAAAGACAAATTAAAGTTTTTATAAATAACGGCGTAGTGGTTACCGTTAACACTGTTGGAATACCCGGTGGGTAAAGTAAAGTAATACGCGTTGTTGCACAGTAACTGTAAGACCCCAACTTATTATAAATAAAATTGAATTTTTCTTTATTCATTATTCTAAATTAATAAGGGTTAATTTGATATAATGCTTTGGTTATGGGTGAAATGTGAAAATTTTTACAAAATAAATAAGTGGTTATAAAATAATCATTGTTGTCGGGAAATATTCGTTTGGTCGTGGAATATTCTTGCTGTCGGGAAATATTCGTACGACGGCGCAGCCATTTGTGGGCCCCATACCAAAAAACGGTTGGATGAAAGAAAACGACAAAGATTGAGTTTTATAAATAACGGCGTAAATTGTTACCGTTAACACTGTTGGGTTACCTGATGGTTAAAATAAAGTAATACGTGTGGTTGCACAGTAGCACACGGTATTGCACAGTATTATTGAATTATTGATTCGTACGTAAGAAGGCACTAATCAATAATTATTACAGTAGTTACTGTTCAATATTTTATTTATTCAATAATTGTTGCGTTGTTAGTTTATATTATTATTATTTCAATAATTATCACTGCACAGTATTTTCCATTATCAGATCAATAATTCATATTATTTGAATAATATTATTAGATAATATTATTGGTAATGTCTAGAAAGTTCTGTCAAGGAGAGGTTTGGTCATCTAATTGCGCGCCAGTAAGGAGAAATCCTTATTGGAAAGCCCCCTCTTTCCTGGGAACGGCCTGGTTGTCATAATTGTGATTTTGTAATATTATTTAAGAATAATTAATTATTGATTCATATGATAAGGAAATATTTATTTGATGTGGATATAATTGATGAATATATTATTTTATGTGAATATAATTGAAGAAATTAATGTTGAGGTGTTTTATCAGTATTTTGTCGGACTGGAAGAATTAAAAATCATCCGTTTGTGGATTTCGGATATTTTCTGTTGGGAATTTGAAAAAACTTTCTTTTACAAAGTTGTAGAGAATTCGATTCAGGCAGAATGGACTTAAAATTCGTATTTTTTTGATAAACGGTCTATTTTCTATGAATTGTTGAAGTTTTGGAAAATAAAATAATTTTTATTAAATTATGGGTGGGACCCACTCATGTTATAAACATGTGGGCTGCTGATTATTTTTCAAGATGGCTGCTGGTGGATTTTTCAAATGGGGTGGCGTAGAGAATTTGTAAAGAAAATAATATATTTTATTAATTTATTCTCCTTTGGCGTTCTAACATTTTTCTATAAATAGAGGGCTAAGTTAGAATTGAAAATCACACTTGAAACAAGTTTTCTCTCTTTCTCTCTCTATATTATCGAGCGTATTCTTGTGAGTATACTTTGAGTATTGCTATACGGTACGAGTTTCTGTCAGTACTATACCGAAATTCAGTCAGAATTACGATTATTTTGAGGTAAGGGATATTATTTCTTTCGCAAATGATATTATTTTCTTCAATATCATTATGCCAAAATATTGGTTGAACTTTTTATCAAATTTAGAACTTGTTGTGTCGGGGTTACTATTCTCGTATACGGAACTATTCACGAATACGGCACTATTCACCGAAAAATGAAAATTCTCCTTTTTATCCAAAATATCTATTATGGTTACTAGCTTTGATTGTATCCATGTTTTGATCTTCATTCTTGAAGTTTGGCTCATAATTGTTTATTATGGAGTATTTTTGAATTTGGACAAACTAAAGTACGAATCCTTAATCCTTGTCATTTTGTTTCACTGAATTCGTTTCTTTAAAAAATATTTTTCATCGTCCTCAGTCCTAAATGATGATACTATTGAATATCTTTGGCCTGTAGTGCAAAGATAAATGATTACTGATGAATATCTTTGGCCCGTAGTGCAAAGTTGAACAGGTGTTGAGATGAACATGACCAACCGGTGATATAAATGAATATCTTTGGCCTGTAGTACAAAGATGATTAAAGATATATATTGATTGTTGTTACAGGGATAAAATATTGATGATGGACTCTTAAATATTAGAAGATAGTAGAATTCATCCTCTACGTGACTCTTCTAATGGATTGCTGTTTCCGCTGTAGTTGTTGATCTAAAACTTATTGTGACGACCCCAAAATAGGTCCATTCCACCCAACCCATTCTGAGTTGTCAAATACATGGTACAGAAACAACTACAACTTTTACAACCCATAAGCTGTGAGTTTGAATACAAACATTGTCATCTAGACAATATCCACATGCAAATAAATCCCCATCATAATTATTGATACATAATTTTACAAAAAATGGTGAGGACTACTAAACAACTCTCTCTAGAACCTTCATTCCATACCCCGACTAGTACTCGCTACATTCTCGCCTCCTGAGAAAAAATTGGAACAACAAGGAAAAGGGTGAGCTCAACTAGCCTAGTAAAGAATATTATGACCAAGATAATATACAACAAATTATCGTTAGTCTTCAACAGGGAAAAATCTGATAGAATACAATAGACAACAAGTTTTAGATCAACTACTGCAGCGGAAACAACAATTCATTAGAAGAGTTAAGTAGAGAATAGAATCTACTAACATCTATGAATTTAAAAGTCCATCATCAATATTTTATCCCTGTAACATCAATCAATATATATCTCAAATCAAATCAAATATTCATCTTTGCACTACAGGCCAAAGATATTCATCAGTCGGTCATGTTCATCTAAACACCTGTTCATCTTTGCACTACGGGCCAAAGATATTCATCAATTGTTCATGTTCATCTCAACACCTGTACATCTTTGCACTACAGGCCAAAGATATTCATAATAAAATCAACCATCTTTGCACTACATGCCAAAGATATTCAGTAACACCATCATTTAGGACTGAGGATGATGAAAAATATTTTAAAAGAACCGAATCCAGTGAAACAAAATAACAAGTATTAAGGATTCGTACTTTAAACAATCCGAATTCAAAAATACTTCATAAATAATCATACTGAAGTAAAATTCAAGAATGATCGAAACATGGATACAATCAAAGCTAGTATCCAGAATAGATATTTTGGGCAAAAAGAAGAAATTTCATTTTTCGGTGAATAGTGCCGTATTTGTGAATAGTGCCGTATACGTGAATAGTGCCGTATACATGAATAGTAACTCCGACACCAAAAGATAGAAATTTCACAAAAAAAAACATCTTCACGCTTCGTGAATAATACTCGTGAATAGTAACTCGTGAATAGTAACTCGTGAATAGTAACTCGTGAATAGTAACCCCGACATGAAAAAGTTCCAAATTTGATAAAAACTTCCAACCAATATTTCAGCATCATGATATTGAAGAAATAATATCATTTGAGAAGAAAATAACATCCCTTACCTCGAAAGACAGCACTTCTAGTTAAAACACCGGATATAAGCTATGACTTGAACTTGCACCGTATAGCAATACTCAAAGTATACTCAAAATACTCACAAGAATACGCTCGATAATATAGAGAGAGAAAACTTCAGTTTCTGGTGTGATTTTCAATTTTAACCTAAGCACCTATTTATAGGAAATTGCTTAGAACACCAAAGCAGAAAATTTAATATAATATTAATATATATATAATCTTCTACGCCAACCTTAAAATCTGAAATCAGTCATTGAACACATGCTCCCTTCTAGAAAAATAAATAAAAAACGTTTTTATTATTAAAAATATTTTAAACTTCCAAAAATCAATTATTTTGAAACTCCGAAACTTCAATAATTCATAATAAATAGCCCTTTTGTCAGAAAATTCGAATCTCGCGAGTTTTTATAGGAAATTCAATTCTACACAACTTTGCAGAAGGAAGTTTTTCCAAATTCCAAACAGAAATTGACCGAAATCCACAAACGGACGATTTTACAGGCTATAATCAAATTTCAGTCAATAAATAGGGTCCACCGACACATAAAACATGCTTTAAATATTTTTGGTAACAAAAATACTCCTCCTCCACATATACTCATATACCCCACATTCATCGTAAAAATATCACCGTTAATATATTATTAAAATAATATATTTAAATGAATTATTTTATCAGAAAAAGATAAAATAT
Organism: Panax japonicus; assembly: GCA_020205505.1. Classification (NCBI taxonomy): domain Eukaryota; kingdom Viridiplantae; phylum Streptophyta; class Magnoliopsida; order Apiales; family Araliaceae; genus Panax; species Panax japonicus. The sequence continues at coordinate 62,007,302 of CM035102.1, forward strand.
TAATTTTCAACAATTGTCACATTAAAAATTTTCTCCATCTATATCCACATAAAATCAATATTTTTCTCATCATATAAATCAATAATTTAATTATTCACAAATAATATTACAGAATCACAATACTAGCAACCAGGCCGTTCCCAGGAAAGAGGGGGCTTTCCAATAAGGATTTCTCCTTAGTGGCGCGCAATTAGGTGACCAAACCTCTCCTTAGACAGAACTTTCTAGACATTGCCAATAATGTTATCAAATAATATTATTCAGATAATATGAATTATTGCTTCGATAATAAAAAATACTGTGTAGTGACAATTATTGAAACAACAGTAATATAAAATATCAATGCAGTAATTATTGAATCAATAACATAAAATACTGAACAGTAATTACTGCAACAAATATTGAGTAGTGCCTTCTTACGTAAGAATCAATAATTGGTGCAATACCGTGTGCTACTATGCAACAACGCGTATTACTTTACTTTACCCACCGGGTATTCCAACAGTGTTAACGGTAACAACTACGCCGTTATTTATAAACAACTATACTTGTCGTTTTCTTCATCCAATCGCTTTCCGTTATGGGGCCCACAAAAGACTGCGCCGTCGTACGAATATTCCCCGACAGCAAGAATATTCCACGACCAAACAAATATTCCCCGACAACAATGAATATTTTATAACCACCTGTTTATTTAAAATATTTGCGCATTTTACCCATAACTAACCACATTAATCAAATCAACCCTTACTATTTCAAAATAATAAATAAAGGAAAATAAATTTCATTTATTAATAATTTGGGGTCTTACACTTATTGTCTATTGTATTCTATCAGATTTTTTCCCTGTTGAAGACTAACGATAATTTGTTGTATGTTATCTTAGTTATAATATTCTTTGCTGGGCTAGTTGAGCTCACCCTTTTCTTTTTTGTTCCATTTTTCTTCTCAGGAGGTGAGAACATAGCAGGATCGAGTTGGGGTATGGAGTGGGATTTTTAGAAAGATGTTTTAGCAGTCCTCACTATTTCTGTAAAATAGTGTTTGAATAATTGTAATGAAGATTTATTTGCGTATGGATATTGTCTAGAAGATAATATTTGTATTTAAACTCACAGTATGTATTGTCGTATTTCACACGACATTTGTATTATTGAAGTTGTAGTTTGCTTTATGTACCATATATTTGGCGACTCAGAATGGGTGTTGTATACCTGTTTTGGGGGCGTCACAGTAGCACACGGTATTGCACAATATTTTTGAATTATTGATTCTTACGTAAGAAGACACTACTCAATAATTGTTACAGTAATTATTGTTCAGTATTTTATTGATTCAATAAATGCTGCGTTGATATTTTATTTTATTTCAATAATTTCCACTATACAGTATCTTCTATTATCGAAGCAATAATTTATATTATCTGAATAATATTATTAGAAAAAATTATTTGCAATGTCTAGAAAGTTCTGTCTAAGGAGAAGTTTGGTCACCTAATTGCGCGCCAGTAAGGAGAAATTCTTATTGGAAAGCCCCCTCTTTCCTAGGAACGGCCTGGTTGCCAGTACTATGATTCTGTAATATTATTTATGAATAATTAATTATTAATTTATATGATGAGAAAAATATTGATTTTATGTGGATATAGATGGAGAAAATTTTTAAAGTGACAATTGTTAAAAATCGATATTTTATCTTTTCTGATAAAATAATTTATTATTATATTTTAATAATATAATAATGGTGATATTTTTACAATGAATGTGGGATATATGAGTATATGATGATAAAGAGTATTTTTGTTGCATTAAATGATTAACACATATTTTATGTGTCGGTGAACCCCATTTCTTGACTGAAATTTGATTATAGCTTGTAAAATTGTCCGTATGTAGATTTCGGTCAATTTCTGTTTGAAATTTGAAAAAACTTTCTTCTGCAAAGTTGTAGAGAATTGAATTTTCTATAAAAAATTGCGAAATTCGAATTTTCTGATAAAAGAACTATTTATTATGAATTATTGAAGTTTCGAAGCTCCGAAATAATTAATTTTTGAAGTTTTAAAATATTTTTTTAATAAAAACGTTTTTTATATGTTGTGAGCCTCATTAATCACATGCTATGTTGTTGAATTCAGATCTAGGAAGGTTGGCGTAGAAATTATAATAATTATATTAATATTATATTAAATTTTCTGCTTTGGTGTTCTAAGAAATTTCCTATGAATAAGGTGTTTAAGTTAGAATTGAAAATCAAACCAGAAACTGAAGTTTTCTCTCTATTTCTCTCTCTATTTTATCAAGTGTATTCTTGTGAGTATTTTGATATTTTGAGTGTTGCTATACGGTGCAAGTTCGTTCAGCGTTATTTCAGTCAGAAGTACTGCTCTTTTGAGGTGGGGGATTGTTAGGGATAGTTAGGGATGTTATTTTATTCAAAAATGATATTATTTCTTCAATATCATTATGCCAAAATATTGGTGGGAATTTTTATCAAATTTAAAATTTTTCATATCGGGGTTACTATTCATGAGTTAATATTCATGAGTTACTATTCATGATTTACTATTCACGAGTTACTATTCACGACGGGTTACTATTCATGAGTTACTATTTATGAGTTACTATTCACGGGTACTATTCACTATAAAATTGGTTTCTTTTTCTAACCAAATTATAGTTGATTTATGAATATTACTCTGGAGATTAAAACTATGTATTGATTATATTGATTTTATTATCATATATAACATTTTTATAACCCTGATGTTGAATTTCTCTTTGACTTGAGTGTAAAGATGGGTAAAGTATTGGTGTGATCGTGACTAGGGTTCTCTTTGGCCAGTAGTGAAAAGTTGAATTGTTGACTAGTATGATCATGACCATTGAATTTATAATTGAATATATTTAACTTAAGTGCAAAGGTGAATTGATCAACATGGTTATAATTATTGTTTATATAAATTCTGAAATGATTATGTATTTCTTTGAGATATGAATGTCTTTGGCCTGTAGTGCAAATATGACCTGTTGTTAAATATCTTTGGCCTATAGTGCAAAGATGAACTGTTGATGAATATCTTTGGGCCGTAGTGCAAAGATGAATTTTTTAGTATGATTATGAACAGGAACTGTGATTTGATATAACCATGATCTTTGATGTTTCAGGTAAAGACAGGTGATGAAAATTATCTTCGTCCTGAATGAGAAAAGGAATTTAGAACAATAATTACGATTATGAGTTATACATGTAATTGTGGACAGGAATTGTTGATTGATGTTACAGGAATAAAACATTGTTGGTGGACTTTTAACATGAAGAAGATAATAGACTTTATAGTCTATTTGACTCTTCTAATGGATTGCTCATTCTGCTGCAACTATGGTTGAAAAGTTTTATCATCTACCACATGTTCTAAATCTCTGATTTATTACTGTTGAAGAATATTGATAATTTATTTATCTTTAGTCATGATATTCTTTTACTAAGCTACTTGTGCTCACCCTTTTGCTTCACAATTCCTTTCAGGTAATAAAAGTGTTGCTGGGACAAGCGGAGAATAACATGGGAATAGAACGGTGGTCTATAGATGTTGAGGGTGAGGTGAATTCAACTTTGGAAGGGTGTTTTGTCACTATTATACAAGATGTCTAATGACATACAACCTCGAGTCATCATAAGACAGGGATGTACTCATTCACTTGCTGAGTATATTTACAAGCACTACCTATATAACCTTGGTGTTAGTTTGGAGTATAATTCCCAATTAGAGACAGTGGAGATAATGATATGTCAAGAGAAGACTCACCATTGGGAAGAATATGATAGTAATCTTCTCGTTTTTCTTTGGGGTCTATTGGGTCAACCAAGGATAATTCTGTGGCCATATGATATCTATCATAACCTAGACGCTTGGCCTCCCATGTACGAATGTTTCCTTTAGCACTTCCCAAAGATTTTAATTTCTAAAACAGTTTTCGACTATACCTTTATGTAAGGTGTCATTATGAGGTGTTGTCCACGGTTGGGACATGAGTCACAGTTGGTATATATTTGTATTTAAACTCACAGTTTAAGTGTTGTTGTATTTTGCACGACAATTGTTGTAATAAAGTTGTAGATGTTTTTTTACCATGTATTTGGCGACTCATAATGGGTTGGATGGAATGGACCTATTTTGGGGTCGTCACATTTGGTATCAGAGCTTAGGGATATGATCTCTGGCGGAGATCGGGATTAGAACTAGGAGGGAAGAGATGAGTAAATCCTTCGCTAGTGTGTCCTACCTAAGCTTATTTGTTGGTCAGTCATAATATCGGGATATTATGTGATATGTTAATTTGTTCAATTAACCCTTGTTTTGAAGTTGTATTCTAGAATGATATCTGAATACAGGAGATGAGCATTGGAGAAATTATGATGACAGGGAAGATGGAATCTAAAATGAATGAAAGGTATTCTCAACTCTTTGAAATACCAGGTACGTAAATTTCGGGGACGAAATTTCATAAGGAGGGGAGATTGTAAGACCCCAAATTTTATGAAATAAAAGTATTCAATTTTTCTTATAATTACAATTCAGTAAATGGTTAAATTGATAAAAAGATAAAATTAAGGGTGATATATAATTTTTTTTCAAAAATACGCATGTGGTTATAAAATATTCATTGTTGTCGGGGAATATTCGTTTGGTCGTAGAATATTCTTTCTGTTGGGAAATATTCGTACGACGGCCCAGTCATTTGTGGGCCCCATAAAAGAATAACTGTCGGATGAAAAAAAAGGTAAATTAAAGTTTTTATAAATAACATCGTAGTGGTTACCGTTAACACTGTTGGAATACCCGGTGGGTAAAGTAAAGTAATACGCGTTGTTGCACAGTAGCACACGGTATTGCACAGTATTTTTGAATTATTGATTCTTACGTAAGAAGGCACTACTCAATAATTGTTACAATAATTATTGTTCATTATTTTATTGATTCAATAATTGCTGCGTTGATATTTTATTTTATTTCAATAATTGTCACTATACAGTATCTTCCATTATCGAAGCAATAATTCATATTATCTGAATAATATTATTAGAAAACATCATTGGCAATGTCTAGAAAGTTCTGTCTAAGGAGAGGTTTGGTCACCTAATAGCGCGCCAGTAAGGAGAAATTCTTATTAGAAAGCCCACTCTTTCCTGGGAACGGCCTGGTTGCCAGTACTATGATTCTGTAATATTATTTGTGAATAATTAATTATTGATTTATATGATGAGGAAAATATTAATTTTATGTGGATATAGATGGAGAAATTTTTTAAAGTGACAATTGTTAAAAATTGATATTTTATCTTTTCTAATAAAATAATTTATTATTATATTTTAATAATATAATAATGGTGATATTTTTACAATGAATGTGGGATATATGAGTATATGAGGAAGAAGAGAATTTTTGTTGTATTAAATGATTAACACATGTTTTGTGTGTCGATGGACCCCATTTCTTGACTGAAATTTGATTATAGCCTGTAAAATCGTCCATATGTGGATTTCGATCAATTTCTGTTTGAAATTTGGAAAACTTTTTTCTGCAAAGTTGTAGAGAATTGAATTTCCTATAAAAAGTCGCGAGATTCGAATTTTCTGATAAAATGGCTATTTATTATGAATTATTGAAGTTCCGAAGCTCCGAAATAATTAATTTTTGAAGTTTTAAAATATTTTTTAATAAAAACGTTTTTTATATGTTGTGAGCCTCATTAATCACATGTTATGTTGCCGAATTCAGATCTAGGAAGGTTGACATATAAATTATAATAATTATCTTAATATTATATTAAATTTTCTGCTTTGGTGTTCTAAGCAATTTACTATGAATAAGGTGCTTAGGTTAGAATTGAAAATCAAACCAGAAATTAAAGTTTACTCTCTATTTCTCTCTCTATATTATCGAGTGTATTCTTGTGAGTATTTTGATATTTTGAGTGTTGCTATACGGTGCAAGTTCGTTCAGCGTTATTTCAGTCAGAAGTACTGCTCTTTTGAGGTGGAGGATTGTTAGGGATAGTTAGGGATGTTATTTTATTCAAAAATGATATTATTTCTTCAATATCATTATGCCAAAATATTGGTGGAAATTTTTATCAAATTTAAAACTTTTTCATATCGGGGCTATTATTCATGAGTTAATATTCATGAGTTACTATTCATGATTTACTATTCACGAGTTACTATTTACGACGGGTTACTATTCATGAGTTACTATTCACGGGTACTATTCACTACAAAATTGGTTTCTTTTTCTAACCAAATTATAGTTGATTTATGAATATTACTCTGGAGATTAAAACTATGTATTGATTATATTGATTTTATTATCATATATAACATTTTTATAACCCTGATGTTGAATTTCTCTTTGACTTGAGTGTAAAGATGGGTAAAGTATTGGTGTGATCGTGACTAGGGTTCTCTTTGGCCAGTAGTGAAAAGTTGAATTGTTGACTAGTATGATCATGACCATTGAATTTATAATTGAATATATTTAGCTTAAGTGCAAAGGTGAATTGATCAACATGGTTATAATTATGGTTTATATAAATTCTGAAATGATTATGTATTTCTTTGAGATATGAATGAATGTCTTTTGCATGTAGTGCAAATATGACCTGTTGTTAAATATCTTTGGCCTGTAGTGCAAAGATGAACTGTTGATGAATATCTTTGGGCCGTAGTGCAAAGATGAATTTATTAGTAAGAATATGATAGTAATATTCTCATTTTTCTTTGGGGTCTATTGGGTCAATCAAGGATAATTCTGTGGCCATATGATATCTATCATAACCTAGACGCATGGCCTCCCATGTACGAAGGTTTCCTTTAGCACTTCCCAAAGATTTTAATTTCTAAAACAGTTTTCGACTATACCTTTATGTAAGGTGTCATTATGAGGTGTTGTCCACGGTTGGGACATGAGTAACAGTTGGTATATATTTGTATTTAAACTCACAGTTTAAGTGTTGTTGTATTTTGCACGACAATTATTGTAATAAAGTTGTAGTTATTTTCTGTACCATGTATTTGGCGACTCAGAATGGGTTGGATGGAATGTACCTATTTTGGGGTCGTCACATTTGCAATATTAACGATGTCTAGAAGTTCTGCATGGAGAGGTTTGGTCACCTAATTGCGCGCCAATAAGGAGAAATCCTTATTGGAAAGCCCCCTCTTTCCTCGGAACGTCCTAGTCGATTAATATTGTGAATTATAATAATGATGATAAAGTTTTGTTTTATTAATTTTATTAATGTAATAAAACAGAAAAACTTTTTATATAAAGCAAAATACTTTTATAAAGTTATTCGTTTTATTAGATTATAAATAGAATATATTATATTTTATTTAAAATATTATATTTTATTAGAATATTTTATAGTAAACCAATCTGGACCATCCGTTTAAAAGTAAAGCAATTTGGACCTTTCATGAATTAGTTACTATTCAGTCAATTCTCCTATAAATAGAAGCTCATTCCTTCATTATTTCTTACGAATTCACTGAAACTCTAGATAGAGAAACTATAGAGAGAAAGAAGAAAAGTATTCTGCTACTTCACTACTCCTATATCCAGTTTGTTCTAAGGTAAAGGGTATTATTTCTTTCTTTTGTATTCATGAAGAGAACTTTTGTTATTTCATTCTTTATTATTCTGTTGGAATAACCTGTATACACGGGCTACCCTATACTTGGTAAAATTCTTCTGTTATTTCATTCTTTATCAATATGTTAGAATAACCGGTCTATGCGAAGTACCGCATACATGGTGAAATTCTTCTGTTATTCCATTCTTTATTATTCTATTGGAACATCCTGTCTGTGCATTTATGCATGACCTGGTTCCGTTATTTATTATTCTGTTGGAATATCCTGTCGGTGCGTATTACTCCTGACCTGGTTCCATTAATTATTATTCTAGTGGAATAACCTGTCTGTGTGGTCTATCGCATGCATGGTGATTTCTGTTGTTATTTCATTCTTCATTATTCAGTTAGAATATCCTGTCGGTGCAAATTTCGCCTGACCTGATTCCGTTATTTATTATTCTGTTAGATTAACCTGTCTGTGCGGTCTATCGCATGCCCGATAATTTCTTTTGTTATTCCATTCTTTATTATACTCAGTTGATTAAAATTTTAACTTCTATACCCCATGAAATTAGAGAAATATCCTTGATATTTGCGCTTCATTCAGTATCTTTTCATGAAAATATTTTTTTGAGCATTCTTGAATTTTACTCTACAAAGAAGTATCATGTTAACAATTTGGACGTTATTAGTTCCTGGATAAATTAATTCTTGAACTTGTTTTATTGAATTCTTATATCATTGTCATCATCCTCATGTTTATATTATGTTGAAAGTCATCTATGGCCTGTAGTGCATAGATGGACTTGGTATGATTATGACCAGGGATTAATCGGTATAATCATGAACGTAATATTACAAATGATGTACTAAAAGTCCTCATTGGACCGTAGTGCATTGATGGACAGTTGTTGGCATGATCATGACCATTGATGAATACACGAATATTCTTGACCCGTAGTGTATGGATAATTTGTGGTTGTGATACCAATGAATATCCTTGGCCGTAGTGCAGAGATGCTGTGGATTATTTATTAAGCTAAGTCCCAGTGATAAAAAACCTTTTAAATCATAAAAGATAGTAGATTTTATTCTCTACTTGACTCTTTTAATGGATTACTTGTTCCGCTGCAGTTAAACTCGATGTTTGTTATATTGTATCAGTTTAACACTGTTGAAGGCTAACGATAATTTATTCTGTATTATCTTAGTTATAATATTTCTTACTGGGCTAGTTGAGTTCACCATTTTACTTTCATTGTTCTCTTCAGGAAATGAGAACGTAGCAGGGACTAGTCGGGGAACGGAGTGACAGTCCAGATAATAGCATTAGTAGTCCTCACTATTCTATTAAATAGTGTGATAATAAATATAATGAGGACTCAATTGAGTGTGTATATTGTCTAGATGACAATATTTGTATTAAAACTTACAGCATATATTTTGTCGTATTTTATACGACTGTTGTATAATTAAGTTGTATTTGAATTTTGTACCATGTATTTGACGACTCAAGATAGGTGATGTATACCTATTTTGGGGGCGCCACACATCTTCTTCACCACAAATATGAAAGCAGTACTTAATCTGAAACTCATCAAAATCAAAATCAAAGCAAATCTAACAATCTAAATTCGTTGGCCTTGTTTCATTATGCAACAAAGACACCTTAGATAAGGTTGAAAAAGGTAACAAGACTTCCATTGATATACATGATTGCTTAATATGAAATTAATGAATAAATTAATTTCTTCTTATTTATCACACTAGGGGGCTGTTTATTTAGAGCTGAATGGAGCTGAATCTGAATAGCTGAATCGGTAAGTGCGTTTATTTTGGTCTGAATGATTGAATCGGTAAGATGAACGAGTTGAATGACTAAGTCAAATTTTTTAAGCTGAATGGCTGAATGAGCAGCTGAATAAAGTAAAAAAAATTAAAAAATTTCAAAAAAATATATGAACTATTATATTAAGTAATATTAAATAAATTTACAACAATTTTGAATTTTTTCAAAGGGATAAAATAATAAAATTTTGTCATTCAGATGTTTCAGACATGTCAATTACCAAATAACTTTTTTCATTTAGATTCAGATTCAGCTCATTTAGATTCATTCAATTTTTATCAAACACCCCCGAACTCTTAACTTCATTGATTGCTGGTACAATTGTCTTTTATACACAAAATATGTTAAACTAATAAAGCCTAAAAAATTGAATTCTTTTATTGAGAATACAACAACATTAAATGTGGTGACAAAAATAATGACATTGACGGTTGTTTCTTCAAAAAAAGAGTAATGGTTGAATATTTATTATAAGGACATAAAAGTAAAATAATGAACCAATTAAATTTTATAAATAGTAAGTAGCCTATATATTGGGACATCTCAAAATATCAGCCTATAACTATGAGACGGAGGGAGTACTTAACATTACAGTAATTTCATAAACAACATGAAATTCAAAAGCGAGAAATAGGAACAAAAATATAAAAAATTCTTCAAAAGAGCAAATCCTGTTGCTTTTCTAAATAATAAGTAACCTTTAGCAGTCACAAATTAGAAGCCAACTGGTAAAGACCATTGATGTCGCTTAAAACATTCCATTTTGCAAGTTGTATAGGAAACTTACAACACAAAGAAAACCAACAAAATTTGCAACAACCTATTCAAATTACAACCAAACTGGGCAGTGAGTCGTCCCAATTGCAATTGATGAGACTCGCATCTGCCAGTTGAAAGTGCAATACATTTTCAACTAGTAAATTACTTCTAAATAACAACAATATACCTCGTACCATCAAAACCGCACTAAAGGAGATCAGCAACATTGGCAGGCAGCTCCTCAACTACTACATTATAAAACTTCTGTATGTCAGACAGCATCCTTTCATCATCCTTCGTCACAAAGTTGATGGCAACACCCTTCCTTCCAAAACGTCCACTACGCCCAATTCGATGAAGGTAGTTTTCTGGCTGAGTTGGGAGATCATAGTTAATCACGAGGGATACTTGTTGGACATCAATACCACGGGCTAAGAGATCAGTGGTGATGAGCACACGGGAGGAACCGGAACGGAATTCCCGCATAATGATGTCTCTAGTGTTCTGATCCATGTCTCCATGGGTGGCAGAGACTGTATGATCACGGCTGCGCATTTTGTCAGTGAGCCAGTCAACCTTGCGCCTGGTGTTAACAAATATAACACTCTGGGTAATGGCTAAAGTCTCATATAGATCACAGAGTGTCTCGAGTTTCCATTCCTCCTTATCAACATTAACGTAAAACTGCTTGATACCCTCGAGAGTAAGCTCATCACGTTTCACAAGAATCCTCACAGGCTTATTCATGAATTTCCTTGTGATTTCAAGAGCCTCAGGAGGCATGGTGGCAGAGAAAACCCCAACCTGAATTTTGGGTGGTAGCAACTGGAATATATCATAGATCTGACAAGAATAAGTTGAACGTTAGAAAACATGAATCCACTTTAAGTGGAAAACAGTCTGAATTCAGTATTGCAAAACACAACTGCTTTTCCAGTTTTAATGAAACATCTAAACAAGTAGATATCCCAAACCAAAATGTGTTGAACAAAATACTAAAAGCATAAAAAAATTCAGTCATTTACATATTTAGTTAAGATATTTTTATTAAGATCCCATACCCTTTAATGATTAGACAAAGAGCAAACGACCACATTTGACGATTTTGGCTAACAGAGACAAGAAACAACAAATGAGCACATACAGATCATGAGAAGGACGAATACCTGATCCTTGAAACCTCTTGAAAGCATTTCATCTGCTTCATCCAGCACAAACATCTTGATGTAATCTGGATGCAGTGACTGCCTCCGCAACATGTCAAACACACGGACCAGGAGTACCAACGACAACATGGACTCCACTCGAGAGAATGCGCTGATCTTCCCGGACACTAGTTCCACCTACACAAGCATGAACCTTCACACCAAGATAGTCACCAAGAGCCCGCATAACCTTCTCAATCTGCTGTGCAAGTTCACGAGTGGGTGCCAGGACCAATGCCTGACATTCAACTACGCCATAATCAAGTTGCTGCAGAACTCCAGAGCAGAACGTTGCTGTTTTACCAGTACCAGATTGTGCCTGTTGAATAACATCAAGTCCCTTGCAGAATGGAACAATGCCCCGTTGCTGTATTGCAGAGGGCTTCTCGAAACCTTAAATAAAATAAATAAATAAAATAAACCCACTTCCCAGAAAGTGGCTCAACAAGAATTTGCAATAAACAAATGATGACAGGCAACATAAAATTGATGTTTATGGCAATCACAAGATACAGATAACCTCAAGGGAGCTCTAATAAGCAACTCAATATAGAACTATTGAATGGTAAGAAAGTTTCATCATAAAATGAACAAATTAATCACATTGCCATATGGATAGAAGACTGCTGCTGTACAGATGGCCCATCAAGTAGTCAAAAAAAGGAATATGTTTTAATGCAGTTATCTCATGAAGCCCCTGCCTTGACAGACAGGTTTAGAAGAAAATAAATAAGGAAAAGAAAAACAGAAACATGGTTAGAATCTCCTTTACCGTAAGCATATATGCCTCTCAGAAGGTTTTCTTGCAATCCCATAGCATCGAAACTATCATAAACCTCATCATATGATGTGAAGAATTCTTCTCCATCAGCCCCAAGTCTGCTCCAATCAATTCATACACCAAACACAAATATATCATTGTCAAGGAAGCTAAAATGCTTATTCTTCATAAGAAAGTCAGCAATAAAGGCTAAAGAAAAAGAACATATTAGTATGTAAGTAGCAAACCAAAAGGCAAATCTGCTTTATTTATTGAGCAGCTACAATGAACTGAAATTAACTCGGGATAACTTACAGCTCAGTCATTTTTGCATCGAATTGACGTGCATCAAATTGAGAACCTTCTGGCGCAGCCATGACTATAGCAAGTAAAAGAGATGAACATTACTCACATGAATTTATGAAAAGGGAACAAGAATCAGTCTAAGACATTCTAATCCCCTATATGCAAATGCGTCCGTTATAATTATGACATCAAATAGTACGGTTCCCACAAACTTGAGGAGAAACTCTACAAGCCTATTACAAGGCCAAGTATATGCAACAATTCAACGACGACAGTTAATAAACAACATATCCATGTATGGCTAAGGAAAATTGTGGCAACTGCCAACTATTTTAGGGAAGCAAGGGAAATAGTCTAAGCTGGAATAGTAAAATAAAACAATGCAGAACTAACAGACCAATTAATACTTCAGAAAGAGATGTAACACAAAGAAAGTAGAAGGCCAAAAAATAGGAAATCGTAGCATCAGATTTAAGGGTATATTCTACAAAATCATCATAAAATTTCTAACTTTGGAAACAATAAAGCAATTGCAGAAAGAGTGCCCACTTAGACGCAATATGTAACTTACAACATACTAAAATCCATTATTGTTGAGAACCATCAAAAATTTGTCATTTATGATAGAATGATTGTTTGCTTATAACAAACTTGACAGTTCTAACTATAGCGAGGATCATTTAATAAGTAGTACATATCTCATATACATATAGATACTATGTTGAAAATTATGATAAACACATCAGTCACCCTACTTGGATAATCAGAGCCAAAATCAAGCATTAAAAACAGTGTAATGAGATTTAAACTCCAATTAAAGCTTCTAGAACTCCACTCTTGCAATGTTTCAAATGAGGGAGGAATATTTAGTTTTCAAATATTAGTTCAGTCACATATAACCTTAAAAAGGTGTATACTACCTACAAAAAAAGAGAGTCGCATATCTAGATCATATCTTACTTTAACTGAATACCATCACTTAAAAAAAAAATCTCCAATCCAAACAAACCCAAACCAAATCAACAGAGTCGGACCTGGGTTTTACAAGGCCCAGGGCAAAAAATTCTAAGTGTGCCCCTTTTAGAGGTGGCAAACAGGCGGACGGTCCGGGTTCGGGCCGGGTCCAAAATGACCCGGGTTTTTGACGGGTTAATTGTGAGGCCCGGGTCGGGTCGGGCTGAGCCGCGGGCTTCTTCCTTTATTTATTTATTTATTTGCAAACTTTTGCTACACCAAAAATAGTAATAATAATAAATTTTAAAAATAATAAAATAATTTATAATAAACAATAATTCTAATTACCTACATTAACTACATATCTCAATCAATTAAAATTCTAATAGTATTATAAATTACTTTTAAAGTATATAATCAAATTTAATTTTTTAAAATTAATATAATTTATTTAACTTTTAAAAATATCTAGGATTATTACATATCTACATATACAATGATTGTTACAAAATAATTCTATTTGGTACGGATTGTGACTTTTTTGAGGGCGTATTCAATACAAGACACATAATTTATACTATATAACTATATAAAATTCACTATATATTAGTACTAATTTGTTTATATAACTATATAAAATTCACTTTAATATCTTTTTGTTAAAGGTTAATTACTATCTCGAGAGCAGTTTTGCCCCTGCCCTGGCCATATATTAAGTTCAATTGTCGTATTTTTATTTTAAATGCATATTTATGAAATATCATTAATTATGTACAATAAATTATACAATTAAATAAAAATTTAAATATGAATAATTTTTTTTATTTTTTATATTTTTAATATACATAAAAAGTCAACTACATTTTTTATCATATTACGGAGGGAATAATAAATATAATATTAAAACACATAATCAAAAATCAAAATAGGACTTTTGTGTTTTCTTAAGTTGTTAACATATATGATATAGAGATGTGTAATATAAACAACTTTTTAATTTAGTATGCCTTATTTTGCAGTTAAACGATGAATCAAATATTTATTATCGTCAGTTAATACAAAATATTTTAAATTTTACAGTTAAACCGTGAATCAAATATGAACTGAGAGGGTTGAAGAGTTTTTTTTTGTGTGGCTAAGAGTCTATTTTGATTCTCCATATTAATTTATTGATTTATTTTATATTATATTTTATAATTATTTTTTTATTTTTTTATACACATAATTTTTAAAAAAATTTGGGTCCTCCTTAGCTTTGGGCCCTGGGCGGTCGCCCCGGTAGACCTGCCCCAGGGCCGGGTCTGCAAATCAATCAACTTTATGATAATATGGTAACATAGTAAGCAGAACCCACTAAAATTTAACATTTTTCAACAACAATATTAACTTTACTTCAAACCCAACATTAAAAGACAACTAGCTACAACTTATACAATAAAAAAAAAAAAGAAGAAGTAATTTTTCACACATATAGAGAGAAAGAAATTAAAAAGAAAACATAAGTAAATATATGGATGATTACCTTATAGTAGTTGATTTGTTGATGAAAAAGAGAGAGATGGGTATTGTAGATTTTGAAGTCTATGGTTAGGGTTTTCTCAAGCTCCTCGGATCTACGCCGCGGAGTTGAGAAATGATTGAGAGGAGAATTGAGAATGCTGATTTCTTTCTTTGTACAGGATAGAGACAGAAATGGAAAGAGTATATATATGTCAGTTGCCTAATCTAGGACTCTTGAAATTCCTAGTTTGCCCAAATATTGGGTTAAATTTGTGAATTAGCTTTAGGCTTCAAACTGGAGCTGAATAGTAAACAAACCGAACATGAATAGTACTTCGTGAATAGTGTCATACGTATGAGTAGTATCGTACGTGTGAATAGTGTCGTATGTATGAATAGTATTTCGGCATGAAAATCTTAAAATTTAACAAGAATGCCTAGAAAAATATCATTGTGAAACGATACTAGATGAAGAGAAAATTTCAAGGATATTCTACTAATTTCAAGGAGTATAGAAGCAATACTTAACAAATTGAGTGTAGAATTCAGAATCTGAAACGAAATAGTATTGCTCACATACTACAGAGTATAGAAGAAAATATTATTTCTTATGAATATTGGACAAAAATAATATCCCTTACAACTGTTGAACAAAAATAATATTCCTACGAATATAGAATAAAGATAATATTCCTTACAAATATTGAACGAAAATAATATTCCTTACAAATATTGAATGAAAATAAAATTCTTTACGAATACAAAAAAATAATATCGTAAGCGAATATGAAATAAATAATACTCCTTACCTCAAAAAGAGAGCAATTTCTACTGGTATTATGGAGATATTCTTGAAGAAAACTTATATTGTTTTCTGCACTCAAAGCTTCCATAAACTTTAAAGAAATACACTCAATATTATAAAAGAAGAATTCTCTGATTCTTGTGTGATTTTTATCTCTAAACTGAGCACTCTATTTATAGGAGAATGGTTGGTTACTATTTAAAATTCTCACGAGTGAACAGGAAGAAAAATTTCAAGGGGGACTTCGGCCGAAACTTTAAAAAAATTGATTTTACTATGTTATACTATGCAGTACTATGCAAATAATAAAATATAATATATTTTATTTTACAAAAAAAATTATAATATATATATATATATATATATAAAATAAAAGTACTCCCCCCATGACCATCCATTCCTCACCAGGTAACCCCTTTATATATATATATATATATATATATATATATATATATATATATATATATATATATATATATATGAAAAATGATCCATAGCAAGTATTTGCTATGAATCAAAATTGGACAAATAGCATCATATCCGTCTATTTCAATAATTAAGGGTGTAAATTAAATATGGTAAGCCATCGTCCGCTACTTGAAGTAGCGGAAGGTAAATATATTAATCAACGTCCGCTACACAAACAAGCGGATATATTACTGATAACCTTCATGTACACATTTCAAATACACTCTCAAGTGAAAAGTCCAGGTTAGCTATTTGGGTCTATCAAGTGAAAAGTCCAGGTTAGATATTTGGGTCCTCAATTTTGTCTTCACTCATGACTTTTCGGACGAACTGACCTTTAACATGTGGTCTCTGTTCTGCCCATTGCTATCATTTTCCTCATTACTCCTGTAATTACTATCAGAGGCACTTCCGTTCAAGCTATGGTTCTCAGCATTTCCTTCATTTGGCGCAGTTAGCACAATGGATTGCCCAAAATGTGAAGCTGATACAGCCACATTTCTCAAAGACAAATTATGATGGTTTGAAAGCTGCTGCTTTTGTTGCATGTTACGGACATGGTGGTGATGATGGTGGTAATGGTGATGGTGATGGTGATGGTGGCTCTAGACTTGAACCTGTTGGTGTGCGATCCTTGCTTGCGTTGTTGCAGCATTAAAATTTTTGTTTTATCATTCGCTTGTTTGTGTAGCGGACGCTGCTTAATATTTTTTACCTTCAGCTACTTCAAGTAGCGGACGACGATTTACCATATTTAATCTGCGCCCTTAATTATTGGAATAGATGGATATGATATTATTTGCCCAATTTTGATCCATAACAAATACTTGCTATGGATCATTTACCTATATATATATATATATATATATATATATATATATAAACAAAACTGAAATAAAATAGGTAAGTGGGGGTCCATATAATAAGTAAAATTTACAACAAATACTTCAATAAAACCCCTCTATTTATCTCAATTCACTTGGCTTCACAAAATACATTTTGAATAAAATTTATTCATCATTATTATAACTCGCAATATTAACAACCAGATCATTCCCAAGAAAGAGGGGGCTTTTCGATAAATATTTATCCATATTGGCGCGCAATTAGATGACCAAACCTCTTTTCTCGAAAGAAATTTTTAGACATCGTCAATAATACAAATAATAATATGAATAAATTTGTCATCTCAATTATTGATTTAATAATATAAATATTGTGATAGTATTTAAATCAATAACGTGAGATACTATGCAGTAATTACTGTGGCAATAATTGAATAAAACTGAGTGACTTCTCACATATGTATCAATAATCAAAGATAATGTACAATAACGTGTGCTACTATATAACCACGCGTTATTACTGTACTTTTACCACTGGGTATTTCAACAGTTAACGGTAAAACTTTCGCCGTTATTTTTATAAAAATTTACTTTTGTCGTTTTCTAACTCCGATAGTAATTCCGTTGTGGGGTCCACCAATGATTGTGCCATCGTAGGAATATTTCCTGATAAAACAAATATTTCCTCGACCAATCAAATATTTTATAACAACTTGCTTACTTTGCAAAAATTGTAAATATTACCCACAACTATAATATTATATCAAATCCACACTATAATATTCAAAATGATATTTAGAGAAAAAAATTCATTTTTATTCATAAAAGTTGGGGTCTTACAAACATGAAATAGAAAATCACAACCCAAGTTGCAGTCAACAGACCTTTTGCAAACCTTGCCCTAATTCTGCACTGTTTCAGTTCATCTTTCAGAACTTTGATATCACTATCCAAATTCTCTAATCTTTTAATTAATCCAGGTATTACTTCCCTTGAACGCTCACACATTAGAGGATCAACCCAAACGAAGAAATTACAACCAGCGTGCCCAACTTCACACCAATCTGGACAACCAAGGAATCTTCTACCGGCATTATTTGAGTTTTTCAAGCCGTTTTCATCTCTGATTTCTTCATGCACCAGCCATTTTGATCCATGACGAGCCCTAATTTTTCTTGATTTTCTTGATCGAATATCTTGGATGGAGCTGCATGTATGCTACTGAATCACTTCGAGCTTTAGTATCTTGTTCTAGCTCAATGTTGGAGAAGATAAGAAGGAAAATACTTAAATACCCCTTCAGATGTGGATATGTGCCTTAGCCGGTCACTTTTGACCGGTTAAGTGTCGATAGTTTGCCTTTTTTAGCATAAGTGAAGTTTGGGGTGTACTTAGACACCTTTTCTAGTTTGGGGTGCAAATATCAACAGTGGTGTAAAGTTTGGGGTGCATTTTGTCTTTTAGTCTAAAGGTAATTTACTTTTCTTTTTATATATTTTGTAATTGTGATGTAACTTAGTGTGTTTTAATAATTTTTAATGAATAACGTATTAAATTCCCCCATTAATTCAATTGATATTGTAAAAATGTGTGACGTGTAGTTTGAAGTAGGAGTAGTATATCATCTTCTCTCTTTTCTTTTTCTTTTTATATTTTCTTTCATAATTTCTCATGCAATTTCTCACTTTAAAACTTTTAAAATAATAAAATCTAATTAAAATATTTTTTTGTAAAATACTTTTATTTATGTACACATACATCGCGTGTGTCGTGACTAGTATATATATATATATTATAATGCGGCTCTTCGAAACTGTTGGCATCAGTTGTAACATTCCCTTCCCGAATAAGAAAGGGATTTCACTCAAAAAGCATAACAAACCTTAAATTACATAAACAAATAACTAATAACCTCAATATATTAAATAGTTGATAATTCATCAATGTCGAATTAAATAAAATTCTCCAAAGATTTACAGAACAATCACAATTTATCAAAATCTAAAATCAAATAAACCTATTAGGTCAAAGGTAGCTCTCTCTTCACACACAATCCTGAATCACATCTACAAACCTGCCGGGGAAAAAAATAAAGTGTGAGCCAATTACCATTACGAATATAAATATGTACAAATATACCACACTATATAATGTAACCAAAAGAGTCGAATGAATGAACGAATGCAAATTACGAATGAATTATGAATATATCAAAATTAGTGAGACCATGTACAAATGATGAACATTGTCGAACAGACAACTATAGTAAAAAAGGATCCTAAACAAAATAAGGTTGAATCAAAGTTTTCTAAGATAACAATTTCATACTAAGCTCAAATACAAATAGCCAAATGATAACAAAATACATTGGTACCATAATGTATGCAAATCAAATCTGATAGTACGTACGACACATACGTCACTAATCCGCCAAACAAATTAAATCAAATATTGGGTCGACCAATACGTATCCTGAACAAATATATCAAATGGTCAAAGCATCTCATACCCAAAGCAACATACAAAACAAACGAATATACTGTGGATTGATCACATCGCCACAGAAAGTGTCATGCCATTGTGTCAAAAGGACATGCCTACGGCACCTCCACAGGTGGTTAGCTCAAGTATACCCTAAGGATCAAACTATAAAATGTAAGCCAAATGGGTTCAAATCACAAGGCTTACATGACCGTCTTCAAATGACATCAAATTATCAAATATGAACATTATTAATTATCACAAGATATCAATGATTAAAATAGCTCCCGAATGTGAACGAAAATATACGAATAATGATACAAATGAATAAAGTCTAGCTCCAAAACATATTGACATGATTAATTAGTTCAAAGAGTACAAATACGAGTTACATGTACCAACGCCAACATGAAACTATCATATTAATTTCACACGGAACAATTATGTGAAATAATATCCAAATTTAAAATGATTAACGAAATGAATTATTAAATTTAGCAAAAGTATCACTGAAGAAGTACGGAATCAGTACCTTAATATAGTACCAAAACAATTTACCAAACCCAAATATCACACCTTTAGACCTCCTCAATCCGATCTATATAATTATCAAATCAATACAAGCCCATTAATTAAATTACTAAATTATAAAATTTATGTATTTTCTTTTTGTAAATTAACAGCTTTAATATTAGTTCATATACCCTTTAGAGTTAAGAACACGTTCTGTACATTCTGTAATGCAAAAATATCATTTTAATTTAGTATAGTTAATGCTATAATAATATAATACATTAATACAAAGTCATTATTCAATCATGAATCTACTAATTATAACTTGCATGATAGAATATCTATATAAAATCATAATTTGGGTTAAAAACTATATTATATTATAATAATTAATTACTTTGCAGAGTGTAATAGTTTGAAGGCAAATTTTCTGCTCATGAAATTTCTTCCACTAAACACAAAATTAATCAATAATAGTTTCAAATGGAGTATATTTAATTATAGCCATATATATTTAAATACAACATAAAGAATTCAAGTTTTCTTGCCTTGAAATGTTTCACATCAAACAAAATAAAATGTCTCAACCCAATGACTCTGACCAAATCAAGCAGTTATAGATATACTATATGGTATTTACTGAATTCTTTATTAGAAAATAATAGTACATATATTTATATATATGTAAATATGTATATGTATATATGCAGGAGGATTCTTCACAACTAATTAGGATTGATTTGAAACTGAATTCTTTATTAGAAAATAATAGTACATATATTTATATATATGTAAATATGTATATGTATATATGCAGGAGGATTCTTCACAACTAGTTAGGATTGATTCTTCAAATACTCGAGTACTGATTACACTCCAAATTCACAATAACAATTATTCTTCTTAACAACAATTATGTTGAATATAGTTTGACAATTTTTTTTTCTAAATTTTTATTTTGTTTCACAATCCTCTCTTCGGTCTCATTCTTTTCTCGCTGCGCCAAAATCCTCTCTTTTTGTTTAGTCGATTAATATCAATACATGTATTGGGAATAGGCTTAACCCCATTAAGGATGAATTACATATTCTATTACATTTTTGAAAATAATTACAACAATAGTGTACTCATAAAATATTTACATAATTAATACAATTTCATATTTATTTATAATATTAGTACAATTAGGATTCCTTAGTTTAAGTAATTAGTATGCAATTAGAATTCCTTAATTTAGGGATTAATTATCCTCATGGCTTCTTCTCTCTTTTCTCATCTAGAACAACTGCATTAGTTAGTCATCACAATTCTTCTTCATTCAACGTATTCTTTCTATATATATATATATATATATATATATATATATATATATATATATATATATATATATCCATAACAAGCTTTTGATCGGTAAGCTTTTGACTCAAGTCCAGAAAATCGAGGTTCTTTTGTGTTGAAATCCATTGTGGAATCTCTCCTGAAATTCTGCAAGATTTGAGAGAGAGTTGAGATAGCATACACTTGGGCACTATCTTCATATTGTTATTCCAAATCATCTTGTTTTCACCAAGAAACAAATTCTTCAGGCTCTTTATATCAAATAACCAGGTTGGAATTTCTCCTGCAAGCATGTTATCTTCAAGCCGAAGTGTTTCTAATTTGCTCAAGTTTTGTATATATGTTAGTATTGTTGGGTATGATGAAGGAGGTCAGTTGACAAAAACTGTCCGCAGGAGGCTATATGCAGTTATTTTGTTTGATGAGATTGAGAAAGCCAATTCTGACGTGTCCAATGTGTTCCTTCATATATTGGATGATGGTAACCAAACCTTCATACAAAGGTAACCAAACTATCATATCAAAGTAACCAATCAACCTCCACACTTTCAATTTTTTCTTAGCGCAGTTGGTAACCAAACCTTCAGATCAAGGTAAGCAAACCTTCATACCAAGGTAACCAATTCACATCCACACCTGCAGTTTTTTCATAGTACAGTTGGTAGCCAAACCTTCAAACCAAGGTAACCAATTCAGTTTTATTAAGTTACCAATTTCGTTTGAATGTGATGCAGTTGGTAGCCAACCATTCATACAAAGGTAACCATTTTAGTATTTATGAGTAACAAAATAGTCATAAAAAAATTCAGAACAGTAAAATTACATCTATTTATTTTTAAACTTTTTGTAGGGCGAATCTTCTTCTTCTTCTCATTGGTATTTTGGACAACGGAGATTCGTGGCGGTGTAGCGGCGGAGTAGCGGAAGAGAAGTCGGCGAGAAGAGAGAACTAAAAAAGTAAAAACTGAAACAGAGCCCAATTTACATGTACAAATATTTTATTTATTTATTTACATATTTGTTAACTATTATTTCAAAGTGTATGTGATGGAGATGAAGATTTGAATTTAAATTATTATTTTGAATTTGTTTTGTTGTTACATCCCAAATATTTGAATTATTAATTATGACAATTATTTCTCCTTGATTTTAGGTTTCCTTATTAATGTGAATTGTACTATTTTTGTAATATGAGTCCTAATTATACTTTTTTTGTAATTATTTTGTTGATGCACTAATTGTATAATTATTTTCTAATTGTTGTATATTTCTGTAAAGAACCCAATTATTAATGTTATTCCTATTTCAATTTGGTTTCTAAATCTAACACTTTAAATTGGGCTCAATAAGTTTGACAAACCCAAACTTAAATGATTCCAAATTAGTTTAACCCAATTAGTTTAAAGACCCAAATTAATGTAATCACATACTTATTATCGTCTATATAAATTAAAAACAATTTGACCCAAATGGTCCAATTTTTAAGAAATATTTTGTTGATAACTAATTAAGAAAAAAATTTATTAAAGGGTACTCCTCTCCATAGGATTTATACATATAATTATTTTTTAATTATCTTATTTATTTTGACCAAAAATGTTTTTCATCCTCATTGAATTAATATTTTTCTTGGCCTTAATAATAACTTAATATCAAGTGTTAGAAAAAAATTAATTCAAATATTAACATTTCCTAAGACAAGTAGAATTTCCTAGGAATTTTTCTTCTTGAAGAATTCTTTTAAAATAATATTATATATATATATATATATATAGTCCGGTTCCTATCCGGACTCCCGTATTTTCTTAAAATGCGGACCTTTTGCAGACTGTACAGACATGTTTTGTTATATGTATCCAAATCACACCCAAAATACTGTATTATGTAAAAATTTCAGTTCCATAATTTTTTATTTATTTATTTTTAATTGTTTTAAAAAAAAGAAAAAAAACAAAAAAAAAATTGGTCCGTTTTTTATTCCAGTTCGGGGAGTCCGGACTGGATCGGCTGTCTATGTGTGTGTGTGTGCTATTTTCAAAAAGAAGAAACAAAAGGCTTTAAGCCTTTCTTTTATCCGAATAAGAGAAAGGGAATTTGGGCATTAAATTGTATTGATGATTTTGGGCATTAAATTGTACTGTATTGGCTTTAAAATGAGAATGAATTGAATGCATTAAAATTAAATGCTTGGCCACATGTTTTAATTGCGAGCTTGTTTGAATTTGGTTACTGGTTGGCGAAGCAATACAACGTGTCCTTCATCCAATCCTTCTTTTTCAAACAAATTCATCCGAGCCGTTATTTTTAAATCAAATTCCTAAATGACAAGTTTATCCCCGGCTCAACATTTACTATAAATAGGAATGATTTTTTCAGCCAATTTACAGAGATTGAAGAAAGCTTATACTATGGTTGTCTACATATTCTCTCTAAAAAGTTTCACCTCTTCTACTTAAAATTTTGATATTTTAAAGAAGAGAAAAAATAATTAATTTTTTTGAGATACATCATTGAATTAATTTATTTATATTATCTTATATATGCTTATAATTATAAATATACAAATATACATTGTTACACACACACACACACACACATATATATATACATATATATATATATATATATATATATATATATACATATATATATATATATATATATATATATATATATATAAGGAAATGATCTATAGAATACGTTAGCCAGAGAGACTGTTTCAACTAACGCTTATTCAGCCGTTCAAAATTAGAGTAAATGACTGAGATTAGGACCTTGCTGCTACCCCCTCTAGCGGCCAGCCAAATTTTTTTTGTTGACCGCTACTCCCTCTAGCGGCCAGTCAAAACTACTGTATTTTGACTGACCGCTAAAGGGAGTAGCGGCCAACAAAAATAATTTGGCTTAATTACTGATTATCCTCGTACATACTACTTAGTAAGCAGTAAAATAAAATAATAAAAAATTATAAGAATAATCAGTAATTATCTTTATACTTATCCTTATGCTTATTAACTGATTATCCTTATACATATTACTTATTAATCAGTAAAATAAAATAATAAAAAATTATAAGAATAATCCGTAATTATCTTTATACTTATCTTTATACTTATTAACAAAATAAGTATGTATAAGAATAATTACTGATTATCGTCTTATGAATTTTAATTATAAATAAAAAATAGTGATTGAGTTTATATATTTGAGTAGAAATATAATATAAATTCAATCACTATTTCATATTTATAATTAAAAATTATAAGACGATAATTATTAATTATCCTTATACATATTTATTTTATTAATAAGTATAAGGATAATTACCGATGATACTTATAATTTTTTATTATTTTATTTTACTGATTAATAAGTAATATGTACGAGGATAATCAGTAATTAAACCAATTTTTTTTGTTGGCCGCTAAAAAATAAATTTGGCTAACCA
Source organism: Panax japonicus (assembly GCA_020205505.1). Taxonomy (NCBI): domain Eukaryota; kingdom Viridiplantae; phylum Streptophyta; class Magnoliopsida; order Apiales; family Araliaceae; genus Panax; species Panax japonicus. The sequence continues at coordinate 62,032,170 of CM035102.1, forward strand.
CTAGAGGGAGTAGCGGCTGGGCCCTCATATCAGCCATTCACTCTAATTTTGAACAGCTGGATGAGCGTTATTTGAAACAGTCCCTCTGGCTAACGTATTCTATGGATCATTTTCCACACACATATATATATATATATATATATATATATATATATATATATAGATAGTCCGGATCTTTAGCTCACCCCTTATCCAATTCACCCGAACTCACCCCCCTTTAGCGACGGACCTGACGACGGTTCGGTCATACAACCGTCGTCTATACTTTTAACGACGACCAACATATAGTGTCGCTAAAAGTATAGACGACGGTTGTATGACCGAACCGTCGCCGAGTCCGTCGCTAAAGGGGGTGAGTTCGGGTGAGTTAGATAAAGGGTGAGTTTAAGATCCGGACCGTATATATATATATATATATATATATATATATATATATATATATATATATATATATATATTTCATTTATTCATATTAATAAAAAGGAGAGTTTAGATACTGAAATTCGGAGGTACTCTTTGAACAAAAATATCATTCGATCGGTGCTTGAAGTTCTAGTGACTCTTTATTGATATAATTTATTTATATAAATATCGTAAAGTAGACCAGTTTTAGATACCGATGGTATACCGTAAACAAGAATATCATTCGACCGGTGCTTAAAGTTCTAAGTGATCTATTGAAAATATTTATACAAATATTAACAGTGAAACTTTAAATTTGGTCAGTTTTAGATATCGATATTCGTAGGTATTCTTTAAACGAGAATATCATTCGACCAATGCTTGAAGTTTTAAGTGGCCTTATTTAATATTCACAGGACAGATAAAATATAATATTATATATATTTTCGAATTTAGAAAATTTATTTGTTATGTTAGACATTGCTTAAATTATTTAATTTATTATATTTAATATCTATGAGTACAAATATTTGAACATTTATTTGTTTATCTATAAAATATTTGTTGCATAAATATAAAAGTTATTCAAACTTTTGTATCACAAAATTATGTGAATTTATTTGCTTAACAAGAAATATAAATATAAAAGTTGATAGTAATAGGATCTTCAGTTCCGGAGAGGAGCTTGAGACTGTACGTAACAACATACCTGGAATGTATGTTGTGAATCAGACAAATTTCTGTGCATTGTATGATTGTATTTTTAGGAAATTGTTAAATCCATAATATTTTTTGTTATTTCCACAACAAAAGTATCACTGTAGATGTATAGCGACGGTGAAAACTGTCGCTCTAGAATCTATAACGACATTTTTGTTGTGAAAATAACATTTTTTTATGAATTTAATAATTTCCTATTTTTATTGTCCTGCATATTAATTTCTAACACTGTAAATTAATTATTTAAAAAATTAAAAAAAGGCCTAAGATGATTTCTTAATCTGTAATAATCTATTCAACTCTCATTCTGGATTATTATTGGACTTTCACCAAATATAAGAAAATCCCAATTAAAATATTTAAAATATAAATTTAAATGTCATTTATTTTTTTTATTTTTTATTTTTTCTGGGTATTACATCACCCCCCTAAAAAGAATTTCATCCCCGAAATCAAATAATCTACAAAAAGTTTTATTTTTATGTAAATTGCATAATTATTCATAAACTTTAATTAAGACGTATCATTGCCCTTTTGTAACGATCAAGACTGGTAAATTCATCGGTAAAAGATTTGTCAATTGTTAAGTCTCGGTAAAATTCTTCACTTTGCATCAAATTAAACATCATGTTCCATAACTAGTGCCCCCCCAGTTAATTTTCTTGATTTTCATTGTTGCAAAACGTATTTTACAGATCATAATTCAAAAATACATAATTTTTTTATTACTTCTATAATAAAGTTCCGATACTCAAAATATTCAAAATTATATTTAATTCGTAAAAAGTTCGTATTCTGCACATTACTAGGATCTAACAAATTATTTTATTTTATTTATTTACTTTACATAAATTAATACAAAACTCCAATGATATCAGATAAACAAAACAATTCTACAACTATATTACCAACTATCTCTAGCACCTCAAGAGCTTCAAAATATCCCCAACCTCAATTAGAATTAATTAGTTCTCAATATATTACACTAAAGAGATAGTAGTGACGCCACCCAAAATAGGTATACAACACCCATGTCTGAGTCGCCAAAATACATGGGTATAGAAAGCAAACTACAACTTCAATAATACAAGTGTCGTATGAAATACGACAATACATACTGTGAGTTTAAATTACAAATATTGTCTTCTAGACAATTATTCACATGCAAATAAGTCCTCATTACAATTATTCAAACACTATTTTACAGAAATAGTGAGGACAACTACAACATCATCCTAGAATCATCACTCCATACCCCGACTCGATCCGCTATGTTCTCACCTCCTGAGAGAAAAATGGAACAAAAGGAAAGGGTGAGCTCAACTAGCCCAGTAAAGAATATTATGACTAAGATAATATACAACAAATTATCGTTAGTCTTCAACAGGGAAAATCTGATAGATACAATAGACAACAAATTTTGATCAATAAATGCAGCGGAAACAGCAATCCATTAGAAGAGTCATGTAGAGGATGAATTCTACTGTCTTCTAATATTTAAGAGTCCATCATCAATATTTTATCCCTGTAACAACAATCAATATACATCTTTAATCATCTTTGCACTACAGGCCAAGATATTCATTTATATCACCAGTTGGTCATGTTCATCTCACCTGTTCATCTTTGCACTACGGGCCAAAGAGATTCATCAGTTTAATCATTTCATCTTGCACTACAGGCCAAAGATATTCATCAAGTATCATCATTTAGGACTGAGGATGAGAAAAACATTTTTAAGAATGAATCCAGTGAAATAGAAGGACAAATATTAGGGATTCGTATAACAGTTTATCCAAGATCAATAATACTTCATACAACCGATTTTGAAGCAGAACTCAAAATAACGATCAAAACATGGATACAATCAAGATAGTAGCCAAAATAGACATCTGGCAAAAAGGAAAATTTTCATTTTTCGGTGATAGTGCCGTATTCGTGAATAGTGCCGTATACGTGATAGTGCCGTATACGTGAATAGTAACTCCGACACCAAAAGATAGAAATTTCACAAAAAACATCTTCACGCTTCGTGAATAGTACTCGTGAATAGTAACTCGTGAATAGTAACTCAT